>OY829914.1:86210876-86810876 GCA_963691935.1 Nephrotoma guestfalica | reverse complement strand
CAAGAACAATGCCTCCGTAATTAATTAATCCTTGAGGATGCTGTCGAGACCGAGTGTCTTCACATTATTCTATCTGCTAGCTAAACCTGCGTCTATTTCTTTTTCTTTGGGATATTAGACAATCACTTCCACACCCGGTGGGGAAATTGAATAGGGTGACTTTGTCAATGCCGTTCTCATATGTTCGCGTATTTTGTCGGATATGTTTAGTCCTAGCTTTCCTAGCACTGAGATATTCTGCTGAGTGCTTCTAGTGTTAAGAGCCAGAAATTTTTCACGATTTACGGGACCTCGGTGGTCTTCTTCCGATTGTATTTTGCGTCGCGGTAGTTATAACTGACGGTATAGTCAACCACTGTGCCTGGATGTTGTGAGGAGGTTCTCCGTTATTACTGTGCCGGACTAAATAGTCAGTGACAGCTGATTGGTAACTCTACAGTGATGTGTACGTTAATGTTTTAAAGCATCGACATTTGAACGATCGGTCTTTTGTGCTTGTCTATAGAATTTAAATGACAATTTGTACTTGTATTTGAAAACGTCAAGCATGTGATTGCTGTGCATGTCTGCACCTCTTTAAGATCAAACGTCGGATACCCTGGTAGAATATCTCTTCGAGATCATAACGTAATCGATTTGGTTTTCCGTTCTTCAGTCATTCAATCTCTACGCAATCTCTTCAATCTCTCTTAGATCTCTTCAATCTAAGGTGTAAGCTGTTAGGACCGATTTGCAAAATACAGAGTGTCCGCCGGGAAGGTATACTACTTTGTTTTGCCGCCATTTAGGCGAATATTAGTATTGACAGTTCATACTTGACAGTCGTGAAGTAGACACGTGACAAATTTATTATGGAAAAATATTCGATAAACCATCGTGTCAATAGGATGTTACAGCTCGCCCATGACAACCCCGATTTTCATGAAAAAATCATAATGAGTGACGAGGCACATTTTCATTTAAATGGATATGTGAATAAACAGAATAGTCGGTTCTGGGCAATGGAAAACCCTCACATTATTCATCAGTCACCTTTACATCCATTAAAAGTGACAGTCTGGTGTGCAATTTGGTCAGGAGGAATCATTGGACCTTACTTCTTTGAAAATGAAAACGGCGTAACGGTAACTGTGAATGGGGAGCGATATCGTGATATGATTGAAAACTTTTTAACGCCACAACTGCATACTTTGGACTTGATTAACTTGTGGTATCAACAAGACGGCGCCACATCGCATACAGCCAGGATTACAATGGAATTACTGCGAGAACTCTTTCCACAACAAGTTATTTCAAAAAATGGTGATGTTGATTGGCCTCCACGGTCGCCTGATTTGACTGCTCCGGACTTCTTTTTGTGGGGATATATAAAAAGCAAGGCTCATGCAAACAAACCAGAAACGCTTGAGCAACTCAAACAAAATATTCGTGATGAAATTAATGAAATACCGCGTGAAATGTGTGAGAATGTAATGAAAAATGTGCTCAAAAGGGCTCGCATTTGTGAGGCTAACAGAGGCGGACATTTATCTGATATTGTATTCCATACATAATTGCCGACATTAAATAAAACATTTATCAATATAAGATCCATTCTCTTTCATTTAATCAAAAATCATAAACAAACAAAGTAGTATACCTTCCCGGTGTACACCCTGTACTTTCTGCAATGCTACCGATTTTAGGATATTATTGATGACTTTTTCCAACTCAATAGAGAATCGATTTTTGACGTCATCTGATTTGTCTTGTCAACGATCGAGATATTAAATTTCATGGTACCGAGTCTGACCTTGCAAATCCGCATATTAAAATGGCGAACGTCAATGATGTGTTGTTTCACGCGCCGATAGATGAGAAACCCCACTGTGTAAATCTTTGCCTGATTCGTAAGGTTTTCGAGATCTCCAGATTTTAAAGGTTAAGCACATTCTATGTTCTCATTTTTAAAGCGTTGTGTGTTCACAGTTTCCGAGGTAGTGTTTGTGATGAACCCGATTCTTACGAGTGTGGGTCACGTACTGGTGAATAATCTTACGGAATCCAGTCATACCAATAGTTCAATAGTAGTTCGAGTATCATAGTTCAATAAGTTTATACCGCGAGCCGCATCGTGATTCGTGACTTGAAACAAAATTTCCTCTGCTCGTCTGCCCTACACTACACCGCTCGATTTATTTAGAGTTATCCAGAGAGCACCGCGAGACGAATGAATCTAGGTGTACGTCCGCTTCGGTAAATAGTCGTTTACGATTAATTTTTGTTTGCGGTGCAATGGTGTTTTTCGTGATTGGTCGTTTTCAGTGAATTATCTTTCTCCTATAACTATCTGCAAGGGGGGGGGGGAGGAATTAAGTCTCCCGCGGGAGGGTAGCAGTTGAGTCTGAGTTGTTAGCGTTGAAGAGAAATAACATGAGTGTAACAAATAGTAGAGGTGATGATGGCAGCATAGACCATATTGTTCGTCGGAGAACTTAGAAATGTGGCGGAGGTTTCGAATGACCCTTTTCATACTTTTCATGGTATGCGTTTGTTGTGCAATTCGTCGAGCTGGTAGTGGGCGCAGATTCATACGAAGTAGAGTTCATAATTTGTTTATTTTAATTTGGTTCTGTGGTTTTATTTGAGTGCAGATGTTTGCGGGTGGCGATCTCATATCGCGTGTTATCGAATTGTAGTAGGTAGTATTACAGTGTTGTAAATTCTGCATACTTAATGTTGAGGAAAACTATTTTCTTTTTGTTTTTAAATGATGCATTTACTTTACGGATAATGGCGGATTTGGATTTCGAGTGGGCGAATATATGTAATTGGTTTTGTCTCTGGCCTGGTTACTCTTGATTGACTGGAGTTGCATTGCCTAGGTCATATTTGGGAATTCAATTGGAGTGCTATCTCGTTTCACTTCATTGCCGAGTGAACTTGATTGTTATGTCGTCTTTGTTGGCCCAAAGTCGGGGAAGAGCAATAGTGATATTCATCGATCGGTTACTTGAAACCATGAGTGTTATATGTGTGGATTCCTGTAGTTTTGCTGGTGTTTGAATGGTTGATAGTTTTGCGTGTTCGAACGATTGGTTTGTGGTCTTTGAGTATTTAGAGGGTATAGACGCTTAGGATTTGGGTTCGGGGTGTTTTTATATTTAAGGCTTTTGATGGGAAAGTTTTAAAGCTGTCAATGATAGTCTGTTGTAGAAGCTTGTGTTTGAGGCTCCATGTTAGTATTATAGTTTTGTCGTGTGATTTGGTGAAAGGCACTTTGGTTAAGGGGATTATTGGCACCGAAAACTGTTGAGGCCGATGTAAGAATTGGAGTTGTTTAGCAGAATTTGGTTGAGTACTTTTGGACATCTGTAATTTAAGAGGTGCCGAGGATATTTTTGATGAAAGCTTTCGAGTTGTACTATGAGTTTTCGGTTGAAACGTATGCAAGGATGGGGAGAGTTTTTCCAGATTGGGTTTATCCTAGCAGTGTGACTGGTGACTCGGAGTATTGCTTTGCTGTTTACTGCGCAGTGGGCTTACTTTATTGTTTTCCTGCGCCACACTTTTTGTCGTATGTACTGGTTGATACACAGCATGGTCTTCCGAACAACGGACGTCCGGACCATGGGGAGTGTGTTTTCTCGGGCTTTTGGGAATTTTTAATTTCACGAATGTTCCAAGTTTCGAGGTAATTGAATGTTTAGGAAGTTGGAGGGGGACTTGGATAAGTTGTCTCGATGCAGATATATATGTTTTGTTCGTTATGAATTCTTAGTGATGCTTTGGCTTTGTAATTTATGGGACGATTTTTATTACATAAACCGTACCGTACCGTATAATATTTATTAATTTTTCATAGTGATTTCCGATATCAGAATAGAAACAATAGATTGACTTCATAAGTGTTCTGTAATCTAAGGAGTCGGGTTTGCTTGGTGTTGTGGATTAGCGTTTAAGTGGGTTTTCGTGTTTACATTAGCAAGTAGGTATTCGGTGCCGCCAAGGAGGCCGCCTTGTTGCCGATTGGTAGACTATTTTTTTATTGTCTCGTTCTGAGAAGGGTTGGTATTGGGTGTGCGGAGCTGCAGGAGTTTGGTCGTGTTGGATGTCGCTAAAAATTAGGATGTTTGCTTAGGTTGATTTGACTATGACTGACGGGAACGGCATTGGGGTTGCAATTGTCATCTCCTGGAATTTTGTATACTTTCATGATTCTAATTACTTCGGTGTTTAGGGAGGGATTAATTTGAGGTTGAAGTGCTGATCGGGTTGGCTTTTAACTTGCTTATTGCTATGTTGTATTGTAACACTTAAAAAAATGTCAATAGCTTTTCAGAAAATGTTTTTCTTTAAAATATTCTATCTTAACGGAGGGATAAAAGTGATATCATTGTTTCGTGGGATATTCTATTTTCAGTTGCTGGCACATAAGCAGATGTCACTCACAATAACAAAATCTTTCTAGGACCTCTTGAACTAATTTTATTTAAAAACTTTAACTGAATATGAATAATTTCAGATTTTAGGGCCTAATTATTTACAAATATAAATTAAAACTAAACAGTACTTTGCTCTTACCAGGATCTTAACGTACTGTAGAAAAACAATCATTTTAAAACTTTACAATTTTATAAGACCCGGAACAGTGTTTCACGTTTTAAACTATTTTAAATAATGCAGGACCCGGGAATAAAGGATTCAAAAACACTTGTCGAATACCTACTATAAATTTGCCCGATTTCCTTGGGAACGTGGTGAAATTCCAGAACACCGCCAAAAATTATACCATGCAGTATAGACATACTGCTCCACTTCTACAAAAATTCCCTTTTCAGGAAAAACCAGAATAGAATTAAAGAAATTATTGAACTTTCGCATAACAAACGCTGTATTTTCACCTGCGAGTCGTATTAAAATTCATTTATGGTTCGAATTTTCAGCTGACCCACCATTTACACCAAACTTATAAAGAAATGTTGAACCGCCTGAAAAAATTATTTAAAAGTGTTAGATACAAAATGATTATAAGATTTAAAATACAAGAATGCCACGATTTTCATAGTTATCACGGATTGTGAGTATCAGGTGCAATCATGCCATAATCATTGGATTGAGCAACGTTCGCAAAATACCAAAACGGTGAACAATCATCGTATTAATTCCAAACACATTTCACATTAGTATAATGATAATCACGCTGCTATATACAGCTTCTTATACGTAAAGATCATAAAAAATTACTATGCGATGATTTTTTCGTATTTCTCCATTTTGGCAGCAAAAAAGCATTATACGTTGAAAGAATATCCGTAGTTTGGTTGGCTAAAGGGAAATTGTTGTTTTTGAAATTTTCTTTCGTTCTTTCATTTTTTTTAGGGACGTAAATCGGTAAATTTTTCAGTAGCTATATAATCTTAAACGATTTAGACGACTTAAAGTAATAAACTGAATTTCTTTCTACAAAATTAATAGTGATTATTGGTTATTAAGCGGATGCTATAAAAACACAACCCAGGAAATTATTAAACTAATTAAATGGCGCGCAATTCAACCATAGTGAAATGAAAATGTTTGAAATAAATATAACAAGACCACGTTTTAGATGTGGCGGGTGGGGAACCCTTATTTATTCATCTAGCCGATCGGGGCATAGCGTGACTCTTGAAATTAAAAATGTTGGAATTTGTTTCGATGTTGCAGAAATGCAAATAATAATCTTTCATTTAGGATGGTTTTAAAAGTTTTAATACACTGAATTATGGCTAAATAAATTAAGTTATTAAAATCGTGAGAAAGATGATCTAGGTCCAAAATATTTTTCCCGACGTTTGGATGATCCCAAAAAATGCAGAAAGCAAATATAGTCCTTCCATCTGGTGATATCTTGAAAATGGCTTATGTCATTTGAACTTTTTTCCTAAAACATCCAATACTGCCATATGTGTTTACATTCATTTTTTAGATTTTATTTATAATCAACATAACTACGATATAATTATGTGGTGTATATCGTTTGGAAGGTCCTGGTCCAAGGAAACAATTTTGTAATCAACACCTTTGTTCACACATCCGTCCTTTTGATGCTACTTAGTACGCAAAGAAATGGGAGCATGACATTTTTCGAATGAAAGGTCTTTTTTTACCAGTGCTACCTTCAATTAAAGGATTTGGCCGCGTCGATGATCATTTTGTCTCTGGAGTAGCTTTTAAAGATCATATTGTTATAAGCACTTTAGTTCACAAATACAACGTTTTGGTCCTGATGGAAGGTTATTCGTTTATTATAAAATCTAACCCTTTTACTGTTTATGACGAAGCGAAAATTTTTCGCATAATGTCGACTATACTCGTCATAAATATATGATATGATATGATATGTTATGATAGAGGCGTACATGCCGACCATAACGGCGATCCTAGGTACGTTACCATAATCCTGAAATATCAACAATCAAATAAAAAAGAAAAAAATTCCAAAAATCAATATCACATAATTCAAATGTTTAAAGGTCATATGAACTAGGTGAAGTTAGACCAATGCGTAAATAGCTGGATCCCATATTTATAATTTGTCATGTTGGGGGCCATTGAATTTGAGTTGAGGCACTAACAGTGAATATTTTATGTAAATATGGGATCCAGCTATTTACGAATTGGTTTAACGTCAACCAGTACAATTTATCATTAAACATGTGTCTATAGCTTTTAATTTATTTCACTATGATGCTACATAAAATATAGCCTGATTTTTGGCACAATTATGGCTGCAATTTTCGCCTAACTTCAGTAGCATAAAAAACACGTTTATTTCTAAGAAATGGTAAATTTTATTTTAATCAAAATATTTTCCATCGAAAAACAATTGTTTGTCTTTTGATACGATCCATTCATCGAGTCATTTCTTGATTTCTTCGTGGTTTCTGAAATGCTGGTCTTGAAGATCGCTTTGCATTGGTGGGAACAAATAATAATCTGATGAGGCACAATCTGGTAAATAGAGAGCATGCGGTAGAATTTCATATTTAAGTACTTCCATCGTATTTTTTACTTGTTTTGCGACATGTGGTCGAGCATTGTCGTGCAGCAAAATCACTTTACGCGGTTTGTTGTCTAGAATCGGACGGTTTTCGTTCAATACATGGTTCAAATCTATCACTAGTTGTTGGTAACGTTCAACAGTAATAGTTTCGTTCGATTTTAGCAGCTCATAGTACAACACTCCTTTCTGATTTCACCAAATGCACAACAAAACCTTACTTCCATGAATGTTTCGTTTTGCTGTTGATGTGGATGGTTCGCCTGAAGGAACCCATGATTTTTTGCGTTTAGGGTTATTGTAGTAAATCCTTTTTTCATCGCCAGTCATAATTTGAGCCAAAAATGCCACCTTCGGTGTCTTGTAAGCAAAGAATTGCAAACCATTAAACGATTTTCAATGTTGGCTTCAGTCAGTTCATGTGGTACCCATTTTCCGTCTTTTTGAATTATTTTCATGGCATATAAAAGTTTGCTATAGCTGCTTGAGTGACATTTAACAGTTCTGCAAGTTCGTTTTCTGTTTGAGTTCCTCTTTTTCTGTCTGAGTTTTCCTTCAATAATTCTTCCAATTCTTCATTTTAGAATTTTTTTGCTTGACCAGAACGTTCTTTGTCACTGACATCAATCTCACCATTTTTGAATCGTTTAAATTAGTTTTCGCAAGTCTGTTGAGTTGGTGCATGTCCATCATAAGTTTCTGGACGCAAACGAAAACAGCAGCTTTTTTCTTTTGATTAAAGCAAAAAAAGTAATGCTTCCTACAAATGCCATTTTGTTGTTACAAAATTGATAAACTAAATTTTTATGTGGAATGTCAACACTTTAAAACGCTATTCGAGTATACGTGCCACGGAAACGACCCACTGATCGTGGGAATTCCCGCTATTTATATTTGAGTGCGCGTTTTATGACATTTTCTGAATTTGAACAATGAAAATTAGTCTGGGATGGAGACTTCTATTAAAAGGTCCACCGATTTGTCATTGCCGATAGTTTCTGTACCCTGTTGGCCAATTTATGACGAAACATAAAGTTCCGCCTATCGTGGAAATCCATTTAAGGGAAGATTGATTTCGTTGAAATGAAGAAAAATTCTTTAGCCTAAGTTGGCAAGCAGAGTACAGAAACAATTTGCAACGACAAATCGGTGGACCTTTTAATAGAAGTACTCATCCCTGACTAATTTGCATTGCTCAAATTCAGAAAATATCATAAAACGCACTCAAATATAAATAGCGGGAATTCCCACGGTCAGCGGGTCGTTATACTCGCTCGTTGGAAAGACATAAAAGTCCAGACCTTTCAAACCCTAATGCTGGAAAATTTTTCTACTTTCTACTTCTAATTTATTATTAAAACAGTTCTTGTGCTTAAAAGCGTTACCGCTGCTGTTTATAAATTTTACAGTCTGAAACCGTTCTTCTCTCAAGCCACATTAAGAAAACTCTATCATGCTGAAAAAATAAGAAGTTAAGTCAATTTTATCAACGGATCATTGAAAATTGATGATGAAAGCAGTAAAAATAATTATCACATGGTAGGCGTTTTTATGATAAATAATTTATGTTCAAAAACTATCCAGATCGCAATAACTTAGTATCTCAACAAAGTTGTACGATTTATAGAACGAATTCACATACAAATCGAAACGAACATTTAAATAATTTAATAGATAAATCTGAAAATTTATGTAGAAACAAAATTCGAAGTTAAAAGTATTAATCATAACCCAATCTCTAATAAAATGTCTGTAAATTGTGATTTTAATGATGTGAGAGATTGTGGAAATGGTGACAACGACGTGTTTAAAAATCTTAGAATCACTGACGCGATCAAGGACCTCTCAAGATATGAGGAATGCCGACATACCCCTTAAAAAGTAAGAACTCTGTCCTAAGATACTTCTACGAGGTTACAACATCCCAAGATAGATGTTTTCACTTTGTACTAGACCCAATCCAACTAGAAAACATGAGTTTTCCGGAAAAAATAGGGGAACACTGGGTTTAATATTCAAAAGTTGTAGTTGTAAAAACCCTCTATCCTAAGATACTTCTAAGAGGTTACAACTCTTGGAATAGGTGTTTTCATTTTGTACTAGACCCAATCCAACTAGAAAACAACAGTTTTCCTGAAAAATTAGAGGAACACTGGGTTCAATATTCAAATGTTGTAGAGGTAACTATCGAAGTAAAAACCTTCTGTCCTAAGACACTTCTAAGAGGTTACAACTCTTGGAATAAGTGTTTTCACTTTGTACTAGACCAAATCCAACTAGAAGACATGAGTTTTCCGGAAAAATTAGGGGAACACTGGGTTTATTTTTCAAAAGTTGTAGTTGTAAAAACCCTCTATCCTAAGATACTTCTAAGAGGTTACAACTCTTGGAATAGGTGTTTTCATTTTGTACTAGACCCAATCCAACTAGAAAACAACAGTTTTCCTGAAAAATTAGAGGAACACTGGGTTCAATATTCAAATGTTGTAGAGGTAACTATCGAAGTAAAAACCTTCTGTCCTAAGATACTTCTACGAGGTTACAACATCCCAAGATAGATGTTTTCACTTTGTACTAGACCCAATCCGACTAGAAGACATGAGTTTTCCGGAAAAATTAGGGGAACACTGGGTTTAATATTCAAAAGTTGTAGTTGTAAAACCCCTCTATCCTAAGACACTTCTAAGAGGTTACAACTCTTGGAATAAGTGTTTTCACTTTGTACTAGACCAAATCCAACTAGAAGACATGAGTTTTCCGGAAAAATTAGGGGAACACTGGGTTTATTTTTCAAAAGTTGTAGTTGTAAAAACCCTCTATCCTAAGATACTTCTAAGCGGTTACAACTCTTGGGATAGGTGTTTTCACTTTGTACTAGACCCAATCCAACTAGAAAACAACAGTTTTCCTGAAAAATTAGAGGAACACTGGGTTCAATATTCAAATGTTGTAGAGGTAACTATCGAAGTAAAAACCTTCTGTCCTAAGATACTTCTACGAGGTTACAACATCCCAAGATAGATGTTTTCACTTTGTACTAGACCCAATCCGACTAGAAGACATGAGTTTTCCGGCAAAATTAGGGGAACACTGGGTTTAATATTCAAAAGTTGTAGTTGTAAAAACCCTCTATCCTAAGATACTTCTAAGAGGTTACAACTCTTGGGATAGGTGTTTTCACTTTGTACTAGACCCAATCCAACTAGAAAACAACAGTTTTCCTGAAAAATTAGAGGAACACTGGGTTCAATATTCAAATGTTGTAGAGGTAACTATCGAAGTAAAAACCTTCTGTCCTAAGATACTTCTACGAGGTTACAACATCCCAAGATAGATGTTTTCACTTTGTACTAGACCCAATCCGACTAGAAGACATGAGTTTTCCGGAAAAATTAGAGGAACACTGGGTTTAATATTCAAAAGTTGTAGTTGTAAAAACCCTCTATCCTAAGATACTTCTAAGAGGTTACAACCCTTGAGATAGGTGTTTTCACTTTGTACTAGACCCAATCCAAATAGGAAACATGAGTTTTCCGGAAAAGTTAGGGGAACACTGGGTTTAATATTCAAAAGTTTTAGTTGTAAAAACCCTCTGTCCTAAGATATTTCTAAGAGGTTACAACTCTGGAGATAGGTGTTTTCACTTTGTACTAGACCAAATCCAACTAGAAGACATGAGTTTTCCGGAAAAATTAGGGGAACACTGGGTTTAATATTCAAAAGTTGTAGTTGTAAAAACCCTCTATCCTAAGATACTTCTAAGAGGTTACAACCCTTGAGATAGGTGTTTTCACTTTGTACTAGACCCAATCCAAATAGGAAACATGAGTTTTCCGGAAAAGTTAGGGGAACACTGGGTTTAATATTCAAAAGTTTTAGTTGTAAAAACCCTCTGTCCTAAGATATTTCTAAGAGGTTACAACTCTGGAGATAGGTGTTTTCACTTTGTACTAGACCAAATCCAACTAGAAAACATGAGTTTTCCGGAAAAACTAGGGGAACACTGGGTTTATTATTCAAAAGTTGTAGAGGTAAAAATCGAAATAAAATCCCGCTTTCATAAGAAACTTCTAAGAGGTTACAAATCTTGGGATAGGTGTTTACACTTTGTACTAGACCCAAGCAAACTAGAAAACATGAGTTTTCCGGAAAAACTAGGGGAACACTGGGTTTATTATTCAATAGTTGTAGAGGTAAAATCGAAGTAAAAACCCACTGTCCTAAGATACTTCTAATAGATTACAACTCTTGGGCTAGGAGTTTTCACTTTGTTTCCGCTAGGTTACGAAACCCATTCAAACTAGAAAACATGAGTTTTCCGGAAAAACTAGGGGAAACACGCCAAGTTTGTTAAGGCAACAATGGATGAATACAATCAGCTAAATACGATTAAATCCTATTTTCTAAAAATTCTCTAGAGAGCTATCGAGTTCGCTCGAGATTAGTTGTAAAAAGGAACTGAATAAGACATTAATTTGGAAATCGATATTCCAATAATAAATGAATAAGGAAACTCTAAGGAAATTTACAAGTATTTTAAACCAAGTTAATTAAATTTTATAAAGTAACGAAAGATTACAATTATCGCACTAATTGTAAGAATTCTCGATGTAATTTCTGCCTGGGTATGGTAGTTTTAATGAACATCATCGTCAACCATCGCATGTGGTGACTTTTTCTACTTTAACTGGATTAGATTCCACGTATTTAATTTCATTAGTCCACAAATATAGAGAGCCCACAATCACACAGCCGAGTTTTGTGACCGAAAATTTTAATAATTGCCAAATTTATTTTTTGTCGCAAATATTTTCAAGAAAGTAACAAGGAAATTCGCTGGTTCCATATGAAAGATTTGGTCCTCTAACCAGAATTCGAGTCATCATCATTGTTTTGACTGTCGCATTGCACCACCTTAGAAAAATCAAATCGTGTATTTCCTAAAGGCAGTGATCACTTAAATATGAGTCGCTATTACTTTGGTAGATTAAGCTTACGCTGTATTCGGCCATGTCTGATCAAATGCACTGAGATTTCGTACATTTTTTTTAATAGACTTCGGATTTTACTTGTTTGAGCACTTTTAATATTTAGTTAAAACAAAAATCTCAGAGTTTGTTCTAAGATGCTATTGAAAAAATGATTTTCAAAAATCTTCTGCACGTGTTATATGTCTCTGTGTGTGTGGTGTCGAGCAGACTAAAAGTATATGTCCTCTTTACAGCTCAGACGGATCAGTCGATCAGTCAAGATACAAATTAATACTGAAGCCTTTCCCATAAATTGGAAGATCTCAGTGATGTTTGGCTGAAATCGGTCCACGAGAATTGTCAGCTTCCAAAGGAGCTTTTTAATTTTTTTTTTATTGAATATGGACTTTATAAATTAAAACACTGATACCATTAATGTTCGAATAACTTTGTGAGATTTTTTGCCGTCGTTGTGGAGAGGCGGCTGACGTTGACCTCTCCTTGTCGACCTGGGTTGGCGTCATCGGCAAGGGGTGGATGTTGTCGCAGGTCGAGATCGCGCAAAATGAGTATTGTACATATAAAGGAATGTATATTTTTGGCGATTGGGAGGGGGTTATACTTTTTCTCTGTGGTGCGAAAACTGGATTAGATTTTGACGAGTGGTGTATGTGTGTGATTGGTTTACACAGGATGTGCGGCGAGGATGTGCTGCAGCTGTATTGCAGTGAATCTTTTTTGATATTTGGAGTGATTTGAATGGGTTTCGTTCATGGTGAGTAATGGCTCGGTGTCTGCGGCTTGTGGTGGTTGTTCGTTGAACGTTGTGTTTCTCAACTTGCGGAGAGTTGTGTTCATGTGTGTTCTGTCGTTACCTGTATTTATAAGGTATTTTTGACTGTTTTGTTTAGGACTTGAGGTAGTTCTCATTTGTTAGTGTATGAGGGCGGATTTGCAGTTTTGTATTGAATCATTGCCTGAATGTTGGATTTGTATGTCCAAATTGGTTTCTTTGCTGAATGCTTCGGGTGTTTTTGTTGGAGTTTGCCGTCGATTTGGCGGGGGCTGAATCATTTTCGGAGTTTTGGTATGATCGGTCGTACGCTGAAGTTTTTGGCTGTAGGGTTGCCATGGTTCGTTTGTGATCTGTCATGGATTCGTCACGGCTTTGTGAAGCGTGGTTTTTGTTGAATGGTGGTGTTGGCAGGAGGTCGCTTGGTGGATGGTAGTGGTTTCATGGTGGGAAGATTCATGCCGTCTGTTGGGATCGTTTCGAGGTAATTTTAGCTCCTGGATGGACATTGCATAATTCTCTTGGTACATTTTACTACGATTGTTTGTAGAGGTGGTTTCTTCCACGCTTTGATTTCGGAGATTTTCGGAGAGAGCTATTTTGGTGATGTTCCTTCATCCTATTATTCAGCGTTTGTGTAATAAATTGTTATATTTTTATTTTGGTTTGATTAGCGATAGAATTTTCCGTTTCCGTATTTCTTCTGTGCATTGAGAATAAAGTGTAGGTAATTTATGATTAGCTGTTTCCTATATTGTATTTCCTTCATAATCCATCATTTTTGCAAGATTAATTGCAACTATGTTGGAGTTGGTAACGAATCCTATTATTTACCGCAAAATTGCCTTTTTCTGACACTCAATGGGTTACTAGTATTTTCTCACAGCTTATTAGCGATATTTTTGCTTTATAAAAAGAAATATTATTTGCATTGGATTTGGGATTTTAACAATCTTAACATAAAGAATTGTTTATCGGCAACTTCGTTATATCTATGTAACTGAAAAGCTAGAAATATTTGATATAATTAATATAATTATTCAAAAGAAAGAGAAGGTTTGTATACTTCAATACACCAACGACTGGATGATTGTCATAAAATGCAACGTTGCCAATCTTGACTGTATTAGTACAAGAATTATAATTATTATTTCCCAATTTCAAATCAACCCTAAATATTAATCTACATGTACAGTGCCGAGCTATTATACTAAAATTATTCGGTTCTCAGAAAATCTCATTCAAATATATTTAATATACGAGTACATATTATCCCTCTTTTAAGATACTGGTACGATTTATATTTAATTATAAAAATTATAAAATAAACTTATTTATCATTCATTTTAGAATAATTTTTTCAAATTTTACCTAGTTGCTTAAATATTACCTTCCAGCAGGAAAGCCATTGACGACACACTAATTACTAATTTACGTTTGTTACCAGTCTGAGATGAATCGTTTATGACAAGTCTAATACGAGGTGACAAGTCATAGACGAGTCGCATGTGTCATGCCTGAGATTAATTGTATGTGATATATCCCCAGCAAACGTAGAAGAAGTTCCAGAACTAGTGCAAAAGTAGTGATAAAAGTATTTGTTTCCTTGTGAAAAAGGATGGGCGTCGGGAAAAATTCATCAGTTTTATAAAAAAATTTTAGTAAACATACGAAATTTTTGCGAATTCTAAATTAGTTAGGATATTTTAATGGATGGATATTTTAAGGGATATTTGAATGCAATCCGGTAGTTAATCTAGTTAATCTAGTTAATCTGTTTTTTTTTTGCTATTTCTCGTGTTCGCCCAATTCAACGGTTAAATACTAATGAATTTTAGAGTTATTGAATTTAGTTCAAATAACTTTGGTTTCAGGAAATTCTACTGTAAGTAATTTTAATAAATGTTTCAATTATTTAGGAAGCCGGAAAATATGAATTTAGAATTAAATTTCAGGAAATTTACAGATGCTTGTGAATTAATGCTTCATTGTAATTGCTGATTGTGTAGTTTAGAATTGTGTTGTCATTTTATTATTATTAATATTTTTTCTTAGGTTGCTGTTTTAAAGAAGCAATTGTTGAAGACCAATACCATCGTTATCCATTAACCTATTAAGCCTTTATCCTTCATCTAGTAGATTAGAATTGTGTTGTCTTTGTGTTACTAACTATCGGCTATACCTAGGTGTCTGTAACCGGGCCGATTCTGTCCCACTTAACTAACCTATCCAATCCTTCGGTTTTGTTATGTGTAAAAAAGGGTGTACGGTGGACCCGGCGTCATCCGGGAACTCAAGCCTAAGAACTTGGTCGTACATTCAAAATCAATCAATCAATCAATCAACTGATACCATTAATGTTCGAATAGTGTTCCATTTAGGATAAAAAAAAATTTTATGGTTCGAAATGAAAACAGAAGGAAGTAAATCTAGCGTCGAATCGAAAGCTTAAAACTGGAGCTAATGAAGTATTTTCCAATCAAAAGAATTGAGCAAACCTTCAATTTGCATTGTGTAGCCTTATGCGATTTCGTCGAACCTCTCATTAAAATTATACCACCCAATCCAAATGTTTTAGATTTTGAGTCTTAATTTTAAGCTCGTTTTAAACATAAAGGGTTGATTGGGTGTGACAATGTTTTAGGAATGAAACAAAATAACAACTGAAAAATATCACTTTTTACGATTTTGTGAAATGTTATTCTTGAAATGCAATAAATTGTTGATATAATTGGCATGAATTATAGCAACCCAACAAAAGCTTGCCACCCACACAAACCAAAAAAAAAGATGACGAGTCATAAATATATTGTAGTTATAATTAAAATTTACTTAATGTATTGTGTTATTTGTTGGCGTTATATTTGTCACAAAATATTCTTTTTTTCTAGTTACGTTCGAAAAGCTTAAAGCAATAAAATGGAGAATGTACAACAATATAATGGAAAAGCTCATTTATGGCTAATACTATAAACTATAATAAATACTGTTTGTTTTGTTTTAAATAATTATGCCTTAGAGACGTCTATTCTGTGAGTGTATAGTACGTATACACTCGTACATATACAAACTATTTTAAGTTGTAGAGCATTTAAATTGTTAAATTTAGCTTTGGATGTTTATATACGTGAGCTATATGTTGTCATCTATCGTTGTATACCAAATTGTTTGCTAAGAAATTATTAATCTCAGCAAGTTTGTTTGTTCTTATACATGTTATACGTTCCTTGCTATAGCAATTTCAACAATCTCTAAATCTAGACTTCTAGTATTTCGTATTATTTATTTAACTACACATAACATTGTTTATTTAACACATCAAAACTGACACATGTTTTATTACTTTATGTCAGTATTTTTCATTATTTTTATCTAGCGTCGCAATTTTATTGGACCTAATCAAATTATCCCGCACATATCTACGGTGTGTAACTCTTGCCTTCCCGCTTTACAATAAATACATAGGTTGTGTAGATAAAAGCTAATAAATAATAAAATAATTTGATATTAATTTAATAAATTACTTGTTGTTTTTACTTTGCTCTACGCTTTTCTTTATATTACCTCCTCATCTGTAATGAGGACATCTTCTTAGATGTTGTGGGGACAGTTTAGTTAAAATATCAAAGTTATATACTCGTATATGTAGAAGAGAAGGAAAATTAGCTTACTGAAAGAGAGCACGATATCATAAGGAATGAATAGACACCTCACTTCGCCAAGTGAACCCATATATAATTGAAAGAATTAGTGTGGTAGAGATTCTTGTTGAAAGGCGCATCCCAGGCCCGCGCCTAAGTACACAGCTGCTTGTGTGCAAACAATTTTATCGGCCGCCCCTAGAGGTGAAGTAAACTAACTTACTGGGAAATAAAAATCAAGCAATTAAGTTTTATTATTTCTTATTTTCATAACATTAATTTACATAGACATCGTTGATCTTAGTTAATTTTGAATATTTTTAACTTTAAGAACGATCTTTCTCCGGACGCAACGGACACTGGTAGTATTAATAAAATGCGTTAAACTGCGCATCAATTTGGGACCATATGTTTTCCAATATATAAGAACATTTCCGGGTTCCATTTTTCTTATAGACTCACAGAGTACCTGTACAATTTTAATTTCGTCAAACAAATCAACACCATTTATGTCAAATTCACTTCTTTGTTCGTCTGAAAGTTTCAAATATAAGTCTTTACAGTTTTTCAGTAACGACTCATCTGAATTTGTGCTTCGTATCTTTCAGAAATAGATGTTAATGTATGAATGCAAAAATAAAAATTAATTTTAAAATGCGTTTTTGGAACCAAGATTGGTTTATTCGTGCTTTCATAATTGAAATTTCAAGTGTTTCCTCTTACTCTTTTCTCACCATTAGCAGGTATAGTTGTGTTTATTAGGTTTTTGTATATTAATTAGCACATTTCTTCACAAAATGGTTCTCGGTGTGTGAACGATTGTTTCGGCACTTTCACTTTTAACTTTTCCACGTATGTGTTTGAGACTGTGTCTCATTTAACTTTTCACGACCCGACTGTCCTTTTTCGTTTTTCATCTCTTTTCTCGTGTAAATATTTGAATTCTCGATACTTATCGATAATCGATAAATATCGACATTCGCGAATGTAGATGGCTAAATGGCTCTATTCAGCAAAACGAGGAGTGCCACGGAGTGAAAAGGATTTTGAGCCGCTATATCACTCCCTCCTGGAGCGAAAACCGTATTGTTTTAAATTAAATGTAACCGTTTTTCGAACTCTACGTTTTTCGACTGGGTTTACTACAAGTATTCCGTATGCTGGCTTAAGCCTGTCGATGCCAATTGTAGTTATTTTCCATCTATATCCACAACAAAGAATTTGCGGGTTACTGTATACGGCCCAGAATAGGGTGTACTCAAAGGACTTCTGACTCTATCCACACGTACGAAAACGTGTGAAAAGGGTTTCCAAATTTTTGGGGTTAGAAATTCGAATTTTGATTATTGATGAAAAGCTCATCGTAAATCTTGATATTTTGACCATATACTAGCTCTGCTGATGTGCAGTTGAGGTCTTCCTTGACGGAGGTTCGAATACCCAATAGGACAGTTGGTAGTTCTGAACTCCAATGGGATGTGTTACATCGAGCTGTTAAGGCGGATTTTAATTGCCTGTGGAACCGTTCGACAAGACCATTCGCTTTCGGATTGTATGCAGTTGTTCGATTGCGATGGGAAAATAGGAGCTTCGTGAGCTCGGTGAACAACCTTGATTCGAATTGTGTTCCTTGGTTTGTCGTGATGAAGAGTGGGACACCATATCTACATATATACTCATTGTAGAAGATCTTACTTAATACGGTTTTAGCGGTCATTTCTCGGATTGGTTAAGCTTCTGGCCAACGGGTAAACCGGTCGACTATCGTTAAAATGTAATGATAGTCATTCGATTGAAGCAGTGGACCAACCAGGTCCATGTGAAGATTGTATTTACCTTTTATGAAGGTATTCACCACATTGTATTTACCTTTTATGTGATGAATGTCGGTAGTGAACTGGGCAATGTAATCAAGATGTCGTAATTGCCGGGGCTACGTTCTGACTTTGACGCAATTGCTGTTGTAAGTGGTTTATGGTCTGTAAATACAGGGTGGCTGACACGAAGTGTTACCAAAACAAAACCCCACCGAATTTTTATTTTTTGATGAATTTTATTGAATCAAAATAAAAAATGTTCACAAATATTTAGATTTTCGAATTGCATTAGCAGTTTTCGATTTGGCCACCCTTAGCCGCGATTATGGCCTTCAAACGGCCGACAAAGCTATTGCATGCAGCACGAAAGTGGCTCTGCGGTATTATGGCCCATTCGACACTTTGGTATGATCGACACTTTGGTATTTTTTTTTTGTCCCAACCTTGCTCTTCAAAATACCGCAAACCGAGAAATCTAGCGGATTTGCATCCGGTGAATTTGGTGACCATTGGGCAGTGGAAATGAACCGCGGAACATTGTTTCTCAGCTAATCTTTATTTACGTTTGCTTTATGACGGCGCCTAGTCCTGTTGAAATGTCCAGATTCTGCGGTCGAAATGTTTTTGTGCCCAAGGCTTCAACGCTCCCTCCAACACATGATCCCGATAAATTTGAGCATTTATCTTGATGCCACGGTTCAAAAACCGAGCGATAACGGCTTTCGGCCGTTACGGCGGCCCAAACCATCACCATCGGCGGCGCTTGGTTTCGAGTGGCAATTCGTTGGTTCATATTTTCAGTAAAACGGCCGAGCAAGTAAATCCGGTCGTTTTGCTTGTTCACATATTGCTCAATAACGAACGGTGACTCATCAGAGAAAACCAAATTCAACAAATCGCCACTTTCGTGCAAGCGTAACAACTCTTTTGCTCGTTACACTCTAACTATTTTTTGAGCATCGGTGAGACCCTGCGTTTTATGGAATTTTACGGCTTTTAGTCCAAGATGATCTTTCAATATGTGCTGCATTCGTTCGAGCGAAATTTTCGCCTCACGAGGCATTTTTCCGCCACTACGGCGCGGAGTTCGAGCCAATTTGGCCTTTACCTTCCGAATGATATCCGACAATGTTGCAGTGCGTTTCGATCCACCACCATGGCGTTTTGCAATGCTGCCAGTATCGTTATAACGATTTATGGTTTTAACTGGTTAACGCAATCTGCGGCTTTGGTTTTCCAGCCAAATATAGAGCAATCACACTATTACGCTTGAATTCCATTGCGGATAACTTTTTTTCTGAATATTTCCCACTAAAATGCTTTTGTGCACTTGTAAACAATGGAATGAACTATCATTAGTGTAAGTTTGAGCGCTCTGTCATCACTGGTTTGAAAGCAATGACAGTCTGAAGTTGGTAACACTTCGTGTCAGTCACCCGGTATAGAGACATTTCGTTCTTCGACGAAATGGCGAGAGTGTTTGATTGCTAAATACATAACCAGAAGTTCTCTATCGAAAGTAAAGTATTTAATTTCCGCAGGAGACAGCATTTTTGAAAAGAACGCTAATGGTTGCCAACATCCTTTATTGCTTTGTTGTAAGACAGCTCCAACTGCTACACTGGAAGCGTCGGTACTTATGTTGTAACGCAATTGTTCATTTCCAAATATCAAATATTAGAGCCATATCTTTATCCATGTGTTTCTATGGTTGCATTGAACTTTTATGCGAAGAATCGGTTAAATTAAAAATTTAATTGCTGGAATCCAGGAGATATCCATCCCCCTGGAGATTATTTGCTCCGAAATTAGGTCCTTCCATGTCAGATATAACGCTAATAGTTCAAGCCTGAACGGTGAATATATAAAGGTCTGATCTAAAGCAAAATCTCAGCTGCTTTGTGGACTTTGTAAAGGGCAGGTCAATCTTATTAACGTGCGTAATAAATTATTTTTGTGTGGGGGGGGGGGGGGGTTTCAAACTGTAAAGGCTTCAAATATGTTAAAGGTTGATTTTACCACATTTAATAATTTTTTACACCAGACTTCCACGAGATTTTAGGCCAAATATTGCACTAGAAGTCTTGTCAAGGGTAGGTCAACCTTATCCAGGTTGCGATGAAAAGGTTCGTTTTTCCACAATTAATTATTTATTACACCAGACCGCTGCCTGCAATTGGAACAATTGCTACTCGATCGACCTTGTGGTGGAAAGGCCTACCTTATCAAGGTTTACGATAAATTATTTGTGTGTCAGATTACACGGAATTTGCTACAAACGGTAAAAGCTTCAAATTTGTAATTTGAAGTTCGATTTTCTCAATTTTAATAATTTATTACACCAGACCGCCACCAGATATGGGGTCAAATGCTACTTTGTGGACATTGTGAAAGGCAGGTCAACCTTATTAACGTGTGTAATAAATTTTTTTGTGCAAGGATCAGCAAAATTGGTTCAAACTGTAAAGGCTTCAAATAGGTAATTTAAAGGCCGATTTTATGCCACACTTAGTAATTTATTACACCAGGCCGCCACCAGATTGGAAGTCAAACGTGGCTTTGTGGACTTTGTATTGGGCAGGTTAACCTTATGCAGATGTGTAATAAATTATTTTTGGGTTAGATTAGGTGGAATTGGCTTCAAACGGTAAAGGCTTCAAATAGGTAATTTAATGCTCGATTTTATACCACATTTAATAATTTATTACACCAGACCGCCACTATACATGGAGTCAAATGTTACATTGTGAACTTTGTGAAGGGCCGGTCAACCTTATTAACGTGTGAACAATATTATGTTTGAGTCAGGTTAGACGGAATTTGATAAAGTTTACAAAGCAACATTTGACTCACAATCTTGTGGCAGTCTTGTGTAATAAATTACTTAGTGTGGTAAACTCGACCTTTAAAATACCTATTTGAAGCCTTTACAGTTTGAGCCAATTTCGCTGATCCTTGCACAAAAAATTTATTACTCACGTTAATAAGGTTGATCTGTCTTTCACAATGTCCACAAAGTAACATTTGACCCCATAAATTATTGAAATTGAGAAAATCGAACTTCAAATTATAAATTTGAAGCCTTTACCGTTTGTAGCAAATTCCGTGTAATCTGAAACACAAATAATTTATTGCACACCTTGATAAGGTAGGCCTTTCCACCACAAGGTCGATCGAGTAACAATTGTTCCAATTTCAGGCAGCAGTCTGGTGTAATAAATAATTAATTGTGGTAAAACTAACCTTTTCATCGCAATCTGAAATATAAATTTTCTGATGCCAATTCTGTCTATTATATAACACAAAATAATTTATTAAACACCTGGATAACGTTGACCTACCCTCAACAAGACTTCTAGTGCAATATTTGGCCTAAAATCTGGTGGAAGTCTGGTGTAAAAAATTATCAAATGTGTTAAAATCGACGTTTTTGTTATAAATAATCGTTTGGGGTGAAATTTACCCTTAGTCAAGTTATAGGACTCGTTTTGAACTAATTAATTAATGTAATTCATTTGTAATAAATTCGGGTCTTGGACCATCGGATGGATATCACAGCTACATCAAAAGTTACAGTTTTGGCGGTGCACGTTTTATTATAAGCTAAACGCACTGCTCGTTCCTCGAAAACGGCAACTCTAATAAAATCGAGATTTATTGTAATAAATTATAGTATGGGTTTCATTGAGGCGGGCTAATTTGGTCGGTGCACGTTTAAAGCACTCAGGATTTACATTGTAACACAATTTTTTCAAATATTACAATTATTATCTGTATAATATGGCATTACCAATTTAGTAACTTCTCGGGATAATTTAAGCGTGCTCATATTAATTAATACAAATTTCGTATAGATACATAGATGAACAAATTATTTCGGGATTAGATATGCGTTTTCCATACAATTATGAAATTTAGCAAAGGAATAATAAACCAAAAGGTGTTTTCGGGCCTGCTTCACATAAATGGTGGTTTTCTGAAATTTGAGGAGGAATACTTATATTTGAATATACCCAAGACATATTTTACCAAACGTCAAGTAGTCGAAATCAAGTGTGGTGTATTCGAGATCTAAGTATACAATCGTGGCAAAAGAAAGTCGGGCGACACAATTTTCACTAAGCTGTTCGCTTTATTTGGGAGCAACTAGAATTTTTCCGTTAAAATTGACTAACCTGAAGTGGCGGATAACTTGCCGGCCGTTTTTAATTTATGTATACAACTGGTTTAATTTATCCATAATCGATCAATTGCAATAAATTTGTTTAACCCTTTGGGCCATAATGTGCCGATTTCGGAACAAAGTTTTTGACTAATTTTTCCATATCAAAATATGTTCAATTTTTTTCGTTCCACTTTTATATTTTAGCTCTACTGTTTCTCTTCTATTTACGTCATTTACATTTTATCATTCTAATGCGCGTGCAGTATAATACCAAATATTTTAAGGGGCCGGAGAAAGATTTTGACGATGCGAAATATGGATTTGGTGCTATTTTTTAAGTGTAAGTGCTAAAATTTGTTGTACGTCATATAAAATAGTGACAATTATCATTTTGCAAAAAAAAATTTTACGCTACCAGTATATTTGCTGTTAAAAATTTGTGCTTTATCCAATATTATTCCAAGATAATTTCAAAAATGAATCCGAGCGAAAACAAACATAAACAATTATTCACGTTGGACGAGTTGGCGATAACTTTGAATGGCTCCGATTCGGAATTTGACTTTTCGAGCGATCAAGAAGTTTAGTGTTAAATGTGCTAATTTAGTGTTAAATTTTATAAAATTAATCTGATAATGAAGAATTCATGATTGATGAAAAGCAAGCAGATATTGCCAGTTATCAGGTGCAATCGGTATCGCAAAACGATCAAATCGAAATTAAATTTATCGATAATTTTCAGGAATTTCAATTTACTTGATTTATATTTTATTTCATTAAACTCAAATTCTAAAACTTCTAGTTGGTTGGGATATGTCCGGGTTGCATTCAGAATGGTCGAATTGTAGAACTTCATCAAAAAAACACGTTAAAATCCTAATACAAGCTGACCTTAGTTTATTAGAATCCTAGCCCAGCTCTACAAATTAAATTGGAGAATTATCGGTTGGGGAACGGCCTGGTTCTATTCAGTATGGCCGAATCCCAAAATTACGGTCAAATCAGAGTTACGCACACCGAATTTGACTATTATTTGTTGAGAGATGGCCTAGTTTCATTAGCATTATGTTTGAAAGCCAATCCAATTCTTTGCCATTCCTCAACCAATCACCGTCAGTTCCAGTTTGACGGTGATTGATTGATGAATGGTAAGTTCCATTGAGCGTGGCATAAATATGTCCTATGCAGTATAATAATATTTAGTAATTAATCAAATATTTTTTGGCGACCAAATTGGTAAGACATTTTTTTGCGAAGCTTATTTCGCAAAAAATGCCTATAAATGCCTAAATTTATTTGAATTATCCAATCCGGTAGTTAATCTGGCATTAAATAACATTAATAGTTTTCCAGGAATCATTGACTTTGGGATGCCTCACTTATATTTTGCAACTTATTGAAAGATTTTTTTAATTTTTTTTTTGCTATTTCGTGGGTTGCCCAATTTAAGTATATTTCAAATAACTATATGCTTTATGCTGTATAAGATAGCGAAAATTTTTCATCGGATTTTCATTCATTAGATTTCGCTATTTGCCGCAAGTGGCAGCACAATCACAAAAGAGAATGTATTTTGTTATATAATTACCAGCGGAAATTTTTTATTCATTTTGTATCTCTTTTTAGTGAAAAAATAAAACATCCCAGCGGAATAAAATATTAAAAGTGATCTTTAAAATGACAAATTGATTGATCTCCGAAGTAAAGGAACTCGGTAAATGAAATCTTGAAATTTAACAATATTCCGTCTTTCCGCCATACTAAAAGAATGACGATGAAATTTGGATAAAAGTATTGATCAGGGGTCCAAAACTTAGGACAACATTTTAGGATCTGTTCATGCTGGACTAAACTAGGCCATTTCATTACCAATACTTTTGAAAATTTAAATTTTTTTATTAATTTATTTTCTGTTCTTGGCCAATATCTCAAAAACTTCCACTAGTAACCAATACTTTCGGTTGTTTTTCTAATAGCTAAAGTCATACTGAGACTACCAGGAAAATTTGGGGAAAATCGATGGATTAGAATTTTCACTATAATTTTTTGATTTTCTGCGGCCAAATAAGATATTTTCAGTTTTTGGCCCATATCTCAAAAACTTCTACTAGTAACCAATACTTTCGATTGTTTTTCTAATAGCTAAAGTCATACTGAGACTACGAGGAAAATTTGGGGAAATCGATGGATTAGAATTTTCACTATAATTTTTTAATTTTCTGCGGCCATATAAGTTATTTTCAGTTTTTGGCCGATATCTAAAAAACTTCCACTAGTAACCAATACTTTCGGTTGTTTTTCTAATAGCTTGGGTCATACTGAGACTACGAGAAAAATTTGGGGAAAATTGATGGATTAAAATTTTCACTATAATTTTTTGATTTTCTGCGCCCATATAAGATATTTTCAGTTTTTGGCCCATATCTAAAAAACTTCCACTAGTAACCAATAATTTCGATTGTTTTTCTAATAGCTTAGGTCATACTGAGATTACGAGGAAAATTTGGGGAAATTCTAATCCCTCAATTTTCCCCAAATTTTCCTGGTAGCCTCAGTATGACCTAAGCTGTTAGAAAAACAACCGAAAGTATTGGTTACTAGTGGAATTTTTTGAGATATTGGCCAAAAACTGAAAATAAACTAATAAAAAAATTTAAATTTTCAATAGGATTGGTTATGAAATTGCCAAGTTTAGTCCAGCATGAACAGATCCTAGAATTTTGTTCATAACTTACTTTAAAATCCTTGATCAACACTACTATCCAAATTTCATCGATATTCTTTAAGAATGACGGAAAGACGGAATATTGTTAAATTTCAATATTTCATTTACCGAGTTCCTTTACTTCGGAGGTCAATCAATTTGTCATTTTAAGGATCACTCTTAATATTTTATTCCGCTGGGATGTTTTATTTAGTGAAAAAAAATATACAAAATGAATAGATTATTTCCGCTGGTAATTATATTTATAACAAAACAAATTCTTTTTGTGATTGTGCTGCCACTTGCGGCGAGTAGCGAAATCTCTTATTTTCCGCTGAGAAATTTCCGCTATCTTATACAGCATGTAGGTTCTCTCTTTTGCTTAACTTTATTTTTTCAGCATATATGCTTTGAGGAAATTCTATTGTAAGTTGTGGAGTTGCAGAGGATTAAATTAATAAATGTTTACATTATTTAGGAAGCCGGAAAATATTAACTTAGAATTAAATTTCAGGAAATCTACAGATACGCGTGAGTGAAATAATAATATTTTTTTCTCAGGTTGCTGATTTAGAGAAGCAATTGTTGAAGACCAATACCATCATTATCCATTAAACCTATTAAGCCTTTATCCTTCCTCTAGTAGATTAGAATTGTGTTGTGTCTGAAACCGGATCGTTCCGTCCCAAAAAAAATATACCTTTTGTATCCTTTCTATTATTATGTGTAGGAATAGGCCCGGCGTTATTCGGGACACTTGTCCAGTACTTGGTTCTACTTGTTCTCTTCTAGTTTATCCATGAAAATTTATATTCCGGATTGGTATATCATGTGGTGCATTCTCTACTTCAATTTTTTCAGCCATGTGTTTTCTATGGAAGGAAATTCGGGTGTTTGCTATAACATGTACACGATACACCCTTAATTGTATTCATTTTATTATAAAACTCTTTTGCGTATTTATAAGTCAAATTAATATGAATCCTTCCTTCTCAATCTTATCAAAATGTATATGTAAGTCGCCTTATATCCACCAAATAATCATAAGACTTATATGATTTGCATTTATGTTAAAAAAATTTTTTGTCTTTAATACACTTAATCATTTCTTATCGGATTGAATTGCCTTAGGAACAATCTATATACAGATATGCACACATATACTAGGATTATATAAAAATATTAAAGTACAGGGATTTTCAGATAAACCCCTTGAACAACAAACATTTTTCAACCCTTATTATACCGTTATTTGACAAAATTATGCTCGATTTAACTGTGTACGGAATACGAATGGTACGCATATAAAATTATTAAAAAGTCAATTATCGTGAAAAAAAATTCACTTCCGTAAACATTTCTAGAATCAATCGAATGTACATAAATTATCAAACGTATACAGTGCGAAATCTTAACAAAATCTATCAGCACGTCAATCAAGAAATAAGTAGAAGTAATATAAACTGCGAGTTCAAAAAATCGATTTACGGTTTACGCTAAATCTACAAACTCTGCTCTGGTTATTTTAAGTATCTACTAATTATATGCGAGTAAATATTCGAATAATTTATGTAAACATATTTCGTATTTATTTACGCTAAGATCGTTAACATATTTATTGAACATCAAAGAAATCAATTTTGGGTGCAAGTTGCAAGGAATGTGGTGACCCAACAAATTCACTCGGTGCTGGTCTGTACCCAATTAAATTGCATCTACCCTTGCCTCTATCAAATATTTTGAATTAAACTAAAAATAATTAATGAGTTGTATCAAATAACATCATAAAATACAACGAAGAAAATATTCAGTCTTTGTATTTAACGAATTGTTATGGACAGAAAGAAAAATATGAGTACGAATCTGCGGATTATTTTCCACGGAAACGGCGAACAAAGCAATTCTTGGTAGTTGAATTGTTTTCTTTTGAATTACACCCATACATACTAAAAAAATTATTCGAGTTTCTATGAAAATGCACATTTTTACTGGTGATGGGTGGAGTTTACAGGGGGGTTATGGTTGAAATATATTTTTTAAAGCATTTATAACAATTTCATTTTATTAATATATTTTCTATTTTTCTTTTCCAGGTAAGTGAATGCAATTCAGCAGCCAAAGGCGCATAACACTTCTATTATTCTATTCTATTTGCACTAATATTGAGTTGGTGAGGTAAACTATATTAGTGTAAACGATTTGTGCAATATTAGTTTCAATAGTGGGGTATGTATAATATTCGATTTTTCTCGATCAAAAGTTAAATCTCGTTATTGGTCGAAATTATAAAATAGTTGTTGGAACCCAACCAAGCTGTTACTTCCAATTAAAACGTCAGAATATTTTACTTGCCTAAAAATGATTAAAAAAATGTTACGACCACTGAAAACCATGCAAGAACATACTAAAATTTAATTTAATTTCCTGTTTTAGTTTAGTAGGTTGAAATGTTTATGAGAGGTAGGTTGATAAAACTTAGGCAACCGTTGCTTGCGTCACATGGATATAATTTATAGAATGTTGGACGGGCAAAATAGTATTACAAAACTCTTAGCAAGTTTATCGTTCCGTTCCAACTTTACTAATACAGCAGTCAGATGATCTTCTTTCTACGCGATTCTTGCTTCGTAGTCGCTTAATAATTTTTGTTTATATGAGTTTAGGCTTCATAGGTGTTATGGTAACCCGTGAAGAGAATGACAATTCAAAATTGTCCAAAATCGATTTTGAAAACAAAGGTCTGGTCTATCTGAAATCAAAACTGAATTCGATTCAAATATGTTTGCTGTTATCTAATTAACTAGATATTGATTACTCAATTGATAATATTCATATTCGATATTTTGCAAAAATATTCAATTTCTTGGATAATTTCGAAACCATTGTGGATGAAACGGTCAACAATAAACAAATCTATTCTGTGAGTTACATTTACGATTTCAGACTAAAACCGAACATTCAGTTCAACAAAAATTAACCAAAAAATTGAAATCAAATGTTGGTTTAACATTTAAAAATTTTAAAAATAATTTTTCAGGATATTTTTGAAGTTATCCTTCCTCGCTTCAATTAAAGACAAATAGGTCGTCGATGATGTTGAATGATTTAGGCAACCTATTAATGTCGTGCGCGAGGGTGGTGCGGATAGACAACAATTTGTAACTTCTCACCCAAATTATTTGGTGCGCCAGTCTACCTGACACGTCTTGCCGGGTGATGCACTTCAAGAGCAGAGTGGCTGCAGGGCGGTCTCCCTCTTACATTTTGTCTTTTTTTTGTCGTTCGTAGGAATCCATTTCCCTTCGGTTCTGGTTTCTTTACACGTTTCGACGTATTGTTCTTTCCCCCTGGGAGAAAACCCCCCGTACTCCCCATTTGGGTTAGGCTGCGATATCCCTTTCCTCTGGTTTTTTTTGCACCGACATGCACTGCTTTCGCTCTACGATTTTGTCAATTTTTTTTTGTTCGATATCAATTTTTACCTTGAAAACTCGTGAACACCTTTTCGCAAACCACAATAACACCAAAACGAAAATGGCGATATGAGTCTATTTGTATTCGATTTTATACTCGCAGGTTATCACATTTATATGTTGCAAACAGCGATTTTTTCGTTTTTACATTTTTTACGTTTTCTGTTTTTTAATTTTTATCTGCAATTTTTATAATCGTTCGAACTATCTCCCTTCTTTTTCTTCTTCCTTATTCCGATTTTTTCGGTTCTCTCGGTGATTCACCGAATAACCATCGATCCTCGTTCTCATGTTTTTTTTAATTTTATTTTCTTCTTGCTTATTACGTCGTGCCGTTTTCACCTCCAAAATCTGACTGCCGGAACCAGAAACTTGATGCCACCAACCTCATTTTTCTTGTTATTTTAGCTTTTCCATTTTATTTATTTTTTGATCCGAAAAGGCCTAATCCAACACCACCTTTCCTCGAGCATCTCATTCAGCTGTCATTTGCTGTACTTCTCTTTGCAAACCAGAAATCGACAGCTGTCAAATTTTACATAAAACAATAAATTGACAAGAGCTCATTCGTTTTTGTATATAATTTTTTATATAATTTGTTTATGGAGAAACCATATCCTGATCGCCGGTGCCAATGACTTCTTATAGAATTGCACAATCTAGGGGCTCCCTCCAATGGAGAAAAAACTAACGAGTTATTCACGCTCGACACACCGAAAATCGTCCCTTTACCACAGTAAATGAGGTGCAACGCAATTCAGTCAGAGTCATTGGAACGGGAAATGAGTGTGGCTAGCGCGCACTTTGTACTACATATCAAGACCAAGCGGCCGTCACATTGTTTTCTCCATAGTTTGTAGAATAGTGTTCTAGTACTAAAAACTGATGGTTTCCAAATGTTCTGCATGTCACATGAATTGATATGTTTTCTAAAATGTAAGCTGAGTCAATGTGACCAAGCAAAACGTTACCAATAGAAGCCGCGCCCCAGAGAAGTCTTCTTTTTTCAAGCGGGCATATTTTGTAATTCGTGCATCTGGTTGAGTACGGTGGTAACCGAGCTACATTTTCATGGAATTGTAAGTTATGAAATTTGGGTCATAATTCCAGTGACTTTTCTTTAGCAAGAAAATCAGATACTTCCTTTGAATGCTTTCAATTCTTTTTATGTGCCAGCATGGATGAATTCCAGACTGTTACAGCGTATTCCAGTTGAACAAATCCAAACATGACATTCGCCTTCGCAACACAATTTCCAATATGCTTATTGAAAGTGTATATGAAGTTGGTTCAGATTCTAACCCAGAAAAAGTCTATGACAATACTAAAATATACAAACTTTGACTATACGTAAGTGACAGCCCAAAACGCTGTTCTGTTAAAGCAAATAAAACCCGCCATCTTTTAATGTCCGCCCTAAATGAATCTGTCGTGATACTATCATGAAAGAAAAATACTACTGTCAACCCATAAACATTTTATTCTGCTTTGCGAAACCATTACTGGTTGACTCAGTGCGAACGATAAATCGGCAGCTATCAAATTTTACATAAAAAAATAATTTGACAGGAGCTCAGTCGTTTTTATATATAATTTTTTTTGTGGTGTCTCCTGACCGCCGGTGCCAATGACTTCTTATAGAATTGCACAATCTACGGGCTCCCAACAATCGAAAAAAAAATAATGAGCTATTCACGCCCGACACACCGAAAATCGTCCCATTACTGTGGGATGAGGAGCAATGCAATTCAGCCAGAGTCATTGGGCGCATTTACGGCACCCAACAGTTGGGAACATGTTGAGTAAAATCAAAGCCAACGTTATGAAAATGTTTAGTACTATGAAATTTTGAAATCAAATTGGCGATGATTTTACTAATCATGATGCCAACAGTTGGCGGTCCTGAATGCGCCCATTGGAACGGGAAATGAGTGTGACTAGCGCGCACTTTGTACTACATATCACGACCAAGCGGCCGTCACATGGTTTTCTCCATCATTTGTAGAATAGGGTTCTAGTATTAAAAACTGATGGTTTCGAAATGTTCTGCTTGGCACATGAATTGATATGTTTTCTAAAATTTAAGCTGAATGTCGCTTGTGACCAAGCAAAACGTTACTAATAAAAGCCGCGCCCTAGAGAAGTCTTCTTTTTTCAAGCGGGTATTTCATACCCATTCATACCCATTTTCATTTCATTCAATGGTAAATTTTGAAATTTGGGTTATGACCCAAATCCCAGTCACTTTTCTTTAGCAAGAAAATCAGAAACTTGTTTTGAATGCTTTCAATTCTTTTGAAGTATCTTTATGTGCACAGGATGGATGAATTCCAGACTGTTACAGCGTATTCCAGTTGAAATCGAAGTTAAGCGAAATAGGGTGAACATATGGTTTGTATATCTTTAAATTCACCTGTACATCGTTTAACAAATCCAAACATGACATTCGCCTTCGCAATACAGTAGTTGGCCCAAATTCTAACCCAGAACAAGTCTATGACAATACTAAAATATAAAAACTTTGACTATACGCAAGTGTCAGCCCAAAACGCTGTTCTGTCAATGCAAAGAAAACTTGCCATCTTTTAATGCCCGCTCTAAATAAATCTGTCGTGATACTATCATGAAAGAAAATTATTACTGTCAACTAAATATGAATGGCATTTGTAACAAAGTATACATCAGAGCATCATACGACATAAACATTTGTTGGGGATTCGGAGGCTCAAAGGCTCCCCGTAGTCATTATTCCGATAATAGTACTATTCAACGAAATACGTAATTATTTTTAATTCTTTATCGGATTAATTTGAGTATGGCCGCTCTCTATAATGACATTTATATTTAGGGAAAACCAATAGAAGCTGTAGTGAAGTTTTACTCGAAGCAATTATCTAGTGTGTTCGAGGTTTTGGTAATTTTTAAGAATAGTTATAATATGGATCTTGGAAAATTAGATACGTAGTCTAACCTGTTGGCAATATTAACTATTTTTTCACTACATAATTTCAACAATTTAGTTTTATATGAAGATCTAACATTTTCAATAAAATTCATCAGAAGTTTTGAACATTTCAATTTTAAATAAATCGATAAAAGGGCAAACCTCCTGGTTTATTATATAACGGGTGATTTTTTAAGAGCTTGAGAACTTTTTTTTAAAAAAAAACGCATAAAATTTGCAAAATCTCATCGGTTCTTTATTTGAAACGTTAGATTGGTCCATGACATTTACTTTTTGAAGATAATTTCATTTAAATGTTGACCGCGGCTGCGTCTTAGGTGGTCCATTCAGAAAGTCCAATTTTGGGCAACTTTTTCGAGCATTTCGGCCGGAATAGCCCGAATTTCTTCGGAAATGTTGTCTTCCAAAACTGGAATAGTTGCTGGCTTATTTCTGTAGACTTTAGACTTGACGTAGCCCCACAAAAAATAGTCTAAAGGCGTCAAATCGCATGATCTTGGTGCCCAACTTACCGGGCCATTTCTTGAGATGAATTGTTCTCCGAAGTTTTCCCTCAAAATGGCCATAGAATCGCGAGCTGTGTGGCATGTAGCGCCATCTTGTTGAAACCACATGTCAACTAAGTTCAGTTCTTCCATTTTTGGCAACAAAAAGTTTGTTAGCATCGAACGATAGCGATCGCCATTCACCGTAACGTTGCGTCCAACAGCATCTTTGAAAAAATACGGTCCAATGATTCCACCAGCGTACAAACCACACCAAACAGTGCATTTTTCGGGATGCATGGGCAGTTCTTGAACGGCTTCTGGTTGCTCTTCACTCCAAATGCGGCAATTTTGCTTATTTACGTAGCCATTCAACCAGAAATGAGCCTCATCGCTGAACAAAATTTGTCGATAAAAAAGCGGATTTTCTGCCAACTTTTCTAGGGCCCATTCACTGAAAATTCGACGTTGTGGCAGATCGTTCGGCTTCAGTTCTTGCAGGAGCTGTATTTTATACGGTTTTACACCAAGATCTTTGCGTAAAATCTTCCATGTCGTCGAATAACACAAACCCAATTGCTGCGAACGGCGACGAATCGACATTTCACGGTCTTCAGCAACACTCTCAGAAACAGACGCAATATTCTCTTCTGTACGCACTGTACGCATTCGTGTGGTTGGTTTAATGTCCAATAAAGTAAACTGAGTGCGAAACTTGGTCACAATCGCATTAATTGTTTGCTCACTTGGTCGATTATGTAGACCATAAATCGGACGTAAATCGCGAAACACTTTTCGAACCGAACACTGATTTTTGTAATATAATTCAATTATTTGCAAGCGTTGCTCGTTAGTAAGTCTATTCATTATGAAATGTCAAAGCATACTGAGCATCTTTCTCTTTGACACCTTGTCTGAAATCCCGCGTGATCTGTCAAATACTAATGCATGAAAATCCTAACCACAAAAAAATCACCCTTTATAAGGATTATCTGTTAGGTGTTACATTGTTGCACAATGTAATTGGATTCTCAGATCAAGTGTTAAAATATTTATTTATAAAACCTCCAAAAATAATGCCAACATATTTTGTATAGTAATGTGCCATATCACGGTGCGGTTTTAAAAATTAACGAAATTCTTTACCCACGATTAATAATTTAAATTTAATTAAACTTGCAAATAGTTACGTACCCAATTATTTATTAATTACCAATTCTAAAATTTCCAATATCCTCGTAAATTTTCCGAATTTTATTGTTGTATATACCGAAAAATTAATACTAAAAATATGAAAAGTAATTAAAACTTTTCCTTGTTTTCCGAACAAAATACAAAAAAATAAAAAATAAATTAATCATGCTTAACAAAAACTTTTAAACGAGGAATTAGAAAAGTAATAAAGCGTTATTTCTAGTTGTAAAAATACTCTATATACGAGTATTTATATAGTTTCCTAATGATGCTGTATCGATTTTTCAATTAAAATATCGCGTGCGTCGCAGTGCCGTTGGAAAGCTTCGAAATCGATATTACTCTTTGTAAAAAGAACTTGGTTTTGAAAGCGGAAACTAAGCTTTCATTAGTGCATTTTAATAGTTTGGTTATAAAACATATGACGTCAGCCCATTTTTCATCCCAGAAAAAAAAATCCTCAAACAATACTATTTCTTCTCGTCCCAGTTTTTTCTATTTAAACTTGTACAAGACGAGAAAACATTTTAAATTTTGTACTCAACAACAAAATATGCATTCCAGATATTTTCATTTAAATGTTGTTTTTGTACTCGTACGTATGTAAAAAATAATTATGAATTGTTTTTCTCTAAGTAACGTGATTTTTAGGTACTAATTGTTTGTTGAGTTGGTAATAGTAAATGGTTACAATTATTAAGAGGCATTATTTGCTGTATGGTAGGATTGGCGTAAATGGCGAAGCTCCAAAAGGCCCCATATAAGATAATGTAAAAAGCGTGCTTTTCTCTTAGGAACAGAATTAGCCGAAAATGATTTTTCATGTGCTGAATAGCCTATGATAAGGACTAACTGTTTCCAGCTTCGATATGACCCAACATAAGAATTCATACTTGCCATTCTCCTAGGAACATGTTTTGCCGGAAATGATTGATACTGTTTTGAGCTGGTATAGTAATAAGAATTGATGCTTTATAAGATATCGGAAATTTGACGGCGGAGAATAAGAGATTACGCTACTCGCCGCAAGTGGCAGCACAATCACAAAAGAGCATTATTTTGTGATATACCAGCGGAATTGTTTTATTAATTTTGTATCTTTTTTTACTAAAATCCCAGCGGAATAAAATACTAAAAGTGATTCTTGAAATGACAAATTGATTGATCTCCGAAGTAAAAGAACTCGGTCAATGAAATCTTGAAATTAAACAATATTCTGTGTTTCTGCCATTTCTTAAAGAATGACGATGAAATTTGGATAGTAGTAAACTACCACTAGTAACCAGTACTTTCGGTTGTTTTTCTAATAGCTTAGGTCATACTGAGACTACAAGGAAATATTGGTTACTAGTGGAAGTGTTTGAGATATTGGCCAAAAACTGAAAACAACGTCATCTAAATCTACCTAAATTTCATCGTCATTCTTTAAGAAATGGCGGAAAGACGGAATATTGAGAAATTTCAAGTCGAGTTCCTTTACTTCGGAGATCGAACAACTTGTCATTTTAAGCATCACTTTTAATATTTTATTTCGCTGGGATGTTTTATTTAGTAAAAAAGAGATACAAAATGAATAAAAAATTTCCGCTGGTAATTATATAACAAAATAAATTCTCTTTTATGATGGTGCTGCTACTTGTGGCGAGTAGCGTAATTTCTTATTTTCCGCTGTCAAATTTCCGCTATCTTACACAGCATGGAGAATTGCAATTACTATTTTTTATATTGGGCTATGAGGATGCTGGTAAATTGCGCTAATCCTACCATAGGGCTGGTACTATCCGGCTGACCACAGATAGAGTCTTTATCATAGGCTATTTAAAACATAAAGAATCATTTCCGGCAAGTCATATTCCGAGGAGAACGGCACACTTTCCCCATATTCTTATACCGGGTGTTTCTTTTAAACTGAGACGATCAAATATCTCGAAAAATAGCCACTCTACGAAAAAAATGTCCATAATCAAAATTTAATCATACCGCGGGGGAAATACATTAGTGCAAAAAAATAGTCCCCCACCCCCCGCTTTGTAGGTGGAGCGGGGGTAACTTTTAAACTAAGATAGGAAGCCATATTTTTTATTGCAGATACGGATTCTACGACTAAAAGTACGTATGATTTGAATGAAATATTTTGTTCGGTTCATGATAGATGGCGTTGTAATCGACGAAATTCAATTTTTTCAATTTCTCCTTCTTAGAACACACGCATTCGATTCTGCAATACGTTTGAAATAAAAAACATCACGTTTTCATTGGAAATACTCGAAATTCGTCATCAAAACAATTTATTCAGTTTTGTAAATCACATTTAACGTTTGTGTTATTTCTTATCTTCATGTTTTTCGTAATTGCAAAATAAACGATAAAATACTTTAGAATGGAGCGTTTAACTGTGCCAGAGAAAATTGAAATGGTTCTGGTTTATGGAGAAGCTGGCAGAAATCTTGAAAATGCTGTTGCTATTTACGCTTAACGTTTTCCGGATAGGATTCTTTCACGTGCTTCATTTGGCCGTACTATCAAACAATTTTACTGATGGAAATGTTCAACCGAAAAAGAGGACCCGTATAGCAACAGTCACTGGAGAAAGTAATGAAATTGCTGTATTGGCAGCAGTGGCTCATAATCCTCATGTTAGTACACGAGAAATAGTTCGCGATTCCGGATTGTCCCTCACCAGTGTTTGGAGAATTTTAAAACGGCACAAGTATTATCCATATCATGTGTCTTTACACCAAGATCTTCATGGCGCTGATTTTCAAAATCGGGTAACTTTTTGTCAATGGGCACGTGACCAAATACAACAAAACCCGAATTTTTTTCGTTGCGTAATGTTCTCTGACGAATCGTCTTTTACAAACCATGGAACGGTTAATCGACACAACATGCATTATTGGAGTGTTACAAATCCGCACTGGCTTCGTCAAGTTTAACATCAGCGTCCTTGGACTGTCAACGTGTGGTGTGGAATAATTGGCAACAAACTCATAGGCCCCCACATTATTGAAGGCAACTTGAATGGTCAAATGTACCGAAACATTTTGGAAAATGAACTGCCAATATTAGTTGAAAATTTGAGCTTAGAAGTGAGACGGAACATGTGGTTTCAACATGATGGTTGTCCTGCACACTATTCGGTGGTGGCACGTGAAATACTTGATCGTGATTTCAATGGTCGCTGGATTGGTAGAGCTGGTCCGGTAAATTGGCTTGCCAGATCACCAGATCTTACTTCGCCAGATTTCTTTTTGTGGGGCTATCTCAAAGACAAAGTTTACAAACAAAAACCAACAACACGTGAGAACATGATTGAGCGAATCAGAAATGCGTGTGCTGAAATTCAACCAGACACACTTCTCAGTTTGTACAATCATGAATGCATTGAAGTCGCAGGCCATCATTTTGAACACTTATTTTAAGCTAAAATTATTTTATTGACCTGCCATTTACATTAATAAATTGTTTTGATGACGAATTTCGAGTATTTCCAATGAAAACGTGATGTTTTTTATTTCAAACGTATTGCAGAATCGAATGCGTGTGTTCTAAGAAAGAGGAATTGAAAAAATTGAATTTCGTCGATTACAACGCCATCTATCATGAACCGAACAAAATATTTCAATCAAATCATACGTACTTATAGTCGTAGAATCCGTATCTGCAATAAAAAATATGGCTTCCTATCTTAGTTTAAAAGTTACCCCCGCTCCACCTACAAAGCGGGGGGTGGGGGACTATTTTTTTTTGCACTAATGTATTTCCCCCGCGGTATGATTAAATTTTGATTATGGACATTTTTTCCGTAGAGTGGCTATTTTTCGAGATATTTGATCGTCTCAGTTTAAAAGAAACACCCGGTATAGTGCTATATGGAACTTGGCTGTTTGTGCCGATCTTACCATACGACTGGGTCGGGCCTTAAATCATTGTTTGCCCTTACTATTACCAACTCAAAACAGTATCAATCATTTCTGGCAAATCATACCCCTAGGAAAATGGCAGTTTCTAATTATTAAATTGGGCCACAAGGAAGCTGGCCGATTACGCGAATCCTTCCATACAGCTGGTATGTTCTATATGGATCTTGGTCATTTGCGCCAATCCTACCATACGGCTGGTCCTGCATTCTTAGTCATTGTAAGCCTTTAGTATTACCAACTCAAAACAGTTCCGTAAAACCAAAAGAAACAATTAGTACCTACAAATCACATTATTTAGAGAAAAACAATTTATAATTAATTTGTACAAACGTCGAATACAAAACCAACAGTTAAATGAAAATACCTGGAATGGATATTTTGTTGTTGAGTAAAATATTTAAAATGCTTTTTTCACCTTATACAAGTTTAAATAGAAAAACCGGGATGAGAAGAAATTGGATTGTTTGAGGAAATTCTTTTTTCTGGGATGAAAAAATGGGCTAACTGCATATGCTTTTGATTGTAAACATTTTTAAAAACAACAATATCCCCTATCCCGAAATGTCCAAAGTATTTACTTAGTTCCATTCCTATAAATTTTCGTTTGGTGTAGTATAGTTTTATAGATGGCATTAGCATTTGAAATGAATTTTAACGGTAGTTCTGGATTATGGCGATCTTTATCTCAACTCTCGCCCTCTAAAGTTCTTGACATTGGCATTGCTAATTAAAATTTTTTGTAATAAGTGTGTGCATGGAATTTGTTGTTCTCTAACGGAAACTGACAAATTAAATTGTAGGAGGAACTTTAATTTCTAAAATTCGATTTTGAATGCAGTTGCACTTTTATAATTTTATTCGGCGCTAAGTTTCTCTCAACGGAGATAGGAGAGGTATTAATTTAGATTTACTCATACTGAGATTATCATCCTCGAAGAGTAGGTAGTACTTTTTTGTAAATTATGCTAGAGAATTCAGCACTATAGTAGTTGTATCAACATTGTTTCGCAGATATTTACTAGAAGAAACAGAGTAGGAAGGGACAATTGAACTATAATTACCAATTGTTTGAATCGGACTTAGAATTGTTGATACGAGTACATGGTCATTAGCAGAATTTGTGAATAATAGAGTTTGAACCATTCATTAAAGTTTGGATTTTAATAGAATGTTGTCAATATTGGCAATTTAACCTTTCAAATTTGCACGTCACACACTATCGAGCGCTCTCGCATTATGTAAAGCATTACGAAATAGTTAATTAGATCACTATCCGATTGTATTGATAGTCAGAAATCCAATAAAAGAATGTTAAAAAGGCGATTTACAAATGTTAATTAGGTAATACTAGTTATCCAAATAATATGGTCATATACGCAATTAAGAACCTAATATAGCAAGGTGTCTATTGAACCACCTAAAAAGGTAATAGGTATACCTCAGTGTACAAATTTTCAACAGTTAGAACACACGAAGAACTTCTGCAATAGGCAAGCCAAATGTGTTAAATGTGCCGAAAACCATCAAACAAAACAATGTCAAAAGTCGCGAAATACTTTACCAAATTGTGCACTGTGCGGACAAAAAGGTTATCCGGCTAGCTATAAAGGATGCCAGATGTATCAGAAAAAGTTAAGTGCTCAACTACCGAGGAAAATAACCGCAGTACAGTGCCAAAGCCCAACCAACAAGATGATACTATTATAATGGGGTGGAGAGTTTCCTATGCCCAGGTGACCAAAATCTTAAATAACAATCTGAATGAAGACAACAGGCAGAAACCTGTTGAAACCCTCAGCGAGCCAACCAATAGTAATATAATGAAAATGCTCACCGAATTTCAGGCAAAAATGAGACAAAATTTCGGCAAGCTTACTAATAGGGTGACGAAACTAGAAGATAATTCCAAGCTACCACACAAACCGCTAAAACATAAAAGTAAACATGCAAGAGCCACTTTACAAAGAAAAACTTTATCAAAATTACGGGATATAGAGCCTATTGACCATTGCATCCCAGTGGTCGTGCTCGAGGAGGGACAGCAATCTTAATCAAACAAAATATCCTACATTTCCAACAAGAAGAAATTAAGAAGCCGTTTATGCAAGCTACCGTAATAACGATTAACCATGGTGGTGCTGAACTAAGTTTAGAGGCGATCTATGCCGACGATCAATATGTCAACATTTTGAATAAACTTGGACCAAGTTTTCTTATAGGCGGTAACTATAGACAACGTCAAACATACTGCGTGGGTATCTCGACTCACCAGGAAAAGGAAAATAACTCCTAAATGCAATAGAAATATGAAGTTGTGAATAGCACTCATCACGTAAATCAACCTATTGGCCCACAAACATCAACAAAGTTCCTGATTTGATTGACATTTATATCTCGAAAGGAATAGCCTCAAATTACATTGAAGTCGAAGGCATTGACGACCTAACTTCCGATCACACACCGGTCTTAATGACTCTGGGTTAATCAGTCATTAAAAATAAATTGAAACCTTACTAACAAATTTACTGATTGAAAGTCAACCGATTAATTAAAGAGCATACAGAAGCTGGTACTGAAAATTATTTGAAAGGAACGGATCCTGAAGCTGACAAAAATTATCCTCTTTGGAAAGGTACTAAAAAATACAAGAGGCCAATAATCCAAGTGCCACCTATAAAGAACATAATTGGAGAATAGGTGCGACGTAACGAAGAATAAGCAGAACTGTTTGCACAATATCTGGCAGCAGTAATTGAACCGCACGACATACAATCTAGAATTGATCCTAAACCAGATCCTAAACCATCCCGAAAAGTCACCCGGAATTGATGAAATTTCGCTGTTTAAAGAGTTAATATATATATATATATATATATATATATATATATATATATATATATATATATATATATATATAAATATATATATATATATATATATATATATATATATATATATATATATATATATATATATATATATATATAAATATATAAATATATATAGTGCTTGCTTTCGACTTACATACATGCTTGAGTATTTCAAGGTCGCACAAATAAACACGATAAAAACCAGCTGAGCAAATTTCATCATACAGGCCTATCTCTTTGTTATCTACTATCTCAAAGTTGGTTGAGATGTTGTTATTGAAACGACTAAAACCAATGATCATTATACCTGACTTCCAGTTTGGATTCAGGACTAAACCTTCGACAATTAATCAAGTTCATCGCGTGACTGCAAAGTTAGGACAAGCATTCGAAGAAAATAAATATTGCCATTCCGTATTTCTAGATGTATCACAGAATTTCGATGAAGTGTGGCATGACTCTCTTATCTACAAGATAAGTAAAGTGGCACAAAATTACTGCTAATTGCTCGAGTCGTATCGAGCCAAACAAAAATTTAGCGTAAATTCAGAGTCACATGAAGAAACATACTCTATCGTTTACCCAGCCGTAGCAGAGGTGCATCAGGGTGGCGAATTATGAGCCTTCCGATAATTACTTTACACTTCCGATATATACCGACAATGGAAACAACCTTCATCGGAACTTTTGCTGATGATACCGCAGTATTGGTATCAAGTAGTTGAATACTTACAGCAAGCACTCGATAAAATCAGCCAATGGACCAGGGATTGGAAAATAAAGCTTAACGAGCTGATCATTCCATGTAAAATACGCGTTGCGGCACAAAAATTGCAATCTCCATACATTTCTCAATGGGATACAAATTTCCCAAGCTGAATCTGCATAACATCTCGGATTGGTTCTCGATTCAAGATTGAACTAGAAATACCACGTTAGACAAAAAGTAGAACAAATTAACATAAAACGACGTGAGATGTGCTGGCTAATACGAGAAAATTCTGTATTGAAAATGCCTTATCTACCAATCGATAATTAAACCAAATTGGACGTATGTTGTCCAATTCTGAAGCTGTACTTAAACAATCAAATCTTTTAATTATTCATCATTGTCAAAACAAATTTCTACATGCAATAACGAATGCGTTCCGCTACGTAATCAATGAGGAATTACACAATGATCTAAATGCCATCAAACATGAAAGATGTTCATTACTGCAACATACCAACGCGAGGTAATAACGACTTCTTGACATAACACATGAACTGAGACGCCTTAAAATAACTAAACTACATGAGCTCAGTCATCTAAATGAAGGTTCGTTATTGGGAGCAGAATATTAATTGCTTGTAAACCCACCACACTCGCTCCACTTATTTGTTTTAAATTTCACAACCCCAATATTAATTTGTATTTCATAAAACCACTGAATTGAATCACGATCGGTTATGAAATGACACAGCAAGTAATTAGCGCCCTAAAACCTCTACCAAATCAGCGTCTCTTCTCCAGGTTAGGGACGGCTGAAGCTTTCGAGCTAGGTGGAAATTTACACATTAGAAGTACTTGCGCTACGCGAGTTTAGATGGTTTGGGAGTAGAATACATAAAAGCAGCAATGGTTACACTCTCCACTACAGCGGTCATCAGAATGGAGGAGTATTTGGAGTCGGCTTTCTCATCCACCGGCGAGTGCAGCATACTATCATCGACTCGCATCGTAGGCGACTTTAATGCAAAAATCGGTTGGAGCACGAAACATATTGGTTCATACAGCTTACATCAGCTTAGTAACAATAACGGCCAACGGTTCGCCGAACTTGCTATATACCATTTTACCTATCGTATCGAGTACGTTCTTTCAACATGAGAAAATACACGTGGCGATCGAATGATGGAAGAACGGAAAATCAAATTGATCACGTCATGATCTTGAAGAGACATTCCACCATTATAACTGAAACATCATATATAGGCGCCAATATGGACAATAATCAAACATAATTATTTTCAATTAACTACTAATTGATTATTTTCAAATACAAGTGCAAATTATCAATTACATTTAGTAAACAAGCAAACCACGTGCAATGAAAACCACGGCCCTCAATCAAACATCCAGGAGTAGAGGCAAGCTATCCAGTCAGACATAACAACCGCAGCTTAAAATAACATTGGACGATCAGTACCATGAACTCTTTGAAAATAAACGAAAGTGGCGTGAAAATGGTTGGCTCGTAACACTAGAAGCTCTCAAACAGAATATATCCGTGTCATGTAAACCACAATCAAATTTCCTAGGCAAAAGAAGTGCGAGTATATGAGGACCTACATCGAAAACATCAGCTTCCAAGCGGAAAACGGAAACGGAGAGGCGGTTTTGCTATCACCTGAAATCTTACTTAAAAGTTTTTCATCCAAGATCCACGGCCATCAAACGAATTCAAATGAACGAATTTATGACCTCGCTGTGATGATCTAGGACCAGGAGGACTTGCCTGAGGAATGGAAGACCACACTCCGTCTGCTGCATTAAAAAGTGGCCGTCTCAAATGTGGAAATTACCGTGGTATAGCTCTGTTAAACCCACAAAAACCCTCTCTGGCGAAATGAAAATATTCGATGATGTCGAAGACAAAGCATTCTTTCAGCAAAAGCAAAATTCATGCAAATTTGGATTTTGTGCAATATTGTTGCAGGCCAGTGAGGAAGATGGGATATCAGGGGAAAATGAATCTGACGAGGAGCGCAGTATTTTAGGGACTGCTTCAATATAAATAATTTTTCGAGAGAAATGATGTCAAGTAGAATTTTGATGAAAAAACCACAAGTTGAACGTACCACTACTCGCGGGTTAATAGAGTAAAACTAGAGATTTCAGTTTAATCTACGAGTACAAAAGAAAGCGACACTAAAACTAAAAACCGCAAGTCGATTTTCGAGTGAAATTTTTCATTACTGTTTATTAGTTATGGTGAAAATGTAACACAGATTTTTTTAAGCTGTTAAGGTACCCAGATTGCGACCTTGAAATCGAACAAATATGAAGCAAGAGGTTACTGCTTCTCTTATTTAAAATTACCAAGGGTATTCCGCCGAGACCGAGTTTCTTTTTCATTTTTAACTTGCGAGTTAACAAATCTCCAGAACATATACGTTTCGGAATACGGGCTTTTTAGCATTTCTATTGAGGAAAGAATACAATTTCCATTTGTATTTGACGATGCCATGCAATTGCTGGCGATATGTTATAAGGTGCAAGGTGTACGCCACCAAGTGTTACCAACTCAAAGGTTGCTGGTTCGAGTCCAACCCGAGGCAAATATACTGATTGGAAATTGGATATTACAATGACATACCATGTGGAGGGAAATATGGATATAACGGAAACAATTGAAAACAACAGAGATAGTCATCATGGAAAGTACTGAAATTAACAACGATGTTAATCATTACGAAAAGGGTTTGATGACGTGGAATATTCGCGAATACAACTTCATGCGGGTGATGTACAATTGTAATAAATGGAATATTATCGAACAGCGATGGACAAGTACATAAGCGCGAGCAATTTGGAACGCACATACAGTTCTAATTTATCAGTAGAAGTTGAGAAGTGAACAGTGTGAAAGTAAACGATGAAAGTGAAATACTGAACAGTGATAAATAGTGAAACAGTGAATTTTTTGAAGAAGTTAAAGATATTGGTAAATAAAGTTCACTAATTCACTATATTTCATGGGCTAATAATTAAATACCTGAAATTGTTTTTATGAGAGTAAAGGAAAACCTGTCCGTTACTATCATGATACAAACATTTCCCTCTATAGATAGGCTTAACAGCTTATATTGAAAATAAACAACTAATTTGGTGACTCTTATCTACTCAAGCACATTAAAAAACTTGAGACAAACAATGAGGGGAATAAAATAAAAAGTAAAATTTATCGGATATACCTGACATTGTGTTCACCTAGTAGCAACTACAGAATTTTTACTAGCGATATACTAGCGACAACCGATTTCTATTGAACCTATCTGATAGAGAATTCTTTTTGTATCACGGTTGCTATGTTCAAATATTGTACTTCTTTGTTTCTCATTCATAGTTCGTTTGGCTTTTAATAATCTAGGGCTACTTTGATTATACGTTTCGGATAGTAACATTTTGTTTGTTAGGTGTATGGAACGCGTAACATACGAGTACAAGAGTAGTAACTTCAATAAATTGAAATTGAATATGAAACGTATTAATCTCGTCTTAATCCCTATATTTACGTGAGATTGATAATTTCTTCTGATCTTCCATTTTTCCATTCCTGCCTACCATCCAAAAATTTCAAATTCAAATCGGTTGTACCGGTGTGAAATTTTAATCATTTATCAAAAATGTAACTACACAAATTAACAATTTTCGAAATTAAAGAAAATGTGGCAGGGATGAATTTTCATTTTCATTCAGCAATCATATTACAAACATCTTAAAAAGGAAATGAAATACTATATTATGTATAATGTAGATTTGTATTAATATCTCCGTACGGTTGAACGTGCTTAAATTAATTTGCGATTGTTTAAAGTGCGTTAACAGGTAGATGTCTATTCATGCGGGTTGAATTTTGAAACTGCCATATTAACGGAACTCTCGGATCATTTTTCACTGATTTTAGGAATCCGTTCCACTTGCGATATTTTGTATAAAAGTATTCTATGTAGGCATAATCTCTAAACTTACCTGCTTAAATCTCTTGAAACCTACACTTTCATATCAAATATATCACAAAAGTGCGGATTTTAAGAATCCTTGTAAAATATCCCCGACGGTTGCATTAAAGTGGTGGATAGCAAAATTAAACCTTAAATTAAAACAAAAGCGGAAATTTGCCAGCCGAAAATAGTAGTTTACTCTGCTCACTCTGAGCGACAGCACTATAGCAAAAGGGACTATTTTCAGCGTAGATTTTATATACATTTTTAGTGTTTTCGTATCACATTTTTCACATAGACAAAATTTTACTAGTAAAATAGAAATTTTCCTTAAATTTTTTAAAATGCCGAGGTCACGGAAGTTGGTCTTGAGAGAACTTGGTCATTTCTTAAACTATTACCAATTATTTATTTATTTATTTATTTATTTTACCAACAGTATTAATTTACATCTGGTATTTTTAAAATTAGGTTTATTTATATAAATCAAATTTGAATAAAAAAAGTTTTTAGAATTCTTTTAAATTCATCTCTGGACAAATTAAAATCGAACACGGTAGATACATTATTAAATACACGGCTAGAATTACAAACCGGGTCCGACATACCAAAATTAGACCCATGGAAGTGCAGATTAATCACTAAGCCTCGGTGTCTGAGTAATCTCACTGGGGCACGTATTGAAAACAAGGAAAGTAGTTGTGAACAATCAATTCGGCCCATTATAACGTCGCGCACAAACATTGCGGAAGAAATTTGTCTTCGAACGAACAATGGTTCAATATTCAATATCAAACAACGGCCTAGATACGGCGGAAGCACATACTTAGGAGCGTTTACCTCTCGAGGAAGTCGCCTTAAGGCAAACAGCATAAATCACTTCTGGATTGATTCTATACGGTTAGAGGAATTGATATAGTACGGATTCCAGATAATTGACGCATACTCCAAGTGCGATCGAACAAATGAAGCAAAGAGGACTTTTAGAGTATATGGATCATGAAAGTCTTTGGAGAAACGGATTAAAAACCCTAACGTTGAATTAGCCTTATTAATACATCTGTCAATATGGTCCTTAAACGATAAATCTCGTGAAAACAAAACCCCTAAATCTAGAAAAGAATGAACTCGCTCTATCATAACGCCATTTAAGAATAAACTATTATCATGTCCATTACGTCCATAACGTCTTCTAGAAAAGTTCATAACTTTACATTTCGAAACGTTCAGGCAAAGCTTATTCAAGCTACACCAGTCGCAGAAAACGTTTAATTCCTATTGTAGATTTAGCAGATCGCGATCATTTCTAATCTTACAAAAGATTTTTACATCATCAGCGTAAATCAGAAACTTACAATGTTTGAAGCTTCACATCATCTATGAATGCAATAAATAATAGAGGTCCAATGTGGCTACCTTGTGGGACGCCAGACAAAACATTGATGTCTCTAGATAAAATATTATTTAAAAAAACTTTTTGAGTTCTGTTCGTCAAATACGAAAAAATCCACTTTAAAGGAAGGGCATCACACTTGTTGAGCTGTCCCAGTTTCATTACCAATAAAACATGATCAATTTTATCAAAAGCTTTGCTAAAATCAGTAAACACTACCTCAACACCATCACCACCTTCTAATGCTAGCGTCAAAAAATTTGTAAACAAAGCAAGATTTGTCACAGTTGACCGTCCGGGGTAAAACCCATGCTGGTTTACTGAGATGGAATTTTTAATTAAGAAAAAGATGCGGTCCTTGACCATCGATTCAAATAATTTAGGAATAGCCGATAAGATAGAAATACCGCGGTAATTTTCGATATCCGTTCTCCGTCCACTCTTGAAAATTGGTTTAATGAAACTGGATTTCCAAATTGAAGGGAAAACCCCACTTTTCAAACTCAAATTGAAGATGTTCGTCAGCGGCTGAACTAAGACCGAAGCACACTTTTTCAACGCAAGCGGGTGAATTTTATCCGGGCCACAACTCATATTCACATTTACATTCAAAAGAGCGTGCAGAACGTCATCGGTAGTAAATTGAAATTGAATGTTTGGATTATTATTAAAAACAAGATCGTCATTCCCTCTCGAAGACGGGACATACACATTTTCAAAAAATGCTGCAAACATGTCAGTGATAATTTGTGGATCACTAGCCGTCAAAGAATTGAAAGACATTTGCGAGGGTATACCTCTACAATTCCGTTTCGAATCAACATAACTCCAGAAACATTTAGGGTTGTTTCTAATATTCGATTCGATCTCGACAATATATAAATTATACAAGAAACGATTTAAAATTTTAAATTGAGATCTGAGAGCGCTAAATATTTCATAATTTACGGCGGATGGGTTTAATTTATATTTTTTATGAGCTTCAGATTTCCGATTTTTTAATCCTGAGAGGCGACTATTAAACCATGGCTCGCGCATCGACGAAACTACAGGTGAACGGGGAATAAATTGTTCAATTGCCAAGTTCATTATTTTATAAAACTGATCAATATAAGCGTCTAAACTACCCGTTATATATTGATCCCAATTAATATTGTCCAGAAACTCATTTAAAGCATTATAATTTCCCTTATTAAAATTGAAAGACTCACTAGAATTAAAATTTACGTTAACATTAACACAATTTTCAAATATTAATTGGATATGCAGTGGTATGTGAAAAATACTTGAAGAACCGCCGAGATCATTACAAGCAATGATTGTGCCATGTACTTCTACTGGAACGAACACCAGATCGAGGATATTGCTGCACTGGTTCTCGATGTTATTAATCTGTCTTAGCCCGAGTGAACAGATTGAGTCCATCACCAGATCTGAAGTTAGATCACCATTGAATGGCAGAAGTTCATCATCTACTGTAAGCCATTTTATTTTCGGTAAGTTAAGATCTCCCAAAATCATCACACAATCAAAATCAGGAGATGCAGCTGCTAGTTGGTTTGAGAAAAATAAAGATAGCTCACCATATATATTAACTGAGGATCCATATGGTATGTAAACAGCAACTATCAACACCAGCTTTCCATTGAAAGCAAGTTTAACAGCCAAAATTTCCAACTCGTTACTCCCAAGGTCAATAATATCCGCACGTATATCTTTCGTGACCGCTAGCAGAACTCCGCCACCTCTCGCAGTCGATTCAAGATCCGTATAACGATCGCGTCTGAAAACATAGTAGTCTGGAGGGAAGTACTCTGCAGAATTGTGCGAGCTTGTCAGCCATGTTTCCGTGATGCAGATGACATCATATTCATTTTCCAACACTGATAGGTACGTTTCACGCGTTTTTGATCGTATTCCGCTAGCGTTGTGATAATAAATAGACAATGTGTTGGTTTCATCTGAGAGTGGCAGTGTCAGTTGAGCGATAGGTGCAGACAGCGGCATCGGATTTGAAGAAGGTATAAAATCAGTTGAGGTCGCAGTAGATATTGTTACAACGTCGTTAGAGCTGAGCGTGGGACTAAAAAATTATTATTCATTGATTTCCGACGTGAATTTAAAAATTCTTTAATCAACACTCCAGAAGGCCACGCCGATGAATCCAGCATTTAAACTGGAATACCGATTTTAAATGATACATAATCGCGCTCATCATTACGTCGAAAGCAATATAATACAGGTTTCTCGACTTCAAATTTGTTTTTGATATACATCATAAGATCATCATCAGTAACGTCCTTGCATAATCGAGAAATAAAAATCCATCGTAGCGGTTCAACGGTACGCAAAGTAGAGTTCAAGTCACCACTACCAATAAAAATTTTTTTAGGCGAGTCCATATTATCGTCTAACGATTTAGCAGTTGAATCCGTTGTTATGCCAATATTCACACTACTCTTTGATCTTGTAAGTATTGGTGTAGCAAATTCCATATCAGTTTGTGTTGTTTTTTTTTTTAATTTTACAGACGACGACTGTTGAGATGGTGTTGGTTTTAACAAACTTTCCACGTTATTACTAATAACGGCTGATGTTTTATTTAGCAATGACAAGGACGCTGATATAGCATTGATCGAATTACTCATATGATCGTTCGTTTCCTTGAGAATTTTATAAACATCGATACAAACACCACATCGCCATGAAAAATTTGGAATTATCGAAATGGCATCAAACACAGGTTTTTTAATTCCGGCGCATCCAAAATGAATAAGTTTATTACATTCACCAGCACAAGTAAAAAAGTTTTCAGACACTTTGGCACTACATTCACAGCACGCAGACATTATTATTCAATTTAGAAAAAAAAAATATTTAATAAAATCACAGTTATGTATTTATATCACAGATATTGATAGATTTTATGAATTTATGATTTTTAGCCGTTTCACAGTTATTAGAAAAATAGTTAATTTAACTGAAAACTAAATAACAAATTTATTAAAATTAAATCACAAAATGTAGATAAATTATTTAACCATTTATATATATTAAATTTTTAATTTTACGAGCAAATTGTACACGTGCGATCACATCGACCACCAAAATTGAATGAAATTATTACATATTTTGGTTGGTAGGGTTAGACTGGGATTCCAATATGAATTTTGAATGATGCTACATAAAACAGGATCTAATTCTTACCTAAAATGACAAAATTAAACTATACGGCCACTCTGGGAAGAATGGAGTCTTTTTAACCTTTTACGATGAAATCCGATATTCATGTTAAAACTAGCCCTATATATATATATATATATATATATATATATATATATATATATATATATATATATATATATATATATATATATATATATATATATATATATAAACATACAACTTCACAATTAACACACCCATAAATCGTGTTTGATTTTTCAAGAGCAAGAAAATGAGTTTTATTTACTATGGCTAATTTACAGAACTACGAAATTGATATCAGAATCCTAACCCCACCCTATGAATAATGATAGATAACGCAAGTAAAGAAATGGCATGGTTTTGGCCAGCATAGGCACAACCAAAATCGAATTTAACCCCACGAACAAAAATTCATTATCATTAGAAAAAAAATGGCGGAGTTGCGTCCAGCCTGGTCAGTTTCCAGAATTTCGTTCAAAATCCAAATCAATCCTAATTAAATTTCGGGTTCCATTTAGCTTTTTATAATTTAACTTTTCCCTCGCCTTGGCCGATTTCCCGGAAGCCAACCAATTTGATAATTTAAAGAAAATTGTCGTTAATATTGATGAACTCATTTATTCGTGTTTACCTATGCTAGTAGACTTTAACAAAGATTAACGAAGTTTTCGTTTCGATAATAATTTAGTAATTATTTATTGTTTAATAATATTGTTACTTACTTGCACCGGTGGTGGATGTTTAAAATTATTTAATTCCGATAGTAGGAAGTTGGATTTTTGCTGAGACGGTTTATCAACAATGTCCTTTTCAAAATTTAGTGACGGAGTTTTCACTAAAACACCTTTGCTAATACTATTATTGTTATTATTAATATTCGTATTACAATTAGCACTATTATTTAGCTTAATTAAATTATTTAGCGACGATGTTAATTTTGATGATGATGTTTTGCCCGCTTCGGCCTGCCGTTCATGAACGGTAGTTGTACGGACTGACAGCATTACAAACATAGCCCGTTGGTTTTTTACACCAGCAGTTTGGCATAATATAAAAATAGATTTATTTATTCTGTTTTTGGTAATTGTGTTTTTGTTGTTGTTATTAAATTAATTAATTAACTAATTAAATATTATAGCTATATAATTTATTTTGTATGGATTTAAATTATTTTTGTTTATTTTTATAAATTGTGCCTTGTTTTATCGTATATTTTATGGTCGCATTAAAAGTTTTCTATCGCATTCTTTTTTTCAGTGAATTTAATGTTATTTGTTATATTTTCTTCTTATCATTGGTTCCTACTTTATGTTGATTTTTTGTTGAGAATTTTCAAATCAAACATTTCATTATTATACGTTGATAATTTTTTTCATATTTTCTTGCTGAATTGCGTATTGTCTTCTTCGTTCATTTCCCCTTGTTTCAAATGATAAATTTTATTGATATCCTTATCATATTCTTGCTCTAGGTATTTTGCTCTCTTAATTATTTGCGTAATGCTGAATCTGGAAAATACAGAAATATAAAACTAGAATTAAATTACATTCTCGTAAAAATTATTTTCTAAAGGTGAATTTGGTTGTAGCTTAATTTTCTAATAAGAACTACTTGGGTTAAAAATATAATGGGTTACGTATACGACTTACTTCTTTGATTATTATTGAACGTAATGTAAGGTAGATCAGCAACTTTTTCTTATTGTTCAAAACCAGTTATGTTGCAATTTACCAGTTATGTTCGTAATCTTTTATCGCGTAAAAGTATTCGACTATTGTGACTCGAATTCGACTGTGCCTTCAATTTGACAAACAACTATTAAGTTTTCGAACGGTCATATGCATCGACGGTTTAATTTCTCTATTCTTTTAAAAATTAGAAAATTTCCCTTTCAGGTCGGTTAATTTTGACATCAATACATGTAGAAAGTTGGTTGATTTTCGGAAAAACAACTTTAATTTTGACATTCGTCTTGATTCTTCTTGCATCAAATTCATATTATATTATTTTCCCACTCACTTACAGAATACTATCTGTGCGTTGCACAAGCTAACGTCCGTTATTATTCGATGAGAAAATTCTAATTTACGTCCTGGTAGAATTCAAACTCAACTCCTTCGAGTTCAAGTAATGAATTTTTTCGATAGGCTTTAGTGACATATATCTCGTGATGTATTTATCGCAGTAGTCCATACTTATACTCGCTCGAGGGATTCATGTTTTTAAAAAATTATTTTGTCATTGTTGCAATTAATTGATTCAGTTGTGAGTTATAGTGCGTCAAGGATGGAGGTAAACAGAGAGACAAATAGACGTATACGAAGTTGGCCCGAAAACCATCCCGAAAAAAACCTTTTAACCCTCTAATGCATGCATTGTTTTGCGAGCTGGAAAATTCTTAATAGGTGGACATGGTGTTGAATAGGACAAATTAATAGTCAAAACTTGTTTTTGAGGCCAATCCACCCGACCACAGGTGAAAATTCAAAGTCCGTCTGTAGGTGGCATAATGCAGTAAGACGAAAAGAAAAATTAATTTTTCGAATGTAATATCATTTATTCACAAAGTCGCAAGGCGAACTAAAACCATAAAATTCATGAAAAATAAATATAGGATGGGTTTCAATTCAAACTAGGCTTTATCAGACTTTTTTTATTTTTTGTGGAACTCAATGAAACATGTTTTATTCGGTGAGTTACATAAACTAAGATTGCATTTCACACAAAACGCATGAGTTTCAATAGTACATTTTGGAAATTTATATTGTCGTTTACCTGACCAATCGTGGCAAGTGCACTAATGACTTACTAGATCGTAGTGGACATCTGAAGTGGGAAGATATGCTCTCTTGGCTGGTTTTAGGGAAGGTGTTTGAGATGCATTAGATGGTCGCCCAACATTTCCCTTCTCCATTATTTCACAAAACAGAGTGACTGAGCCATTTCAGTCCGAAATAATGGTAGCTTAACAAAATGTAGGCGTTTACAACTGATGCGTCAATAAGATGAAAAAAAAAATCGGCTCGACCATTTTCGGGTTTTCACTCGTATATGGTAGCTGCCTAACAACCCATGTATTCCCTAATCATGTACGGAAAATCGATTTTATATTGTTTTTTCTGCTTCTTTATCCCATCGGGCTACTTTTTGTGGTTACAAGGTGCCTTTGCTGGAAATAAATTGTTTCGTGCCAACATGAGTTGACAGAAGCCGCGTACGATTTTTGTGTCTTGCCACAAAACTGACGGAATGCCTACTTAAAAGTCATTTTCCACGTACTCCTTAGAGTATCCTCTTGCGAATTTCTTCCCATTTAAGACCGCATCACTCGTCAGCTTACAACTATCCACACGATTTCCCAAGCTAAATATTCCTCTGCCGTATAGATACGTCAATAAGCTTTTTGAAATACGAACAACAACGTTCAAACATGCTCCAAGATCAGGTGCACGCCTTCGGAGATTTTCATGATAATGTAAAGTCCGCCTTTAGGCGGGTAAATGCATTACAGGGTTAATAGAAATGTTTGCGTCCTCGCTTAATTAAAAAAGCCTTTCAACCGGAAAAATAATACAAAATAACATAAAATTAAAATCCATCCCGAAAAACTATATATAAAATTTTGCTCTGGATCTCAAAAGTTTGATCTTCTAATTTTCAAACAAAGTATGTGGTAGATCAATAAAAATCCAATAACCTTCAACTCCAACCTAAAAAAGGCCTATAGATATCACAAATGTGGCATATGCTTAATAAGACTAACAGTAAAAAGCATCCGCAAGGCCATTACCATACGATGGGGATAAGGGTCATACACAAGCCATTTGTTATTCAATGATTTTGACTGTGCGATGTACGAAAACGGCCATGTTTGACCATGTGTATCTCGGTTCACAGAGGTTTAAAGATATAACAGAATATGGTATTTGCTTGCCATCAACAAAACATATCCGGAAGGCCATTACCATACGATGGGGGTAAGGGTCATATACAAGCTACATGCCACCATCCCGAAAAACGCCTTTAAAATAAAGGTGTGTCTCTCCGCTAAATCCATCGGTTCAACCCGAAAATAAAAAAAAAATATGGAGAAAATCAAATTCCATCCCGAGAAAATAAAAACAAACTCACTCACACAAAACATATTTTACGTTTAAAATCAATTACAAGAAGAGATCCACCACATTTCAAATTAAGAAATTTAAGAAATAATTCCCTCAAATAAAATTAATTGAAAGAAAATCATTGGATTGCAAATGGCTTGTATATGACCCTTATCTCCATCTTATGGTAATGGCCTTGCGAATGCTTTTTACTGCTAGTCTTATTAAGCATATGCCACATTTGTGATATCTATAGGCCTATGTTTGCTGAGATACATTTGTCGAAACATGAAGGTTTTTTTTATTGTGGAGTTTATTATAGCAATATTGAATTTTTATTGATCTACCACATACTTTTTTTTTTTTTGAAAATTAGAAGATCAAACTTTTAAGATCCGGAGCAAAACTTGGCCCAAACAGTGGCCAAACCAGAATTGACGGCCAGGAAGGTTTTGCTGTATGTTTGGTAGGCTTGGAAGGGAATCATCTATTATGAGCTGCGCCTAATGGTAATCGCTCAATTTGGACCTCTACTACCACAATTAGAGTGACTGAAGGCAGCAATCGACCAGACGTGGCCAGAATTAGCGAATAGGACAGTCATCGTGTTCCACCAGGATAAATCTAGGCCTTCCACGTCCACGATGACCCTCCAAAAGCTCCGGGAATCTGGTTGGGAGGTTATTATGCATCCACCTTATAGTCCGGACCTGGGACCAAGCAATTATCATCTTTTTTTGTCCATACAAAACGCTCTTGGAAGGCGTTTTGCAGGAAAGTGGCATAATGAAATTGCCTTCTAAATACCAACGAGTTATCGAAACAATCGGCGCATATTTAAGCCAAAACGATGATTGCAGCTATGTTAAATAAAGCCGCGAAATAAACGTAAAAATAATGAATTTCTTTTTCCCCAACCTTATATAATTTTTCCATCAATGTTCGCATTTAAAATAAATATTTTTAAAACATAGAATAGGATTCGATTTCGTGATATCTACATTGCCAATGACCTCAAAAATACCAAGGATTTCTTTGGTGATAGTGTTATTAAAATACCATATACCTTAGGAGATCAGCGCCTCTTTTTACAAACAAACAAATGGATCTCTTTATACGAGTATAAAAAAATAGAAATAGAAACAGAAGAAATTAAAAAAATGTGTTAAAAACACCATACAATCCGAATTTTACCATTACCACTTAGTCCAAAATTCAAGCTAGAGTAAGATGGAACTTGATGTCTTAAAATCGCCAAGTTGTAGTCAGTATCGTCAATCTCCTGTACGAATTCTTTAGTTAAGCAAGGACTGGCTTTCTTTTAGCCGAGATTCTACAACACCATACCTCCATATTAATCGAGTTTCATGGAAATCGGTTAAGAAATAAAGTTTTATTGTGCATGTTCCAATTCTAAATTTAGCATTGTCAAAATTCTCCATATCTCCAAAAATTCAGATTTGATTTTCAAGTCTACCTTACAATTGAAATGTACGAATAAATTAAAAACAGCCTCATATTCATTCATAGCTAAATTACCGAACTTCTTCCGAGTACAGTCATAAAGTATATGTATGGATTTTGATCTTAAAAATATTTGACCAAATTCAATCACTAATTTTCATGAAAAGTCATAATGAATGACGAAACGTAATATGATTGGTAACTTTTTGAAACCAGGATTGGATGCTTTGTACTTGATTGACATGTGATTCCAATATGACGGTATAACTTCATAAACGTTAAATGTTAAAATGGAATTACTAAGACATCCGTTTCCACAACAAATTGCCTCAAGGAATAGTGATGTCGATCGGTTTCCGTCTCCAAATTTAAAAGCTCCAACAAACCACAATGTGTATGCCAACAAACCAGAAACACTTGAGCAACTTAAACCAAACATTTGAACCAGTTAATGAAAATGTTATAAAAAGAGCTCGCATTGGCTAACGAGAGCAGACATTCATTCTGCTGATATTGTCTTCCTTAACTAATAAAACTTTTATCAGTATTAAGTTCAGTTTTTAATTCTTTCACTTGTTTTGTAAATGGTATACTTTTGAACGTCATTGGAAAAATTGAAATAGCTCCCAAGGTGCCACTTCCGGTACACACATCTCATAAGGATTTCCCAATTTAAGGAAAAGGCTTTAATTATGAAGTTTCTTTCCGAATATTTAATCCGGCTGTAGTGTAGAGATGCCGAATTTTGGTTTATAATTTAAGTAGTTTTTATCAAAATCCATCACTTCCGGTAAAACTAAAACAAACGATCTGAAATTATTTTGTTTAAAATTTAAGTAACAAGTTTTTCAGTTCTATTGGTTTTATCGTAAATGCTATTATACGTTTGAAAACATTTGCAAAAAACGAAAAAGCTCCTATGGACACTGCCACTTTCGGTAGATAAATTTCGGCAAAACATCACTGGGATAAGTACGTATATATGCAATTTCATCCCGATCAATCAATCTGTCTGGGCTGTACCGATGTCGAAATTTTTGTTGAAGCATACTTTTTTGTCATAAAACATCATTTCCGTTTAAAGTTTGGAAAACTGGTCTTGAGCGATATTGTTGCAAATTAATTTTTAATCGTTTAGTACATAGTCGTTTTCTTGTAAATGAAATACTTTTCAAAATATTTGCAAAAAACATAAAAAAGATTCTTTGGAAGTTGCCTCGTCCGGTGGATCGATTTCGGCCAAAAATCAAGGGAACTCCCAATTTATGGAAAAGCTTATGTATCGGGCTGTACAGAGAGAGACCTTATTATTTTTAATAAAGTGCCTTTACCAAAATTCGTCATTTCCGCTCACTTTTATGAAAACTGGTCTGAACCGATATTGTTTAAAAAAATTAATTTAAAATCTGTAGTTCACAATCATACCGTTCAAAATATTAGCAAAAAACGAGAAAGCTCCTTTTAAAGCTGTCACTTCCGGTGGACCGATTTTGATCTAACATCACTGGGATCTCTCAAATTATGAAAAGGTTTAAGTATGAAGTTCCACCCCCTATCAATCGATCTTTTTGGACTGCAGAGAGGACACAGCCTTTAGTATGCATGGCACCACGTATACACAGAGAACTTTTTGAAAACTAGTTTTTCGGACTTCGGCATTATATGGTTAATCTGCAAAAGAGATCAAAAATGTTCATGATTACTATACTTTATTTACTTTACTACGTAAAAGAAAGTATTAAAGTAGTAAATGTTTCCGGTGATATAGGGTATTTTCAAAAGATTACTTCCTTTAAAATTGTTACGTGTTTTTGCTTGTTCTGCCACATCGATAAACCATATGAATAATTCATTAGGAAACAAACTCTTAACGTATTTTGAGTCACGGAAACCCGTTTCACTAGTAACATTAATAATGAATCTGTGACGCTTAAGGGATACAATGTTCTGATATATGATCAAACTCATCAAAGAGGTGGTGGCATTTGTATCTATTACAAAAAGAGGATTAAGATGAAAGTCGTTCATTCGACTACGTATATGACAACTCCGAAACTATGATGGCTGAACTAATACTCTTCTCAATTTCTGTATTGATTGTTGTTTTTTATATTCCAAAAACAACTAGCACCTAGCACCAGCTTTCCCAAACACTTGCTGTATAAGATAGCCAAAATTTGACAGTGGAAAATAAGTATTTACGCTACTCGCCGCAAGTGGCAGCACCATCACAAAAGTGAATAAATTTTGGATTACAATTAGCAGCGGAATTTTTTTATTCATTTTGTATCTCTGTTTTCACTAAAAAAAACATCCCAGGGGAATAAAATATTAAGATTGATCTTTAAAATGACAAATTGAATGATCTCCGAAGTAAAGGAACTCGGTAAATGAAATCTTGAAATTTAACAATATTCCGTCTTTCCGACATTTCTTAATGAATGACGACGAAATTTGGATAGTAGTATTGATCAGGTATTTTAAAGTAAGTTTTGAACACAATTCTAGGATCGGTGCTGGACTAAACTTGGCCATTTCATAACCAATCCTTTTGAAAATTTAAAAAATTGTATTTATGTATTTTCAGTTTTTGGCCAATATATCAGAAACTTTCACTAGTAACTAATACTTTCGGTTGTTTTTCTAATAGCTTAGGTTATATTGAGACTATAAGGGGGAAATACAATTTGGCGAAAATTTATGGATTAGAATTGCCACTATAATTGATTGATTCTTGTACTAGTGGAAGTTTTTGAGATATTTTCTGAAAACTGAAAATAACTTATATGGCCGCAGAAAATCAAAACATTGTAGTGAAAATTCTAATCCATAACTTTTTACCCAGATTTTTCTTGTAGTCTCAGTATAGCCTAAGCCATTGGAAAAATAACCGCAAGTATTGGTTACTATTGGAAGTTTCTGATATATTGGCCAAAAAACTGAAAATTCATAAATAGAATTTTTAAAATTTTAAAAAGGATTGGTTATGAAATGGCCAAGTTTAGTCCAGCATGAACAGATCCTATGCAAATTTCATCGTTATTCTTTAAGAAATGGCCGAATATTGTTAAATTTCAAGATTTCATTTACCGAGTTCCTTTACTTCGGAGATCAATCAATTTGTCATTTTAAGGATCACTTTTAATATTTTATTCAGCTGGGATGTTTTATTTAGTGAAAACAGAGATACAAAATGAATAAAAAATTTCCGCTGGTAAATATGCAACAAAATAAATTCTCTTTTGTGATTATGCTGCCACTTGCGGCGAGTAGCATCATCTCTTATTTGCCGCTGTCATATTTCCGCTATCTTATACAGCATCCTAAACAATTCGCATATTTCAAACTACAGTGATTTAATATTAATAAATATTATAAAAGCTAATCACTTAAGTTCTGTTCCATTCTCCACAACTCGTGATAGTGCCTGCCTTGACCTATGCATTTCTTTGAATCACAATTTTGTACGACTTTAAGGTCTAGCTAGTGTACTCCCCCAGATATATCGGACCATGGCTTAGTACTACAATTATAGCAATTTGAATGTAATCATAATAATTTATGAAGTATTTGGATATTTTTACATTCGGCAAAACCATCCAAATGGACTATTTGAATATTCGATATTGACTTATTTTTTGGCCATTTGATATTCGATTTTTTTTTCAAATACTGGAATATTTTTCTCGCTAAATTTGTCAACAATATTCAATTTATGAATGTATTTTTCAAGTTCACTATACATCCGTATAAATCGAATTCTTCGCACCCCCAAATTGTTTTGATTTCCAAAATTGTTGTGGTACACCTTACAACGAAGGTTCTAAAAATCCTTTACCGATTAGGAAGGAAAGAGCTTTAACCCATTTTTGAATATTGTTTAAAAGAGTCAGTATATTTTAAAGTTGGTTTCCAACATTGCACGAATCATTACCAAAGTAAACTCTGTTGTTAGAATGTTCAAAAAATATCTCGCCAACAACTCCCGGAATATGTGTCTTTGCTGGTGGACCAAGTCCCTCGCCAAATTACACTGCAATATTAAATACGGGATAGAGTATTTAAGTCTATTAAAAGAACGTAAATGTATATGAAAATAAAAAAAATTATTTTCAACATTCTTGTCATAGTTCTGGCCGTAGGCCGTTCTGTGAGGATTAATTTTATAAGTAGGTGCCGTTCTCAAAGCACGAGCATTTACATTAAGAGCCATCTTTCCGGGTAGAGCTGAGGAATCTATGCCACCAGATAAAAGTTGATGAATGTAAACGATGTCTGCAACAGATCGCCGCTTACTGAGTGGCTTTAAGTTAATAAGCGGTCGAGATAACGAGGCAAGTTGTAAATGACCACCCATAGAAATCTGAGCAGAGCAAAGCGCAGAAATCTACGTCGTACAGCTTCAATTATTCGTATGTGTACTTCATGGTATGGGAACCAAATCTGATTAGCATGCTCGAGCAAAGGCCGAACAAATGTCATATAAATAACAGTCGTAACATAAGGGTTCTAAAGTTCCTTAGACCAGTGCTTGACAAATCCAAGCGAAGAGTTTGCTCTGTTGACAATAAAATCGATGTGTTATCTAAAGTTCAGTTCGCGGTCACAAATTACCTGATGGCTAAAACTCTGGCAACAACGTATACTCTTGATTGATGGAATTTGCGCGTTTTCTAGACTATGTGATGGATTGGCATTAACTCACATTCAAATCAAGATTATTTTTAGCTCACCAAGTTATGAAGTTATTAAGGCCATTTTGAAATAGGTTATCATTGATGGAACTTGGAATTTGTCGGTAAGTTTTTATATCGTCTGCATAAATGGAAATCGACGAGTTTTTAATCACGAAATCGACGTGGTTGATGGATAAGACGAAAGAAATGGGCTGTCTTGCGGTACCCGGAAGTAGCTAAAAAAGGAGCAGATATTGATGACATAAAGATCACCTGATATCTATACGTTCCCTCATATAAGAGTCCACCCATTGTAAGATTTAACGTGCGAAACCAAGAGTTGGAACACAAGAGTTTGAACACAATTATCTTATGGAAAACCCTGTTAAATGCCTTGGCGAAGTCAGCTTGTTAATGCTCCTTACCTCAATATCAAGATCAATTTAAATAGAGATCAGAGATGCTAGAGCGCTGTTATTCATGTAACTGAATTTGTCCGCATCGGGCTCAATGTCGTTGTTGGAGAAGGCTGTATTAAAAAAATTTGCGAACAAGTCAGTAATTGTTTTGGGGTCACCCGGACAGTGCTCGCTGAACGTCATCGTAGAAGGATATCCATCTGATTTCTTTTTAGTGCTTATGAATTGCCAAAAACGATTTGGCTCAGCGATTATTTCCGAATTCATACTACCGATGTTATCATTGTAGAGTTCATGTTCATCGGAGTCCAGTCTCGTCTGTAAGAATTCATTTTTTGTTTCATTGATTACGCAGTGAACGCAATTCCCTGTTGTACTATGGTGAAACTGCCAGTTTGTTTCTTCGTACAATACAGAGAATGTACTGTTGAAAGCATTCAACCATCACGGCATACAAATTGAGAGTTTGGGCTTCCAGGTGTAGTTTCGCTGTTAATGTTAACTCTATATTGTTCGCTGGAAAATGTAAATAAAAGAAATGGATGATACAAGTCAATTGCACTGAGAACCAAATTTGTTTCCGAAACTCTGCAGTTATTGGCGCCAATCAGGCAGCAACATAATGTGTATGATCCTCAAATTGTGTTCATGTAAGATCGGGGAGGTTAAAATCCCCAATGACAAAAAGTCATCTAAAATATCAGTGCTATCAAAATGAAAATCCAGCATCTACGAGGAGCTGGTAGGTGACCGCATGACTATCAGGACGTATATAACAACATATAAATATGTTTATTCGTATAACCCGTGTTGATTTTAACACAAATCAACTCAATATTTTCTGTATTTGGGATTATCACTATTGAGCAGTCAAAGTTAACATGAACCGCAATAAGAACGCCTTTACCATTCACTACACCATCAGTAACTAAACCATCTTTTCGGAAAACATTATAATATTACGTAAAATATTCATTACTGTTAAAGTCGTTAGTTAAATTTTTCTCGGTGATGTCATAAAAAGCGATTGAGTGTGCTAAAATACTTCATGTGATTTTGTTCGTAGTCCGCTTATACTCTGGTAATAAAGGGACCAATAATTCAGTTTTTTTGGTTTGAGAATAATTATTCTTAGGACGGAGATCAACAAATTCTTGCAGGTACGTTGGTTCAAGCCATGATGCTGGGGACATTTTTAAGCCAAACATAGTTTCCAGGACCGTCACGAGATATAATTTTACATTGAAATTCGTTCGAGCGAACTCTAATATTAGGAAGATTCAAAATGGAATTAACGTGTGCAAGAATGTCTGCGTTTGTCGTCGAGATATTGAGCCTGGAAACGAATATGTTTTTAAGCTTTCGAGCTAATGTTCTTAAGATTACGAGCTACTCCGAGCCGGCAGGGGAATATAATGTTACTGATATTTTCATGATTAATGGAGTTATTATCGGATACAGGAACCACTGGTGTTGTAGGGTAAAATTGTTGATTGAATGAATGTGAGAAACAAGAACTACTAATGTTGTAGATGTAAGATGGCTATTGATTGACTGAATATTTGTTGATAGAAGTTCGTGCTGGCAGAGAGATGGCATTTGGACGAGCTTCTGTTGCTATAGGTTGGTTAGTTAACACACAATTCTTCAACTCGTTACTCGTGTCCCTCTTGAGTTCAAGTTCATTCTTAAAACAGGAGATAGATGATTGTAAATGTGCGGAGATGTTGATGTTATTTTTAAAGCCATCACTAAGAGTGCAGTTAAAATCATCGAATTTACAGGAAAGTTCTGCGATAACCTTCGAGTACGATAACAAATGTTGATTAATGAGCTGGCTATGATTCATAAATTCAGTTATAAGCTGATTGTTGCGTGTTCAAATTTGTTGCGAAAACATCTCGTTCATAATAACGTCGAAATTATCAATAAATTTTAAAAATTTTGCAAAGTATTTATTGTGCCTAAAGTTATCAAGTGCTGTCGATTTAGAATTACTTGTAATATTGTCATTATTAGCAAATTGCAATACGATTGCAAATTGCGTTAAATTTTATTTTAAAATCGAACGAATGAGTTCATCTTCGCTTCATCTCGTTTGTCTCGACAATTATTTGTCCGTGGTAAATTAAATTATGGTCTTCAATAACATAAAATAGAATTTGGCGCAATGTTTCTGTTTCAAATAGAAAAATATTTTTTTGCTTAGACAATTTCTATTTTGCTCTAAAAATTCATTAAAAATAAAATAAAATGGATCCAGCATTATAAAAAGTCTTCGAAAAATGCCCTTCAATAAAAAATAAAATATTTTTTCCGAAAACGGGGTTGGGATTGGTGACCTTATGTTATGAACCTGGGTTTGATGAAGCGTGGTAACACACGTTTGTTATGAAGAAATTGACATTTTTTTTTTTACTAACAAATTATGGAATATTACTGAAGTATATCATTAGCCACTTGATCTTTTCACTAGTGATGGGTTTATTTGATACTTTTGAGTATCAATATCAATTGATTCGTTTGAGCAATTAACCTGATACTTTTAACCAGATACTTTTAACCAATTGATATTTTTGAACGGAAATTTAATATGTACCAATCAACTACAAATTTCCGAAATTTAAAACAAGTAGATTAATAAGACAAAATTAATATTAATAACTAATAAGACAAAGTTTGCATTCATATTTAGTTTTAAATTAATTTCATAATTAGATTTATATTTATAAAAATAAAAACAAAAAATTCCCGGTAAAAAAACAATTTATCATCGAACTTCATTTTTTCATAAGTATCAATACTAAAAAAATATCAATTCGGTCATATTTAATAATTATCAATATCGAAAGTATCGAAACGTTCAAAAGTATCGAAAGTATCGAAACGTTCAAAAATATCAATATCAATCGTATGTTGCTCATTTAGTTAACATGTATTTGGTTCGTTTCCTTCTTCTAAAATCAAATAATACAAATACGTATACATATTATTTTATTATATAGTCAACTCATTCTCGCCAACTAATATATACATTTAAAAAATTGAGTTCAATACTACCTGATACTTTCGAAAGTACTCAATTGATATTTCGAACTATTTGAGTATCAGGTTAAAAGTATCTGGTTAGAATTAGTTCGAACATCACTACTTTTCACTAATATTTGTTTGCCCATTTTAAAAAAGAGTTAACCTCATCGTTTAATAAAACCGTTTAGCAAACGGTGAGCCCACTTTACTCTGCAATTTCTTATGAAGTTGTCCGAAATCATCCGAACTTGTTAAATTTAACTAGCAATTCGAAGAGAAATTCGAGAAATTTGAGATATGGGACAATGCGGAGAAATAAAATGTATATTCTGTCATCCCAACACCAGTTTGTTTTTTAACAAGCACCGCCGCAATTTAAACTGCCGGAAAGTGTCAAGCTATTTTTCGCTCATGAAGAGAATTTTGAATACTAAAATATAAAACTGCACTCACAAAAGTGCCCTAAACCATAAATAAGCACAAATTGTTGTTACTAGTGTTTAAAATAATTTGTTGTCTGTCATTAAAACTGTCACGAAAACGGGAAATAACATAACAATTGAATTTTGTTTACTTAGAATTTTAACAATGATTACAACTATACATAGCTATAACAATAACAACATCAACTATCATTCGAAATCCCCCAAATAAGAAACGAATTCAATTGTCTCGTTGAGAAAACCGCTAAAACAAACATAAAAATTAAATTAAACTTAAAAATAATAAACCGCAGAGATGAAAAATGTCAAAATTGTTCAATGAAATTGCTAGAGAGATGTTCATTTAGATTTTAGTGTGCATTTTAGAACAAAAACAATTCAGCCCCACCGACAAATTTGTGAAAATATCAATGCTCATGTGTACCACATATAGTAGCAACTGTAATACCAAGAATGAAAATTTATCACACAGAAAAGGAAAAATCAATATTACGTTACACCGGAAAAGATGTAGTTATATATAGACAAATAGCAGCATCAGAAAAAGCACTAGACAAAAAAATAGTTCTTTTAATCTTCTTGAACTTAGAGTTCTAGAAACAAGTAAGTACATGGTAGAATTTGTTTCGTTCTCATGTTTTAATCAACTTACAGGGTTCAAGCATATTGCAAAGTTTCCTCAGGTGACATTCTCGTTTATATATTGACATTTTATTTTAAAGAAACGTTACGAGAAATCATTCCCAATAAAATTTATTTCTTTGTGAATTTTATGGTATGTTTTGACATCCTACATAAAATTGTTTTATGTTTCTACCTGCAGGAACTGCTACGTTGCCATTTTGTTGCAAAATCTATCATTTGACGTACTTCAAAGTAACATATAGTTTATCTTTATACAATATGTAATATCGTGACATACAAAGAAAGTGCTGCAAAATTGACAAATAATTTAATAGCCCATCTATATGATATTAGAGCAGATTGTAAAATTTGTATTAATTTGTCTACTAGACATTGCGATTTCAAATACGAAATAAAAGGGGATGGCAGAGATCGATAGGACAACAATAACTTCAACACCATATGACTATGGGATTAAATGGACCAATAACAGTCAGTAATCCAAAATGAAAATGACCAACATATTTAAAATAAACTCCCTCACAATCCCTCACCAGTCAGTTCTCATTGAAATCGCCGATGAAAGAAAATATTTTAAAAAAGAAATTGTGCTCAATTGAAAAAATATAAAAAGAGTGAGTCCTATTGGTAGACCCCCGAAAATAATTTGATTGAAATCAGAACGACATCAAGAAATCAAACAGGAATCCTATTTTCATCAATCATACTCGTACTAAGTTTATCCGTAATCCGGTCCAATCCCAACCGGCGAATAACTGCTTAATTCAATTAATTATAAACTGAGTTCTATTCGGAATTAAATTGACTATTTTCGAAACCCCTTCTCTTATTGGTATCTCATCTTCTGTCGTTCAATAATTTTAGGGTTGGAAAAGATCAAGTGTTAGCAAAGAAGTGTTTTACAAACCAATGATAACGGCGAAATTCGCACTACTGATTATGTATTCCTATCAGGGATTTTCATTACCGAAAAAGTTAGGGATTCAATTTGTGCTAATCTAGAATAGCTGAAATTCTACAATATTAAACAACAAACACGGTTGAATCGACAGTTTTCTGACTTAAACTGTTTCATAAACTAAGCATCCATCTTTGTTTGATCTTACCTTAGCATCGGGTTTTATTTTTATTGCCTTTAAGGCGAAATTTGAAATTTTAAGTTATAGAAATCCTAATAATAACAAAAAATGACCTAAGTTCAAAATCATTTTTCTTTACGTTTTGAAGGTCATTGAGTCAAAAAGGCAAAAAATTCGGCTGTCTGTATCGATGTCATCTCAAGAATGGCTGGTGCGATAGAATTTTGTGTTGGCCAATTATCTTCTATTTCTAATTCGGATATTGGAAAACCTTTTGAGACCTATACGTCAAGCAAGCCGAATACCTGTTTTGATTGTTTTCCACTATATTCGTGCTTTACAATCAGGTTGCAATTTGGATAATACCACTTTACCAAAATGACTGTTATGGCGCTGGAAACAGTTACATTTTCCCATTTTAGTTCACAAAACACCGCTTTGGCGCTGGCAGCTAATTATTCATTGATTATAAAATTTATAAGTGTCGCATATCCATACTGTTAAAGTTAGCCGAAAGTTTCCAGCCGCAAGATAATGCAGATAGTGTCTTTGCTATCCCAGCCGAAAGGTAATTCAGATAGTGTCTTCGATATCCCAGCGGAAAGAAGAGAATGCAGATATTGTTTTTCGTATTCAAGCAATGCATCCATTGCTATCCGATTTGCATCCATTTAGCATCCATTTAGTTGAGAAATTCTGAAGGGGATGCAGGGGTGTAATTTTGCAAAAATTCGGTAATTCAATATATCAAAAATTCATTGAATGGCCTGTCGTTCAAGATTAACGTGCTTTGTCATTGATTCCACTATGGTTATTTGATAGGCCATAATGTTGGTCAACTTTGGCTTAATTGTGGAGAAATTCAGAAGGGGATGCAGGGGTGTAATTTTTACAAAAATTCGGTAATTCAATAGAGAATTTTTGCAAAACTACACCCCTGCATCCCGTTCAGAATTTCTCCACAATTAGGCCGAAGTTGACCAACATTATGGCCTATCAAATAACCATAGTGGCATCAATGACAAAGCACGATAATCTTGAACGACAGGCCATTCAATGCATTTTCAATATATTGAATTAGCGATGAATAAGCGAAATTGTGCTAAATTACACCCCTGCATCCCCTTCAGAATTTCTCCACGATTAAGCCGAAGTTGACCAACATTATGGCCTATCAAATAACCATAGTGGCATCAATGACAAATCACGATAATCTTGAACGACAGGCCATTCAATGCATTTTCGATATATTGAATTAGCGATAAATAAGCGAAATTGTGCTAAATTACACCCCTGCATCCCCTTCAGAATTTTTCCACGATTAAGCCGAAGTTGACCAACATTATGGCCTATCAAATAACCATAGTGGCATCAATGACAAAGCACGTTAAACTTGAGCGACAGGCCATTCAATGAATTTTCGATATATTGAAATAGAGAATTTTTGCAAAATTACACCCCTGCATCCCGTTCAGAATTTCTCCACAATAAGGCCGAAGTTGACCAACATTATGGCCTATCAAATAACCATAGTGGCATCAATGACAAAGCACGATAATCTTGAACGACAGGCCATTCAATGCATTTTCAATATATTGAATTAGCGATGAATAAGCGAAATTGTGCTAAATTACACCCCTGCATCCCCTTCAGAATTTCTCCGCGATTAAGCCGAAGTTGACCAACATTATGGCCTATCAAATAACCATAGTGGCATCAATGACAAATCACGATAATCTTGAACGACAGGCCATTCAATGCATTTTCAATATATTGAATTAGCGATGCATTAGCGAAATTGTGCAAAATTACACCCCTGCATCCCCTTCTCAAATTTCTCAATAAAATGGATGCTAAGTGGATGCAAATTAGGTGGCAATGGATGCATTGCTTGGATAGCAAAATCAATATCTGCATTATCATCTTTCGGCTGTGATAGCAAAGACACTATCTGCATTACCTTTCGGCTGGAAACTTTCGGATAACTTTAATAAGGTGATTACTTAGATTTATAATTGAGCCAAATTGCACCTTCACGACTTTATAATATCGGCTGTGGTATATGTCTATAAACATAGACACCAAGCTGGGTATATTAGGTATTTTATAACTGACAGGGAGGGAATAGGGATGTAAAGCCATAACTCGCACCAACATTTTTACCAACCGATCAAAATTTTACTTTTTACTCAACTATTTACAAATTGTTTGAACTCAAATCCATATAAGACAGGTTTGCCTGATGATTAGCACGAATTGATTCCATACTTTATATTGCATGCCAACAAACATGACAAAGTCATACTTAAATTTGATTTTTAATTGCTTTTTATGAATTTTGAACCATATTGTAATAAAGTCTGTAATAAACGGTGGTGCCACCAAGTATCAGGTGTATAATTTTTTAGTTCAGCTAAAGAGAGCACGAACAATCTATGACGTATTATTAATGTTAAAGGTATAATGTTCTTGTTGTCTTCACGACAGCCAAGGTTTTGACATTTTTGAAATAATACATTAAATTGCATGCAGCGATTTTTATATATATATTTTTGGATTTTGAAATTCCATGACACATTTCAGTGAACGGAAAGTTCTTTGAATACAATTTCGCTTTATCGTATTCCTCTGTCGCTGTGAAATGCTATTCTACAAAAATTGATCCACGAATGCTACTTTTATAATCTATAAAAATAATCTTATCGTGTAGGGTGATGTCACGTATTTGCAATAAATTAAATTATTTTCTTTATTGCAATTTTCATGAAAACGAGTTTGCGATAGCATTACGACAGCCCTGTGCTAAACGATTGTATAACACAAAATTATACAAACTAATTAATGAATTCAATTTTCAAATAATATTAATGGAATATAATATGTCAAATAATATTGAACGCTAGTTTACGACTAGTCACGACTAATGAATAGTAAAACAAAAAATTTGATGTACAATCAAAATATACAAAAAATTTAAAAATCTTGGACGACATTTGAAATTTTGCCAAACTGAATGAAAGCAAATTGGCAATTATTGTAGTTATGTAGCATAACTGATTTCAATTTAAATGTTCTTGATGTTGCATGTGAAATTAATGTTCCCGTTCAAAATCGAAATGCTGTAATTTGTAGAATTATAAAATCGATCAAACGTACAATTAGGCAATTAATAATTTTTGAGGCAGTTTTTCACATATTCGAGAAAGCAAACAAATTTTCTGGAAGGCATTATGCTTGTTAACCCTAACCATGGTTATTTGTAATCGATTGGAACAAAACCGCTGTCTCAAAAATAAGTGGCTCGACTACTAACTAAACGATGCGGCATTTTTTGGTTCATTTTTAAACTACCGGTTATTTTTGCCGCTCAAGTGACAGAAATTCAGTATTATATTCCCGATGAACGAAATGAGTCGATATACGCTTGATCAATGTCGGGAAATATTGAAAGCTTATTTCCGGACTACGCCACCACCAATTGTCAAAATTTCAGCAAACATTGAAGTAGAGAGCAATATGGCGTGCACAATTTGTCAAAGCGAATTTCTCGCAAACACCCATAATAAATCGAAATTCATCGGCAAACTGAAGCAACACCTACATTGTTTGAACATACCAACACATCAGGCGGAAGATGACGCAGATACCTCTATCGCAAATATACCTGTGAGCTTTGCAAATCGTGGAGATCATTTGGTGGTTGCTGCCGAGGACTCGGACATCCTCATGCTGCTTGTGTTTTTATGTTCACTATAGCTTCTTTGCCCCAAATCGAAGACTGTGTATGATATAGCAGCAGAGAGGAAAAGGCTGTCTTCATTAATCGACCTGCTTCCAGTTCTTCATGCTTTTATCGGATGCGATACAACCTCAGCATTGTACAGGAAAGGAAAACTAAAAGTATTCAAGCGTTTGCAGGCCAATGCAGAACTGAGGACCGACGTGCAAGTGTTCTTGCAACTGAGTGCCACGAAGGAGAATTTTGCAGCCATTTTGCGGAGCGCGTTTAATATGTGGAGTTAAAATCTCAGAGTCGTGCAGCAGCCTTCAATGTAAATCTTTTATTTTACTTTTACTTGTATTCTGTTATTTTTTCGATGTAAACTAAATATATTTTCAGAAGATAATTAGAAGATTTCCATTAAATTGATGCTATTATTATTTTGGTTGTTCGATAGAGGACTATCTAGAGCACTTATGTTAGCTCCATTGTCTAGCAATCCAAGAAACGATACGCTTGTCACGATTACATTAACAAAGGGTCTGTTATCTTATGTACCACCATCTTCTAATACAGCTGCTAAGATAGAATTTCAAAGGGTTTGGTTAACTTTTTATTTGTATCCAGAAAATATTTAAGAACTCTGCTTCTGCCAGAACAGAAGAAGGGGTATGATAATTAGATCGTATATGGTAATATTAGAAAATATATTTGCACTTGATGGGTTTACTTGAATTTCGCTTGAATCTTCAATTCCGGATCCGTGTAGGCTTTAATTCATTTGAAGTACTGCATTCGTAATAGAATAAACGTTGAGGCGGTTTAGATAAATATGCTCGATATCACGATAGTTCCAACAAATAGAAACTGCACCCTTAGCGTACGTATACGGTAGGTTCAGGTTCAGTGGCTGCGACGAAAGGGAATGAAATTTTTTGGACGTATCGACCGATTAAGTTCATGCCTTGTTCTGGAGAATAACCAATACTCTTCAATGTCTCTTCGATAGCAATGCATTTACTTATATGGACTGCGATCGAACCAAACTGAATAGTTCCAATAGTGCCCGCGAGCTACACCTTTCAATAAAAATCCCAAATAGTGCACTATCCAATTGTGTATGTTGAGGTTCAGAAACATCTTGACCCGGTAATGTGGGTGCCTGATAATCAGTTGTGATTTTACTTAAGTTGGCCTTGGTTATGATCGGGTTCTTCAGTTTCGTTCGTTCGAGGTTTTTATTTATATTTGTCTACAGTAAAGTTCATTTCACCATTTGATTCGGAATTCTCCACATCTTCAATCAGAATAGTTGCTAGTGGATCAAGATAATTTTATTTACTACATCGATTCGACTGAGAAATACGTTGTAACCGAAAACTTATATGTTATAGTCGAGCAAGCGTAGAATCATAAACCTAGTTCTCCGGATTTTCCGTGAGCGTGTCTTGCAACGTGGTTTGCACTTCTTTTACTTTATTACAACAAAAGGTAATTCTCGACGAGGAGACTGTATGCGAGCCTTTTGGAATTAGTGTAACTTCTTATAGTTCCTTTGCAAAACAATTATCAAGTTGAAGTATTTGTGACCATCAGAATTCATCTGATTCCAAATAACGACTTTGAAAATTAGAGCCAACAAATAAAAAAATAATAAATCGATATCAGAAAATAAATGTTGGGATATGAGATGATTTTTTTTACATTTCCACTACGGAGGAGAAGCAAAGGTCAGACCCAGATAATTACTAGTGTGAAGAGGTAACTCTAAGCCCGGAAATTATAGCAGTAAAATTAGAAAACTAATTCATTCACAAATTTCAAATTTCTCATTTAACCCATCCGCGTGGGAGTTAAAAGTTTCAATTACTATGTGAGTTGCGGGAGGAGGAAATTAAACCTAAACTTTTAAATGTGTGTCATATTGTTTATAATTTATTTAATAAATAGTTTTTGTAATTAAACAAACATTTTTAAAAATTAGTGTCATTAACAAAATAGTGTTTCATTAATAATTTTCTCGTGTGTGGTATATCTTGAAACACGTGTCCAAACATAGTCCAGCTTCACAATCAGGGCACCAGTAAATTGTTTCCTTCCTGCGTCCACGTTTTTAGCAAACAACACATCATCTTTGTGGCTTAGCCTTTTCTTGAGTTGCAGGGATTTTTTCAATGTCTTCCTGCAACCTTTTTCTGAACCTTATTTACATATTTCGCCAAAATTTGTTATACCAGTTGAACTCGAAATTTTAAATGGTCGACTTTTTGTTCTTTATTGCGTTTGTAGAAGACGAAACTACTTAGTATACTACTCGTAGTATTCAGTAACCTTCTAAATAGTTTTATATACCATTTGTGCATTTTTTGTCTTTTTATTGCCTTCTAACAAAGCCTTCTAACATTTGATCCTTCAAATCCACTCCACCCAAATTTTCGTTGTAATCTATGACACAGGTGTTGTAACTTCTGTGTTTCTTTTTATTATAACACCAGCTTCTTGCCCGTGATATGTCGAAATCATAGTAATGGGCTCTTTGTCCATCCATTTCAATATGCTTATGGCTTCACAGTGTTGGGCTATAATTTCTCCATTTCGTAGTTTTGTGTTTTTTATCTTAGGGGATATATTTTTCCTATTTAGCCGTAGCGTTCCCATCCAATCTGTATCCCACGTTTTCAACTCCTTCGCCACTTCTACGGAATTAAAAAAATTGTCACTCATACAGTATGGCCTTTATGTAATAATGGTTGTACAAGCTATAGAACAATTTTGTGGGTATAAACTATGAATCTCCATAAGTAGCCAGTTATTGATTCAGAAATTGGGCAGATTCCAGTGGAATAAATTGTTTGAAGGACAATCTTCTTTTCCACACTGTAAGAGATTCATCCACTGCAATGTTACGCCCAGGTAAATAATATTTTTGGAATACGTTATTCAAATGCTTTATCACGGACAAATTTTGAATAATTTTTTTGGACCTGCAAAAGCATTGATGGTGTCAATGTCAACAAAGTGAAGAAAATTGGTTATAGATTGAAATCTATCCAAATTAATTATTTTTTTGAAGATGGGTGTAGCTATTATGTCCTTTTTAGAAAAGTTAGATCGTGTCGTCGGGTTTTGAAATATTCCCATCAGCATATATAATCCAAATATTACATAAATTTCTTCTGCTGTTACATTTGTCCGCTCATTCATGCTTGATCTGCGAGGGAAAATCATACCTAGCGATGCTTTCTTCTGTTGTGCGTATAGATTTGTTTGTTCAACAATAGTTTCAACAAATTCAATTGGGAAAAATAGTTCAAAAATATCTGTAGGTTCTATGCTGTATAAGATAGCGGAAATTTCTCAGCGGAAAATAAGAGATTTCGCTACTCGCCGCAAGTGGCAGCACAATCACAAAAGAGAATTTATTTTGTTATATAATTACCAGCGGACATTTTTTATTCATTTTGTATCTCTTTTTTCACGAAATAAAACATCCCAGCGGAATAAAATATTAAAAGTGATCCTTAAAATGACAAATTGATTGATCTCCGAAGTAAAGGAACTCGGTAAATCAAATTTTGAAATTTAACAATATTCCTTCTTTCCGCCATTCTAAAAGAATGACGATGAAATATTAATAAAAGTATTGATCAGGAGTCCAAAACTTAGGAAAAAATTCTAGGATCTGTTCATGCTGGACTAAACTAGGCCATTTCATAATCAATCCTTTTGAAAATTTAAATTTTTGTATCAATTTATTATCAGTTTTTGGTCAATATCTCAAAAACTTCCACTAGTAACCAAAACTTTCGGTTGTTTTTCTAAAAGCTTAGGTCATACTGAGACTACGAGGAAAATTTGGGGAAAATTGATGGATTATAATTTTCACTATAATTTTTTGATTTTCTGAAAAACTGAAAATAACTTATATGGCCGCTGAAAATCAAAAAATTATAGTGAAAATTCTAATCCATCAATTTTCCCCAAATTTTCCTGGTAGTCTCAGTTTGACCTAAACTATTAGGAAAACAACCGAAAGTATTGGTTACTAGTGGAAGTTTTTGAGATATTGACCAAAAACTGATAATAAATTGATAAATTGATTGTGCTGCCACTTGCGGCGAGTAGCGAAATCTCTTATTTTCCGCTGAGAAATTTCCGCTATCTTATACAGCATGTAGGTTCTCTCTTTTGCTTAACTTTATTTTTTTTTAATATCTGTCCACAATGTGCTGGATGTACTTTATTACAAAGAGCGTGTAAAATATTTCACGGTGTCTTGTTAAAGTTCGTATTTTGTAATGACGTACACGTGTACGTCATTAATATACTCGTACAACAAACCCCCAATAAATACATAGCCACAAAACTCTAGAAACATTAATGTCTTTATTTAAATGTTAATTTCGGGTTTTATTTTAAAGTATTATTTTCGGTTATGGATACACCTTCTTCAATCAAATCATTTTTATGGCCAATATAAAATGAATCTAGTGTATTTTTTTTATTATGAGTTAAAAATAGAAGGTTTAAATCATAAAATTCAAATGAGAATACCAATTTCATTGACGTACGTCTCATCATTTTATAAATTGGGTGATAAACAATTAGCTAATATTGACATTACATTCCAGAACAATTTGCTTAATTGCAACCTATTTGCCTTGTATTTTACGAGAGCGCAATAAAGCTGCTACAGATTTTGCAAGAATGTGTAGTGCAGAAACATCAGTAGTGGGAGTACAGACTGTATACATTTACAGAAATTGTACACAAAGTTTTCGTAAATGTATTCTTGGATGCCATTTGCATAACATAAAGACTTCTTTGTATATTCACTAGCGCGTTACAGAAAATGTAATTTCTAATTAAAATATATGAATGCCAACATAAGAAGAAACTGGATATAAAATTGGGAATACAAAATTAACCCGAGGGAAAACGGATATAAAGGGTGTTTTTTTAAGAGGTTGCCGATTTTTTTTTTGAATAAAACACATATAAAATTATGAAATGACCAAAATTTTGTTTTATTTGGTAGATAATTTTTTGGCATTTAACATTTAAACACAATTTCTGGCATATGGCTACCACGACTATTTTTCACAAATGTCATTCTGGAGGTCCAATTTTCCAGCACTTTTTCAAGCATTTGAGGGCGTATGTCAGCAATGACACGTTGAATATTGGTTTCCAAAGCGTCAATCGATTGAGGTTTATCCACATAAACCAATGACTTCACGTATCCCCACAAAAAGTAATCGAGTGGCGTCAAATCGCACGAACGCGGAGGTCAATTCACCGGACCATTTCTCGAAATAATGTTGTCGTTGAAAGTTTCTTTCAATAAGTCGATTGTTTCACGTGCTGTATGGCAAGTGGCACCATCTTGTTGAAACCACATTTCATTCATATCCATATCTTCAAGATTTGACAACAAAAACTCATTTAACATGGTTCTGTATCGATTTCCATTCACGGTAACGCGTCGTCCTTCCTCATTTTTAAAGAAATATGGACCGATGATCCCACCAGCCCATAGACCGCACCAAACAGTACATTTATCAGGATGCATTGGTAATTCTAGAACGGCGTGTGGATTATCTTTGCTCCAAATGCGACAATTTTGTTTGTTGACGTATCCATTTAACCAAAAATGCGCCTCATCACTGAAGAGAATTTTACGGTAAAAAAATGGATCTTCGTTCAATTGATTTAACGACCAATCACTGAATTCACGGCGCAAACGATGGTCGTGTGGCTTTAATTCTTGCACCAATTGAATTTTGTATGGCACCAAACCCAAATCTTTACGTAAAATTTTCCATAAAGTCGATGGACAAAGTCCAATTTGCTGAGCACGACGACGAATCGATAAATTGTCGTTTTCTTCGACACTGGCCTCAACGACAGCAATATTTTCTTCTGTACGAACTCTTCTCATTCTTGTCGGTGGCTTGGCATCCAAAAGAGTGAATGTAGACCGAAATTTGGTAATTACGTTCTTTATGGTGGTCTCTGACGGACGATTATGTGCACCATAAAATTCACGAAGTGCTCTATAAACATTTTTAATTGAACACTGATTTTGAAAATAAATTTCCACGATTTGAAAACGTTGTTCTGGAGTTAACCTATTCATAATGATTTGCCAAACAATACTGAGTAGAAATGCCACTTTGAGCTGTCAAAACAACTGTCATAAAATAAAACGACATCTATCGGAAAAACAAACCTCCTAAAAAAACACCCGTTACAAGTAACAAGAATATTTGCTGACAATATGGAAATACAATTTTTCTTGAATACATCAAAAGTGTTATTTGAAGTAGGTCAGTAATCTACATACACACATTCAGCTATTATATTTATATATATATATATATATATATATATATATATATATATATATAACATGTATATATATATATATATATATATATATATATATATATATATATAATATATATATATATAAATATGTATATTGGTATAACCTGCATGTATTTGTGTGGGCTGAGTGCAAGTGTTTAAAGTGCACACCACTTAATTTTATTGATCCTGCAGTTGCGAATTCATCATTTGATTAGCAAAAATTAATTGCTACTTCAGTGGTTTAAATAGAGAGGAATACATAGAGAGCAATTACAAACCTTAAAAAATTCAAAGATTGAGGAAACGGAAGAATTAACGACGATAATATTCAAGATTAATAATATTCCGAATAACTGAACGACTAGGAGAAATAAAATTGGTTGTAAAATAAAAGTGTTAAGTGTCATGTTAAGTTAACAGTGGAAAAGTGGAAAGGCAAAACAACAATTAGCGAATTTGAATCTCCGTACAACTCTTTCCTAAATTTGTCAGTTTTTGGAATTTCTCTTGAAGATACAATTTTTCGCGTCGCCAACGACTCTCCCCTTTTAAATTGAATGTTGTTGAATTATGTAATGTCGTAATTGATTAATGGTTCCATGAAGACAACGTATTTCAGGGCAAATCATGTTTCACCATCTGCGTTCGCCAAGTATACCGCAATCTAATCATATTCAAGGAATTAAATATATAAGGTTTTCCAATAAGAGTGATATGATTTCTTTAAAAAAAACACACTAATTGTTAAGGAAATTGAAATGTTTTTTATTTAATGTGAAGTACAATCGATACAATTAAGTTCTGAATAAAACGTCATTCAAATGGCCTCCACGACTTCTTCTGCAGGAACGAATTCGATGAACCCAATTTTCGAGCACTTTGTCCACTAAATCAAGTCGTATGTCATGAATAGCACGTTCAATATTGACTTGTAAAGCTTGAAGAGAGTTTGGTTTATCTGGCTAAAGACCAATGACTTCAAATAACCTCACAAGAAATAGTCTAATGGTGTTAAATCACAACTTCTTGGAGGCCATTCAATATTGAAATAATCGAATCTCCAAACTTTTCTCGCAATAATTCAATTGTTGCACTTGCTGTGTGGCACGTAGCCCCGTCTTGTTGGAACCAAATGTTATCAAGACTTTTTCCAATTTCGGCCATAAAAAGTTGGTTATCATAGATCTATACCGATCTCCATTGACAGTAACGGTCTTCATTTTGAAAAAATATGGACCGATGATTCCACCAGACCAAAAACCACACCAAACTGTCAATTTAGGTGAATGTGAATAATTTGTGGATTTTCTTCGCACCAGAATCGACAGTTTTGTTTATTTACCGCACCACTCAGATGAAAGTGAGCCTCATCGGAGAAGACGATTTTATTAAAAAAATCGTTTTCGTTTTGAAGTTGTTCCAGGACTTTTGTTAAAATGTCTTATAACGGGTGTTTTTTTAGGAGGTTTGTTTTTCCGATAGATGTCGTTTTATTTTATGACAGTTGTTTTGACAGCTCAAAGTGGCATTTCTACTCAGTATTGTTTGGCAAATCATTATGAATAGGTTAACTCCAGAACAACGTTTTCAAATCGTGGAAATTTATTTTCAAAATCAGTGTTCAATTAAAAATGTTTATAGAGCACTTCGTGAATTTTATGGTGCACATAATCGTCCGTCAGAGACCACCATAAAGAACGTAATTACCAAATTTCGGTCTACATTCACTCTTTTGGATGCCAAGCCACCGACAAGAATGAGAAGAGTTCGTACAGAAGAAAATATTGCTGTCGTTGAGGCCAGTGTCGAAGAAAACGACAATTTATCGATTCGTCGTCGTGCTCAGCAAATTGGACTTTGTCCATCGACTTTATGGAAAATTTTACGTAAAGATTTGGGTTTGGTGCCATACAAAATTCAATTGGTGCAAGAATTAAAGCCACACGACCATCGTTTGCGCCGTGAATTCAGTGATTGGTCGTTAAATCAATTGAACGAAGATCCATTTTTTTACCGTAAAATTCTCTTCAGTGATGAGGCGCATTTTTGGTTAAATGGATACGTCAACAAACAAAATTGTCGCATTTGGAGCAAAGATAATCCACACGCCGTTCTAGAATTACCAATGCATCCTGATAAATGTACTGTTTGGTGCGGTCTATGGGCTGGTGGGATCATCGGTCCATATTTCTTTAAAAATGAGGAAGGACGACGCGTTACCGTGAATGGAAATCGATACAGAACCATGTTAAATGAGTTTTTGTTGTCAAATCTTGAAGATATGGATATGAATGAAATGTGGTTTCAACAAGATGGTGCCACTTGCCATACAGCACGTGAAACAATCGACTTATTGAAAGAAACTTTCAACGACAACATTATTTCGAGAAATGGTCCGGTGAATTGGCCTCCGCGTTCGTGCGATTTGACGCCACTCGATTACTTTTTGTGGGGATACGTGAAGTCATTGGTTTATGTGGATAAACCTCAATCGATTGACGCTTTGGAAACCAATATTCAACGTGTCATTGCTGACATACGCCCTCAAATGCTTGAAAAAGTGCTGGAAAATTGGACCTCCAGAATGACATTTGTGAAAAATAGTCGTGGTAGCCATATGCCAGAAATTGTGTTTAAATGTTAAATGCCAAAAAATTATCTACCAAATAAAAAAAAATTTTGGTCATTTCATAATTTTATATGTGTTTTATTCAAAAAAAAAATCGGCAACCTCTTAAAAAAACACCCTTTATAATCAAAAATCCTGCCACTTCCGACATAGACATGTCGGACATTAACAAAATTTGTTCAACAAGTTAAGCGAGTAATTTTTTAAACTTTTTGAACAAATTTTTTTAAAAATTTTTTTTTGCGAAATAATTAAACGAGTGGAATAATGTGTTTATTAAGTTCTATTATTAAATAGAAATGAACGTTCAAAACGATCTGAACAAATTTTTTGAAATTTAATTTACAATCTTTTTTTTTAATCGATTTTTCGTAAATGCAATATACTTTTCAAAATATTTGCATAAAATGAAAAGGTTCTATGGAACCTACCACCTGCGGCAGGCCGGGCCATAAATCACTGACATCTCCCAATTTATGGAAAAAGTTTAATTATGCTTTATGCCGATCAATCACCAATCGGTCTGAACTATACAGGAGCCCATTTTTTTTGTTGAAAAACAGTTTTTTTTTATCAAAAATCGTCATTTCCCCTTAAATGTTGAAAACTAAACTGGACCGAAATTGTTGCAAAATTAATTTAGAATTTTTAGTTCTTAGTCGTTTTTCTCAGAAATGATCTTGGTATTTTTCAAAATATTTGCAAAAAACGGAAAATCTATGGCAGCTCCATGATAAATCAATAGGATCTCCAAATTTCTGGAAAAACTGTGAAGTAAGTAAATGTATGAAGATTTACTCCGATCAGTCTGAGCTGTAGAGAGCGCACAGAGCTTTAGCCTGCGCGGCACCACACAAATACACACACACAGGCACACATAGCTTTAAAAAAAATTACTTTTTTTTCTTCGGCAATATAGCGAATATAGCGAATCAAAATTTTTCATGATTACTCGACTACACTCAAAAAAATTATGCGGTGTGAATTCTATTTTATCCGAAAAAAATATTCATTTTTATGCTGTAGATGAAAAATTCCTGAAATCACAAATTTTTGTAAGTCATGTTTTAATTTTATGATTTTTATGTTTTGAATGTGTGCCTTGATTGAAAAAAAAATTTGAAATACTTTAATATTTTTTGTTGTTGTTAAAGATTTAGGGTGTCAAATTTTGAGAAAAACGATAATCATGATGTTGTTTATATGTCAATAAAAAGAAAAATAATTGTCCGATAATTATGATTTTGGGCTCATGTTAAAGGTAAGTTCATAAGGATTTCTAAAAAAATATAAAAATAGTATATTGTTTAAATCCTTCTTCTCTAAATTTCCCGCCAAAATGTTCTTTTTAAATTTTCTCAAAAACCTATTTTTTTTTTTTTTCTAGAATTCGATAATTAATATTTTACAAAACTGTATTTCAGTGGATATTTCTCAGTGTTTTGAAATTGTTTACAGAAAGGATAGTTCAGTTAAATTATTAACACTAGATATACCGACAATTTGACCATACCTATTTCTACCGACACCAGTCAAAATGACTGGTTTTAGAAAAAATGGTTAGTGGGGTTTCCGGTCTTAATGTATTTTAAAAAAATGATAAATTACTTCAATTAAGTTAATTGTAATATATTATATTAATTATAACTATATTTATTAGTTAATTGAGCATAATAAGTAGTAAAAAAAATAAGGTGAAGTAGTAAATTGAAAATATAAATTTTAAAACCAGTCATTTTGACTGGTGTGGTAAATCTAGTGTTAATATTTATTACCCAAATTCTTTTGATATTTTTATTTTATTGTTTAACATTAAATCTTATTCAAATTACATTTTAAATTTAACATAATCGTCAGAATTAGAATATTTTTTACATTTCAAATAGCCATCCTCTGTTGGAATAACTGCATGGAAGCCGTGAGTTCCTTTTACTGTTTTTAAATTTTCAAACCTAGTTGCAAGTTTGATTTGCTTGGATTTATGTTCTGCGTCTGAACAAAATCCAAAATTGATATCTGTCTTCAACGTTTTAGCCCATTTAAATAATTCATCTGCATTGGTTATTGTACTGCTGTATTCCATTGTGAGACTAGCTCTGGATGCCATTCTTTTGATGGTACCTCCTACTCCATCACATGGATCTTTTCCATGAACTGTTGCATGGAAATGCCATTCACAATCAACTCCAAAATCCTCTTTGTGTTTTAAGATGTTCTTAAAATTTTTCTTATTTTTATAATGCGTGACTGCCCCATCGGTTATTATATAAATTTTAGATAAAATGGATATTTTAGTTTTCAAGAACTGCATCAATTTTTCAATGAATAAGTGAACCGCTACGGTATCGTGGTGAAGAAAATCCGATATTATAATGAAGGTGTGGTGAAGTAATTTGCCATCCAAATTTTGGTAAATTACAAATGGATGAATAGTCGCTTGCTTATTATTCCAATGAAATCCTTGTGCGGCATTTTGCATTATAAATGCATAATTTTCTGCAAAACCACATAAAACTATCACCTCCGTGGACTTCAGCGACAATTTTTTATTTTTTAAGAAGTTGGACTGCTGAAGTGAAATGAAGCAATGAGGTGAAAGATTCTTCAGCTTATTCATGAAATAATCCAGAAATTCATCCAACGGTTGAGAAAATGTCTCCAGATTGCACCTATCGGTAGAAACCCACTGACTAAATTTTAACTCAGCATCCTCGCAGCCATGTTCCCGAAATGCATTTTTCAAATATTCTTTAAAGTTATCCAGTCCTGGGCAGCTTTCGCATTGTAGAAGGTAACATGTTGGTGTAGGCTCATCACATAAAATATTTGAAATACAATCCCGGTAGTGCGCTATCTTTCCGTTGGTAATAGTTTCCATTTTGGTGTCATAAATAATTAATTTTACATTTTGATGTATGGTACACACGCAGACTGTGTGCGTTCCACTACTACCTGGTTGTACACAGTATTTTGGACGAAGTAGTGAAAATTTAGAAAAAACAATTTTTTTTGAATCGTCATCCTGATACATCGTCTTATATCCTTCGTAGCACTCTTTCAATGTACACATCATTAGCCGCTTTTGAACTTTAACTTTATCGACTGTTAAACAATCGTTTTTGCCTGGCATTATCCGACTAACATCATCATCAGTATAATAAGATAATACTGCTTGCTTCAGCTCATCACTTATTCGCTTTCCTATACTTTAGCTGCTGGACGACTTAGTGGACCATTCTTGTCTCGTAGATCTTTAGCGGTTCGCACCATATGTTGCGTTGCCTTGAACTCATTCTGGATTTCTTGAATGGTTAATGATTTTGGCAATATAGTAAGTAGCTGAATCTTATCACTGGTTTTCTCCCGTTCTTTGAATTTAGCTTTTAGATCACCAATCAATTCATCATATAGTGCAACCTTCCTTTGATCTTCGGTTGACTGATTCGAAAGCGGCACGATTCCCGGAATCAAAGATGTTGATGGTGTTATTGAAGCTAAATCTATTACTTTTTGCTGCTGATGTTTTGGCCTGGCTTCTAACGTACTCGGATATATAGGAGACTTTCCAAGAAAGAGTAACACTTCATTCATTTTTTCCAAAACGGACACATTTTTTAAATAACACTCTTCACTATCACTGCTATTATCGTTATCGGCTATTTGCGGTGTTAGAGGTGATGTTGTTGATGGTCCCGCAACTGGTGACAACTGTGATTCTATTTTTCGTCGTTTGCAGGTAATATTTATGTAGCACGTTGAACAGAGATACAAATTATCTTGATTCTCAACTGATTGTGGCATAAATTGCTTAACATAATCCGTAACTCGTTTTAGTTTACTCGAACACTTTGAATCGTGATATGATTTACAACACTTTCGAAATTTATCCATTATCAAATTTAACGCACTAGTACTTATTTATCCACTTAAACTTACAAGTTTAACACACTGTTACTTTTTCAAATTTTAAAAAATCTTGCTCCTTCTTTAAAATGTTGTCTACAATTCACAATGTCAACTAATCAAAAATTCTAATTTTTACTCCTATTTATATCAACAATGTTCTTTTTTTGTTTTCAAAAGAATTACTCATCGTTTAACAAGTACGCCTGCGTCAAGTAAAAATAATCCACCCTCAATAAAAAAGGGGGACACAACATTTTATTTAGTCTTTTATAAAATAACCCAAAAAAAAAGAAAAGGAATTTATGGTACTTCGACTAACCAAACGATATAAACCAGGGGGTGGCACCACATAATTCTGTGACTCATACTTAAATATGACGCAAAATTGTACAATAAATAAAATACAAAACACACAAATTAAGTGAACTACCACTTTTGTAAACAATTTCAAAACACTGAGAAATATCTATATAGCTTTCCATATAAAAATGAAATGCTTCTCGTACTAAAACGAATTTTGCAAGAAAACAAAAAATAACGGTATTCTAGTTTTTTGATATGTTGTAAAATATTAATTATCGAATTCTAGAAAAAAAAAATAGGTTTTTGAGAAAATTTAAAAAGAACATTTTGGCGGGAAATTTAGAGAAGAAGGATTTAAACAATATACTATTTTTATATTTTTTTAGAAATCCTTATTAACTTACCTTTAACATGAGCCCAAAATCATAATTATCGGACAATTATTTCTCTTTTTATTGCGATAAATACAATATCATGATTATCATTTTTCTCAAATTTTGACACCCTGTATCTTTAACAACAACAAGAACCAAAAAAAATGAAGTGTCTCAAAATGTTTGTTTTAATCAAGGCTACATATTCAAAACATAAAAATCATAAAATTAAAACATGACTTATGGCTCCATAGAGTGAATTTGTGATTTCACGAATTTTTCATCTATAGTATGTATAAAGATGTAGCGTACACGAAACCAGAGTTTATTCGCATTTGGGTTTTCACTCGATTACATAAATTGGTTCAAGTCTTATCTATCAAAACGGCGTCAATTTGTAATAATGGGCAATGTGAAATCAAACGTTTTTAACGTTCCGTGTGATGTTCCCCAAGGATCTCACATCGGACCGTGAATATTTATTGTTTTCATAGATCAAATATCCGAGATAATCAAAAACTCAAACGTGCTCATATTTGCTGATGACGTGAAAATTTTACCAACTGTTAATGGAATGCCCGATACTAAGAAACTTCAAGAGGACATCGATAGATTAAGTGAGTGGTGTGATCGAAACTCGCTTTACTTAAATATTAAGAAATGCAATATCATGTCCTACCATTGTAAAAGAAATCCGTTAATTACTCCAGTAGGCATATTGAAAATTGTATTCCGAAAGCGAATACTATGTTTGGATTTGTTAAAAGATGTACATGTGAATTGCGAGATATCCAAACCTTATGTTCACTCTATTTCTCTTACGTTCGATCTCAACTGGAATACGCTGAATTGGTCTGGAATTCATACTATGCTGTACACATTAAAAGAATTGAAAGCATTCAAAAGAGTTTCTGATTGTCTTGTTAAAGAAAACTGACTGGGATTACGACCACAATTTACCATGCAATGAAAATGTGGCTCGGTTACCTCCGTACTCAACAATATGCACGGATTGCAAAATACGCATGCTTGAAAATAGACGACTTTATTGGTCACATTGACTCAGCATACATTTTGGAAAACATATCAATTCATGTGCCTTGCAGAACATTTCGAAACCATGAGTTGTTAGCACCAGAACACCATTCCACAAACTATGGAGAAAATAACCACATTAATATGTTGTCTAAATCATTCAACATCGTCGACGACCTATTTGACTTTAATTTTACAAAGGACAACTTCAAAAATATTTTTTTTTTTTTAACTATTGCCAAAGGCTTTATTCTTGAATCTTTCTTTGTACGAAACTAACAAGAGTGTGAAATTCTTAAAAACTATATATTTTTTTTTACTTAAGCCTTAACCTATGTTAGTACTTAATATTAGTATGCATTATTATTTTTAAATTATTATTAATTACTTAATTTAAGTGTGTTAGGTCAACATGCGTGTAATTATTAAATATTTCAGTTTTAAATCTAGAGGATCTGCTCTGCGAAGCCGTTTGTATTTCGGTTGCCTTAGTAGTTCTCTAGCTAATTCGTTAGGGTGTGATTCCAGTTTCAGATGGTATTTTAGACTGCATGATTTTATTGTCTCTTTAACCGTTTTAATTCCTAGGTCTCTATGGATGTTGCTGTTTCGAATATATCAGGACGCATTTGTAATGCTACGAAGTATCTTTGCTTGCGTTCTTTGTACAATATCTATATTTGAGGCACTAGTTGAGCCCCAGAGTTGGATACCATATGTCCATATGGGGATTAGGATCGCTTTGTATAGTAGAACCTTGCAGTCTAGAGAGAGTTTCGATTTTCTTCCATGTCAATCTTCTATCGAGATGAAGACCGAGATATTTGACGTTTGTTTGTTGAAGAATTGTGACATTGTTTAATTTTACTGCCGGACATGTGCGTTTATTCAGGGTGAATGTTACATGTGTTGATTTACATTGATTCGTCCTTATCCGCCAAGTTTTTAACCAATCTTCTATTTTGTGCAGATGTTCTTGTAATTCTCTCGATGCTGTTTGAGGATTTTTGTGTGAAAACAATATAGCTGTGTCATCAGCAAAAGTTGAAGTGATTATGTTTTCAGTTATTGGTAAGTCAGCTGTGAACAACAAGTATAGCACAGGTCTCAATACACTACCTTGCGGCACTCCTGCCTTTATCTCGGTTAAATCAGTAGTGGCCGTACTTTGTTTCACCTGGAACATCCTTTGGGCTAAGTAGTTTTCAAGAATTGCATGAAATTGTCTAGGCAGAAGAGTTTTAATTTTGTAATTTAATCCTTCATGCCATACTTTGTCGAAAGCTTGCGCAATATCCAAGAAAACTGCCGAGCAATATTTCTTTTCTTCTAAGGAGAGCTTAATTGTGTTTACAATTCTGTGCACCTGTTCTATTGTGCCGTGCTGCTCTCTAAATCCAAATTGGTGATCTGGTATAATGCGGCCTACAGTTAATATAGGTATTAGTTCTTCTAGTAGCATCTTTTCAAAGAGCTTTGAAATTATAGGAAGTAGACTTATTGGCCTGTACGACGAGAGTTGGGTTTCGTCTTTACCTGGCTTAGGAATCATGATAATTTGAAATATTTTCCATTTTTGGGGAAGTATCCACATCTCATAATCGCATTAAAAATATATGTTATATATTTTATGCATCTATCGGGTAATTCTTTGATCATTTTTCCAGTTATTAGATCATGGCCTGGAGCTTTCTTAGGATTTATCCTGTTTTTGATAACCGTTTTGACGCATTTCCATTTAAATTTTACTGGCTTTGGGTTCGACTCGTCCCTCGTAAACTGTGGTAGTACGCAGTCATTATTTTTTTCGTTTGGAGTGAACACTTTTTGTAGATGGTTGGAGAAAGCGATATCCTTTTCTAAATCACTTCTGGCCCAATGACCATCTGGTTTCCTTACCGGTGGGTTCGAAAGCTCTGGCCTTTTTAAATTTCTTGCTGCCTTCCACAGTGAGTATTCTGTTTTCTCTGTTGCTGTGAGCTCACTTAGGTAATTCTGCATTCCAAGATTGTGTTCTTCCCGTATTGCTTCTCTTAGACCTTTAATAGCTCTATTTAATTCCCATTTATGAAAAGGAGATTGGTGCAGCTGCCATAGCCGCCGAGTCGCCCGCTTATCTGCCAATAACTTTTGAATGCTACTTGAAAGCTTACTATTTTTTTCCGAATTTTTGCACTCCGGAGTAGCTTTTTTTGCAGCCATTTCCACTATTTGTCTTACGAGTAAGTTTTCTATCGCGGCATCGATATCTTCTGGTGTTTGCAGTGGGACATCCAGATGACAATTTACGTCTACTATGTTTCTATACAGAACCCATTTCGTTAGTTTGTTTGTTAAACGTTGGGGTGGTTCAGTTTTTAATGCTTGCGTACTTAGTGTTACGATTATTGGTGAGTGATCTGATGATAAATCATAACAGTCAACGACTTGAGCATCGGTGCGTGCTATTCCTCGTATTACATAGAAATCTATTAAATCAGGAATTTTCTTTCTATCGGTAGGCCAATAAGTGGGATGTCCAGATGATAAATAATCTAGGTTTTTCTCGTTTATTCCTTCGTAGAGTTGCTTGCCCTTGGGTGACGTCAACCTCGAACCCCATTGCACATGTTTAGCGTTGTAATCACCTCCTGCTAGAAATTTGATTCCCAACTGATTAAAGTAGTCGATAAATTGCTGTTTTTTAATTGCATGTTTCGGTGGACAGTAAACAGCCGATATTACAAATTTCCCGGACCATTCGTCCAAACAAATAGTTGTAGCTTGGATGTGATCTTTAGCATATTTCTCTCGAGCTCGTAGTGCTTTAACCTTCTTTTTATCAAGACTGCGGTGCCGCCGTGTGCTTTTCCATCCGGATGTTTGGTGTCATAAACGGAATAGCCGGTAATATTAAAAAAATTGTGTTTGGTGAAGTGTGTTTCAGATATTAACATGATGTCTATATTTTGTTCGATAAGAAAGGTGTGTACCTCAGCTTTATGTTGCGGAAGCCCGTTCGCATTCCAAATAGCTATTTTTAGAACTGTCATTTTTGATTTTTAACTATTATTTGCATAAGCGTATTCATATTTTGCATCATCATGCTCATTTGCCTTTCCATCATCGTCATGAAACTTTGGATGGTCTCGGTTAATTTATTTAGCGTGGTATGAATATTTAGCTCCTCTTCATTAAAACGAACTTTGGGTTTCGGTTTGTTGCCTTTTAGGATGTTTGCATAAGAAACACCTGGCTGTGCAAAATTGCTGTCAAACGTCTCCAAGTTATCATTTTGTGTGTTTGCACTCGCAGGTGACTATTGTATTTTTTGGTAACATGGCCCTCTGATTAAATTGCATATTGAGCATTCCTTGCTCAGCTCTCATTTTAGGGTTTATTTTCCGTTTTAAGTCCAGATACACTGCACATCCCCTGTAATTTGCAGTATGATTTTCACCGCAGTTACTGCAACGTTTCACAGATGGGTCATTGCGAGATTTGTCACACTGTTTGGAGTCGTGAAGTTCACCACAAATAACACAAACATCATTTAAGGTGCAGTATGCTTTCGTGTTCAAAAATATACTTAAGAATTATTGTTTAAATTTTTAATTGTTAAATCAAAATTTTATTTATATTTTTGTGTTTTTTAATATTTTTGTTTTAAATTAAATTATCTGACATCATACATGTAGTAAATAACAGAATCGATTTCTGCAAATAAAAAAATAAAATTGACACCGAATCCAAGTAAAAAATTTTGAAATATCCATTAGGGCAATTTTTTATTTTATTAAAATTCTTCGGTGCAAAAGTAAACTTTCTCCGAAAATGATTTTCACTGGAGTTTAAAATACACCCGTCGATATTTGTTTTTAATGAAATAATTCGCTAGAGTGGAAGTTTATCCTTTATAAAAATGCAAAACGTGTTCAACTTTATCTTTGTAGTTTGGTTACCGCTGTCTGATGAGATATCTCATTAGTAGGAAACCAAGGTGGTTTTGAAATGTCACTTCGTGCGGTGAACCATACAGATTTGAATTCTATGAACCAATTTTTATACGATTGGAGCGATATTGTACCAAAAATTGTTTTAGATTTATCGGCTTGCAGGAAATAAAATTACCCGAAAATGTGTATTAAAATACTCTTAATTGAAGGATCATTTTTATTTGACTAGGGTGTAATAACTTTATCCAGAGGGCGAAATTTTTATTTTTTAATTATTAATATTTTATCCGGAGAAATTTAATGAGCACCAAATTAAATTCGTTCGGATAAACAAATATTTAATCCGATTGATTGGTGGGATATTATTTAACCCCGATTCGGTGTCAGAAGAACCCGGATTCGGTATCGCGAGAACTCTGATTCGGTGTCAGGAGATCCTCGATCTTTTTTTGTGTACGTAAACGAAAGTAATACAAGTGCAGCTGAAGTATCAAATCATCCTTCAGTCAAAATCAAAGTTATATGATTTGATCTTTGCCGATGGTCTTTCAAGTGAAGTGAAGTCAAGAAGTGTGTCACTGGTATACGATTTAAGAAGGATTTTACCAAACAAATTTTGGGTTCATTACCACCAGCTAGAACTAACAAGATATTTATGTGTATTGTGTTCGGGAATCTTTGCAGGTTCACAGAACAATTGATATTCAGATGTATTTACGCCGATTGGCATCATATATAAACCTCCGACAACCTTCAAATGGTAGATTGTAGTTTTTGTATGCAGGTAATTCGATACATTTTTGGAGGTTATAGTCGATTATATTCTGATAATGGTACGGATTTTGTTGGTTCAAATAGAGAATAGCAATATGTTTATCGAGAATGGAAAAAAATTCCTAATTAAGATTTGTAACCGAACGGATAAGCGACAGAACTTAGTTATTTCTTGACATATTATGATAATTTTCGCCATGTGACTTTGACTAAGTTCTGAAATATATTGCCCTTTTTGTTCCGATACGCAGAGCTTTACCAAAAAATCATTTAAGAACCCCATTTTCATCGCACGTGACGAATTCCAACATAATCTATTAGATGGCCTAGTTCCATCCCTAATGACAATATTCCAGAACTTTATCGAACGTCATTTTATAGTCCCATTTAGATCCTACATGTTGATTTTCGACATAATTGGTTAGGAAATGGCTAGGTTTCATCCCTATTCGCCTTATTCCAGAACTTCATCAAAAACGAATTTTTTGAAACCCATTTAGGACCCACATGTCAAATTTCAACTAAATCGGTTAAAAAATGACCTAGTTCCATAGCGATGGCCATATTTCTGAACTTTATCAAAAAATCATTTTAGAAATCCAAATGGCCAAATTCCATCCCTATTGGCCATTTTCTAGAACTTTACCTTTATTTTTGAATTTTGTCAAAAAATCATTTGAGTCCCATTTTCCCACGTGTCAAATTTTAAAAATTGAAACCGTGGTTTCCTAAAAATCGGGATTTTTTTTATACAAAACCGGGATTTTGAAAACCAGGATTTTGAAAACCGGGATATTGAAAACCGGGATTTATAAAAAAACCGGGATTTTGACAAACCGGGATTTCGTTACACTTTACACACCCAAAATAGGCAATAAAAAAATGTTTTTTATAAAAATATAAAAACCGATTTTTTACCGATTCCCCTAGCGAATAAATTTCGCGTAACTACTTCAATTTACAAATGTTAAAATTGTAAGAGCAGTTGCGGGTACTGTATTAAGGAAAGACACAAACCTAACTACTCACAAGTACATGCGGGTTGATCGGCTGGAAAATAACTAATCTTCACACAACAATTCCACCTTTACACACTTTAAATTTTCTTTTTCTTTGTGATCCTAAGTTAGTTAGTTATCAAAGTGGGCTAGTGTTTTACTTAAATTATGTTTAAAGAGCGCTACAGACGAACCAACTTGTTGGACCAACCAAATTGGATTTTGCATACACATTATCCAATTTACCATCCAATTTCCACGATTTTTGTTTTAGTTTCCACTTCTTTTTTTTGTTTCTCCCTAATCTGTTTTTATGTTCAATGCAATTTTTTACATGAGAGACGAAATATCGTCCAACATTACCACACACCATCCAATTTGGTTGGCTGGTTGAATGGAGTTTCCATTCAACACGCCCAACTTCATTTTACTGACTATAACTTGTCTATATACACACCATCCAATTTCGCATCCGATCCAACCAAATTAGACCAACCGCCCGACCAAATTGAATCGTCTGCAGCGCTCTTAATGCTGCGTACATGACATCGGAAATAAAAAGCATCATACTCGTTCCCGAACTCAAAACCAACCAAATTTTGTGTAATAGTTTATGCCCACTTTCGAGTTGAAATATTTTTAACTTTTTTGCTGTTGTACGCAGTCTAAGGACCAATTTTTTCGATTCGTTCCTCTCCGTTTTTCATACAAATTTTATTTCCATTGGTGACTAAAGGGAAGTGTACCTTGTGGTGGTAATTTGGTTTTGTTTTGTTCAATCAAATTACTGTCAAAAATGACATAACCTATTTCTACAAAGAAAAAACATAAATGCCAAATTGTCATTTTTCATTTGTCAGTATTAGTAGGGAGAGGTAAAATTTACGAAAAAAATCCGATTTCCCAAAATTGATCTACATCAAAAAAACATTGATTTTTTTGGTCAAAAGAGCAATAAAACGACAATTTGTTTGATGTAGATCAAAAATACATGGATTTTTCGCTTCAAAAGAACATCACATTAGATTTCGTTTTGCATATAAACATTTAAAGGTGGGAAAGAAACGTCTTATGTACTCGGCTTAAAAATTTTTGGTTTTCCTACTACTGTGCCGATTCACACAGTGCTCCAATTGGCTGCTTTTTCTTCGTTTATTACCTATACCGAAACAAAATTTTCTTGACATTGTGCAAGTTGTCACAAAAACGGAGATTACGGAGATTTTAATTTGACGTTTACAAGGCATGTACCATTTCAAATGTATTTGAGCACGCAGTGTGTGAACTAATGACTAAAATGAGACGTATGCAAATTTCATAATCAACGCTATTTATCAACAATTGACTTTGAGTCTAATTCAATTTTCTTCGCTGTATAGCGATATTTTGTGAAATTTACTGAAATACGGGACAAATTCAAGGTTGATTCGAGTGCATCAAATTTCGTTAGTTTCAGAATATCAAAGTGAAACTCATGTTTGATTTTATCGTTCGCAATTTCATTTCAACGCCTGTGTATGAAAGACTTAGTTATTCATGATGTTTTGACATACGGCTTTTATTTTAGTCTGCCTTTTGATTACGATTCAGATAATTTCTGTTTTGCGTACTATAACAAATTTTATCACGTTCACGTTTTTGTTTCTATTTCATGCTAACAGAATATTGGCGTAATTTGTTCTGGATTTGTTAACCAAGCGAATGATAATAGAGGTGGTTTACAAATAAAAAAGACAGAAATTCGATTTTTACTAGAAGGTTCGTTAGATCCAACTAGGTCAAATATGAAACTGAATCAACATTTGTCAAAAATAACAGAATCAGATACTAATACTGTTGGTTGAGTGAGGCATACTGGCATACCAGGGGGGGATGATTTCGGTTCCTTCTATTTTACAAAATGCTGTTCCCATGCGATCACCCAAAGTTGTACTAATCCAAGCAACACAAGCTGGGTACAAGACACATGCGAGTACTAGAAAAATCAAAGCATTTAACTATTGACGAAACGTATTATGCTAAAGCCACCAAATAATTAATATTAAAACATGGTGGGTTTGATCTCCAAAACTTTTCACCAAATGTCACGCATCTTGCTGCTGTGATGACAGATCGACTGATCATTTATAGTTAATTCTTGGCCTCGGAATACGAAAACACATATTTGAAATGTCTTTTGAAAAATTGAATCATCCGTGATCAATCTTTAGTTTGTGGGAAATCAAAAGTATCTCTGTTGAAAAAGCAAATTATACCCAGATTCGAACTATGCCCAGCATTGCTTGTAGCTCAAATTTGCCAAAAGTTACTGATAATATTAATATTTATTTTGGTAACATTTATCAGTGGTCTAATTCTGAAATTCCTCTACTTAGAAAATAAAATCCGAACCACATCGCTCTGCAACATTCGTTCGTAATATAATCAGCCAAATTTAGGAATTAACGTGAATCAATAGTTGACATTGCGTTCCCACTTCGATGAACTCTATCGACTTTGTATCAAAATGATTATATCATTCGATGATTCGTAAACTCGTTTGGTTGAGTATACCAGCATACGTTTTTCGATTTTACAGCAATTATAAAATTCTCGCTGAAATTGTTAGATAATAAGATAAATTACAAATAAATATAAAAATAGCATAAGTCACGTGTACCGCGTGTTCGTAATTTTTAAAATTTTGTTTCAACATGATGAAGTGATTGAATTTAAAATCATTGGGTTTATTTTTTAATTTAACTCGAGCAAGCAGGCTTGCCTGGGTATTGTACACCGAACACTCTTCGTACACTGGCATTCTGTTCAGAGGAAAAGTTGAAGAACCGAGTATGCGTGGTGTTCACAAATAAAAACACAGTGTGCAGAGTAAAATTACTCAGTTTGAAAATCGTCGTTAAAAATCGTTAAAAATCGTCGATCGATAAACCGTAAATCGTAATGCCATCTACGGTAATCTAAAATAAACAAAAATCAAGTAAAATCGTTTGTTGTCCATAACGTTTATATTTTTAAAATCAAGGCTGTTTCGTGTAAAAACACGTTTTTGATAAACACTGTTTTTACATCAGAAATTGTGTTATTGGTACTGATCTTTGTAACGGGTGATTTTTTAAGAGCTTGAGAACTTTTTTTTAAAAAAAAACGCATAAAATTTGCAAAATCTCATCGGTTCTTTATTTGAAACGTTAGATTGGTCCATGACATTTACTTTTTGAAGATAATTTCATTTAAATGTTGACCGCGGCTGCGTCTTAAGTGGTCCATTCGGAAAGTCCAATTTTGGGCAACTTTTTCGAGCATTTCGGCCGGAATAGCCCGAATTTCTTCGGAAATGTTGTCTTCCAAAACTGGAATAGTTGCTGGCTTATTTCTGTAGACTTTAGACTTGACGTAGCCCCACAAAAAATAGTCTAAAGGCGTCAAATCGCATGATCTTGGTGCCCAACTTACCGGGCCATTTCTTGAGATGAATTGTTCTCCGAAGTTTTCCCTCAAAATGGCCATAGAATCGCGAGCTGTGTGGCATGTAGCGCCATCTTGTTGAAACCACATGTCAACTAAGTTCAGTTCTTCCATTTTTGGCAACAAAAAGTTTGTTAGCATCGAACGATAGCGATCGCCATTCACCGTAACGTTGCGTCCAACAGCATCTTTGAAAAAATACGGTCCAATGATTCCACCAGCGTACAAACCACACCAAACAGTGCATTTTTCGGGATGCATGGGCAGTTCTTGAACGGCTTCTGGTTGCTCTTCACTCCAAATGCGGCAATTTTGCTTATTTACGTAGCCATTCAACCAGAAATGAGCCTCATCGCTGAACAAAATTTGTCGATAAAAAAGCGGATTTTCTGCCAACTTTTCTAGGGCCCATTCACTGAAAATTCGACGTTGTGGCAGATCGTTCGGCTTCAGTTCTTGCAGGAGCTGTATTTTATACGGTTTTACACCAAGATCTTTGCGTAAAATCTTCCATGTCGTCGAATAACACAAACCCAATTGCTGCGAACGGCGACGAATCGACATTTCACGGTCTTCAGCAACACTCTCAGAAACAGACGCAATATTCTCTTCTGTACGCACTGTACGCATTCGTGTGGTTGGTTTAATGTCCAATAAAGTAAACTGAGTGCGAAACTTGGTCACAATCGCATTAATTGTTTGCTCACTTGGTCGATTATGTAGACCATAAATCGGACGTAAATCGCGAAACACTTTTCGAACCGAACACTGATTTTTGTAATATAATTCAATTATTTGCAAGCGTTGCTCGTTAGTAAGTCTATTCATTATGAAATGTCAAAGCATACTGAGCATCTTTCTCTTTGACACCTTGTCTGAAATCCCGCGTGATCTGTCAAATACTAATGCATGAAAATCCTAACCACAAAAAAATCACCCTTTATAACCGAAAAACTATTTGTCATTTTTGACGGATTATCACTATCACTATAAATCCAAGTGTGCTTGGGTGTTCATGACTTTATCAATTCAAATATTTTGACGTATTGAGAGTTTAATATTACCCGTGACTGTACGAGCATTAGAGTTGTTCGTGCTATTTTTAGAACTTTAACGTACTTTACACATCAGAATTAAGGTAAATACAATTGAAAAGAGACAACGATTAAACAACGAAAGGCTGCGGCGTGGCGTAATCGGAAAAATCAAGAAACTGTGGAGAGATTATGCGAGAATGCGCATAGCGAAACACACGTTTTCTTTGTTTACCGTAAGTCCACACAGGTTTTAGAATTTGACGATACAGTAGAAATTTGTTTTGTAAAGTTAGTTCAGAATTTTTCCCTAAGAGACAATCCATCGTTCTATATTCTAATGTTTAATTCTTTTTTCTTTTTGACATGCTCGTTCCATTTTAGTGTCGCGTCGAGAGTCATGTCTAGATACTTTGCCGTGTTTGCATAAGGAATTAGCTCAGAGTTTAGTTTTTCTATAGTTTTCAGTTGAACTTTCTGGTGGTGAAGTTTACGTGCACAGATTTTGTTTCATTAAGTTTTATTCGCCATCTCTTCGTCCAGGTACTGACAATATTAGTAGCTCTTTGCAATTTGCTTGTGGATTCTTTTGTGCTATCAGCGTCGATATGTTAGTCTCACCTATCGTTGGCAGGTAGGTCCGAGGTATATAGTACATATACAGTTTCTTTATTTCTGAGAATTCGCCATCTAATTTAACACGAAAGTGTCGGTTAGATATATGTAAGATTTTTAGTAAGTCTCCTTGTAATTTATATTCCAAGCCATTATGCCATACTCTGTCAAAGGCCTGTGCTACATCCAAGATGACACTTGAATATACTTTCTTATTTTCAAGTATATTTCGGCACTTGTTCTACTGTTGAATGATTTTCTCTGAAGCCTAATAGATGAGGATAAACAAGATTTATTTCTTCTATTAATGGTTTGAGTCAGTAGTTTCTCGAATATTTATGTAAGGAAGTCGGCCTATACGATTTTTTGTTATTTAGTGGTTTGTTGGGTTTAGGTGTCATGATTACTGCTGCGATTTTACATTGATTTGAGAAGTTTACGTAGTCCTTTTTCAGGAAGAGCTTTTACTATTTGTCTTGTAACTGAGTCATATCCTAAAGATTTTTTTGCATTTAGGTTAAGATTGATTTAATTGTTGCATCTTTGATATCGAAATTACCGGAATGGATTCGAAGAAACCAAAATTACGCATGATTGGCTGTGACAGTATATCGGGACCACAGACACCATTCACAATTTCAGCAGCCCGACTTGCGTTTTCGCCTTTATCGAAGTAAAATTGTAAAGTATAGCGAATTTCCTCATTGTTTACCTCCATCCACCCTTGACACTCTGTAACTCACAGCTCAAAACAATGACAAACGATTTTTTTAGTACATAAATCCCCCTTTCCAACGAGTATAAGTATGGTATATTGCGACAAAACATCACGGATGTCACTAAAGCCATCTAGCGAAAAAATAATGGATTTCTTTTTCCCAGCCGTGGACCCAATCGTGGTGTGTAAGCAAACACAAACAATTGCATGAGAATATAAATAATGGCGTCTGCAAACTCAACTTTAAATCAAAAACCTCCTGATTACAATCATACTCGTAAATGTCACGTATTATTGAGGACATATTTTCAAAATTTGTATAACGGCTTGTCATTAATTTCGCCAAGTGTAATTGAAGTAAAATTACATTTTATTGTGGCATGTTAAAAGTATGTACATTTGTCGGATTAAGGGTTGTTGGTTTTGAGGAGGTTAAGCTCACACCTTACGTTTGGTAAAATTCTGAAATTAATTGATTCTTGCAACTTAGCTTAATTGGGCTCTGATACAGATATATCCATTCATTCGATACGAAACTAATCGGATTTCGTCCACAGCAGCTTCGAATTTATGAAACGAAAAATGATTGCTTTCTCGGTACTTAATTTTTTAAAAAGGTGTTAGGTTTGCAAATGTACATTTTTATCAACCTGTTTCTCAAAAATTTTTACATTTTTAATAAATAAGGTTTCAAGTAAAGAGGTCTAGCGGTAATTTGGATAATTACCATTACCAAACATTTCCTCCAAGTCACAGCAACGATCAGTTGGATCGAAAATATTTCAATGCAATACTAACCACGACGTAGATATTCTATGTATGCAAATATAACACTCGATCAATGTCCGAATCTGTGGCATGCCTACTATAGCCAGAGTATAGTTACATGTTGCTCTGAAAGCCACTGCACGTTTGTTAAAATTTAATCGGTAGCTAGAGGTAGAGGAAACCCTACTCCTAGGATTAAAAGGTATTGATCACGGGGAATTTCACTGACAGAATTAAAATGTTACACGACCATCTAACTGATGAAAACGGATAAAAGTGAGGGATTTCATAATGAGCATGGAGAGAAACCCATCTACTAGTACGATTCCAATATTGAGTTAACAGTTGCTAATATAGCCTATTCGGACTCGATATTTGGGTGAGCGAAAGTTGAATATCTAGTGATCATTAGAACATCACGTTCAAGTTATCAAACATGCCACAAGATGCCCAGTCGTAAATAACAAAACTCCGCGAATTGCCAGATAGCTGATTGAGATCTATTTACTAGACATAGACAGTATAGGCATTTTAATTTTTCCAGAAAAAAACTCGATTCGATTAAAATTGACCAGTCGGCAAGCAAGCAAGGAGCACAAATCCTATGGTTCCCTATGGTATTAACGGAATATGGTAATAATGACTCATGAAAAATTGAATACAAATTGGTCGCTGGTAAATCAGGCCCTTCAAAAGATTTGAAAAACAATAGGATGACAAATGAAGCTGTCACAGATAAGTGATTTAAACACGTTCTTAGTTGCTCAACTTACTTCTGCCGGATGATACATCAAATGAAACTAATTCAGATCAAGCTAGACGAGAAATTGCAACTAACTATTCATCCAAAGTTGCTGAAGGCCTCCATCTACATAGAAGGAAGTTATTAGTGCAATACGTCAGCTGTTACCGCAGGATCAAGTAACCACCCAAATAAATTTGGCAACTTTGTACACGTTGTGTTAACTAATATAAAATCACAACTTAATTAGAGGCAACGGCCATAGATCTCTGGCAAAGAAGTTGGTATGCATCGTTCAAATGAGCGAAGGCCATTGGCTCGACAAGCCAAGTAATTTCTGGTAATGGTAAATTTAAGGCTTACCTACAGAGGTTCAATGTAATATAATATTTCAATGTTTATGCGGAAGCGGAGTAAAGGACTTTAAGCATGCAATTTTTAACTGTAACAAGGTGATCGATGTGTTATTGAAGAGACAGTGGCTATAGATTTATTTTTTTGGTTATTTAATTTTCAATTCAATAATTTTTTATTCCTTACTAAAGGTTCTACAAATTTTTTGTTGAACTTGTTGCAATGTTTATTGTTACATTATAGATCTAGTTAGATGAAAACCGCATTGGTATTTGCCCGCAATGTCCGCTGACTATAGGTTAATAAAATTGATGCAACGATATTGAACAAAACCTTATATGTTTTCAACGAATTTCTGTTGTGGTTAATCTTTCTCAATTTTTATGGATCGGAATTGTTAATGTAAGTTCTAATAGGGAGAAGATATTATGCTCATCGGCAATTTTTATCATTTCGCTACAAATTATGAATTATATTTGGATTCGTTTGTAGTTCTTTGGATTTACTGTGAAACGCTGTTACTTGGATGAAGGGCTGTAGACATTTTCTCTACTGTGCGATATTTATCGCAAGTCGAATAATCCCTCAGTTAAGGAACCTTCGTCTAACAATTTTTTGTGGTCTAGATGGCTTTTGACTTACTGTAGTTATTGATGTCTCAGTAACAACTGTTCTATCAGAACGGATGTGAAGTTCTTAACAAAACAACAAAATTAACAAAAAACAAATTTGTAAAGTTAACAAAAACAAACAGTCGGTAAAATCAATGTTAACAATAGAAACCTGATAACAGACGGATTTCTTTTAATTTTAACTATTTTCTTTAAATAATCAAAACTTAATTTTGATTGAAATAAGATAAAAAAATTTACAATTTAAAAATATTTACATAAGTAAGACAAAACATTTTATGTAATTTAATAATATTAATAAATTGTAGTATGCACTAATAAATATTCAGTTATATGTACATTGGCATACCAATCAAAACCAGTTGCATAAACGTATATCGAATGATGGCATAAGAGGTGCTCTTTGAAATAAAATTGGTCTCATCAAAAAACTACGAGATTTTCCCATTTGTTAATGCGTTGGAAAATCGAAACGCATAGAATATTTTGGCGATTTTTGGGTTTCACAGTATTAATTATTGCCCAGATCACGGAGATTCTACCTAGTAGTGGCTGGTATCAAATAATGGCACAAGAGGTGCTCTTTGAAATAAAATTGGTCTCGTCAAAAAACTACGAGATTTTCCCATTTGTTAATTAATGCGTTGGATAATCGGATCGCATAGAATATTTTGGCGATTTTTGGGTTTCACAGTATTAATTATTGCCCAGATCACAGAGATTCTACCTAGTAGTGGCTAGTGTCAAATGATGGCACAAGAGGTGCTCTTTGAAATAAAATTGGTCTCATCAAAAAACTACGAGATTTTCCCATTTGTTAATGCGTTGGAAAATCGGATCGCATAGAATATTTTGGCGATTTTTGGGATTCACAGTATTAATTATTGTCCAGATCACGGAGATTCTACCTAGTAGTGGCTGGTGTCAAATGATGGCACAAGAGGTGCTCTTTGAAATAAAATTGGTCTCATCAAAAAACTACGAGATTTTCCCATTTGTTAATGCGTTGGAAAATCGGATCGCATAGAATATTTTGGCGATTTTTGGGTTTCACAGTATTAATTATTGCCCAGATCACGGAGATTCTACCTAGTAGTGGCTGGTGTCAAATGATGGCACAAGAGGTGCTCTTTGAAATAAAATTGGTCTCGTCAAAAAACTACGAGATTTTCCCATTTGTTAATTAATGCGTTGGAAAATCGGATCGCATAGAATATTTTGGCGATTTTTGGGTTTTACAGTATTAATTATTGCCCAGATCACAGAGATTCTACCTAGTAGTGGCTAGTGTCAAATGATGGCACAAGAGGTGCTCTTTGAAATAAAATTAGTATCGTCAAAAAACTACGAGATTTTCCCATTTGTTAATGCGTTGGAAAATCGGATCGCATAGAATATTTTGGCGATTTTTGGGTTTCACAGTATTAATTATTGCCCAGATCACGGAGATTCTACCTAGTAGTGGCTGGTGTCAAATAATGGCACAAGAGGTGCTCTTTGAAATAAAATTGGTCTCGTCAAAAAACTACGAGATTTTCCCATTTGTTAATTAATGCGTTGGATAATCGGATCGCATAGAATATTTTGGCGATTTTTGCGTTTTACAGTATTAATTATTGCCCAGATCACAGAGATTCTACCTAGTAGTGGCTAGTGTCAAATGATGGCACAAGAGGTGCTCTTTGAAATAAAATTGGTCTCGTCAAAAACCTACGAGATTTTCCCATTTGTTAATGCGTTGGAAAATCGGATCGCATAGAATATTTTGGCGATTTTTGGGTTTCACAGTATTAATTATTGCCCAGATCACGGAGATTCTACCTAGTAGTGGCTGGTGTCAAATGATGGCACAAGAGGTGCTCTTTGAAATAAAATTGGTCTCGTCAAAAAACTACGAGATTTTCCCATTTGTTAATGCGTTGGAAAATCGGATCGCATAGAATATTTTGGCGATTTTTGGGTTTCACAGTATTAGTTATTGCCCAGATCACGGAGATTCTACCTAGTAGTGGCTGGTGTCAAATGATGGCACAAGAGGTGCTCTTTGAAATAAAATTGGTCTCGTCAAAAAACTACGAGATTTTCCCATTTGTTAATGCGTTGGAAAATCGAAACGCATAGAATATTTTGGCGATTTTTGAATTTCACTCTATCCGATTGTGATGTATCCTGATTTCAGGAAAAACCGTATAATGGCTTGTCTAGTAAGCCCCGGGTTTATTTTTATTTTAATTTTAGCTGAAATAATTTAAATGGAAATTACTTGAAAGAGGTTTTCTAGTACAAGGAATCGATTGCGATGGATCCAGATTTCGTGAAAAATCATGTAAGACCTTGTCTGGTGGGCCCGGGGTTCATTCTTAATTTTTTTTCTCCGCCCAAACGATTTAAATGAAAATTGCTTAAAGGCGGTTTTCGATTGCGACCGCGGATTCATTTTTAATTTATTTTCTTAGCTCAAACGATTTTAATGGATATATTAATATATTATAATACGGTTTTCGAGTACCAAGAACCGATTACGATGGATCATTATTTCGGAAAAAATCTTGTAAGGGCCTTTCTGGTAAACCCCGGGTTAATTTTCAATTTTTTTAGCTCAAACAAATTAAGGGAACATTTATTGTAGGAGGTTTTCTAGTACCAGGAATCGATTGCGATGGATACTAATTTCGAGAAAAATCGGATAAGGGCTTGTCTGGTGAGCCCAGGCTAATTTTTAATGGATTTCTAGCTCAAACGAATTAAATGAAAATTGTTTGAAGGAAATTTTCTAGTACGGGTAAAAACCGCTTGTGATGGATCTTCGCGTGGGTCCCGCGTTTAACAAATGGGAAAATCTCGTAGTTTTTTGATGAGACCAATTTTATTTCAAAGAGCACCTCTTATGCCATCATTCGATATACGTTTGTGCAACTGGTTTTGATTGCTATGCCAATGTACATATAACTGAATATTTAATAGCGTATACTACAATTTATTAATATTGTTAAATTACATAAAATGTTTTGTCTTACTTATGTAAATATTTTTTAATTGTAAATTTTTTTATCTTATTTCAATCAAAATTAAGTTTTGATTATTTAAAGAAAATAGTTAAAATTAAAAGAAAGCCGTCTGTTATCAGGTTTCTATTGTTAACATTGATTTTACCGACTGTTTGTTTTTGTTAATTTTACAAATTTGTTTTTTGTTAATTTTGTTGTTTTGTTAAGAACTTCACATCCGTCTATCAGAACTTTCCGGAAAGTAATTTTCTATTTAGTTATGAGTTAACCCATGCTTTGTAGAGCTTAACCAATATCGGTTATTGGTATTTTAATTTTTGACAGGTTTATCTTTATGATTGGTTATCTCTTTCCACAAAATTATAACTAAAAAAATTTACTAAATAATAATGTTTGAATAATGTCATCAGTCACTTCTACAGCATTCCTTTTATTTAAGTGGTTAAGTTCCTTCCCATTTAATAAAATTTGTTAAATTTACATGTAAAATTATTTTACATGTAAAATTATAAATTGGAACATTCCAACAGCTACAGATGCATACTACTCATATAATTCGATTTGCACCTATGTAGGATAAGTATTTGGTGTGGAGTGAGTTCCTTATTTATTATAATGCCAATAACTGGTGGCTACTGACTCAGAAATATCATTTCGTTGTTGGATGTATACCGTCAAGTTCTGAGGAAAATTTCGCTAAATATTGATATATGGTGGTGATGGTAAAGTCATGATTTTACATAAGTGCACTTAGTGGATGTCTAAAACAATGCTCACAGTTAGTAATTTTGAAACACACTGTAAAATGCCATACATTATTGTTATGAATTTAATTTTATTTATTCAGCTTGCTCTTAAATTTGGAAAAACCCACAACTTAATTTGATTTCGTACTTACTCGTGTATGTGTGTAAATTTTTATTTAACATTCTCTGTTCGGCTGATTAAGTAAAATGAGATTAGTGAGGGTCGAGTTATTACTTTAAGTTTAATAACACGAAACCTTTTTTGTATACCGCAAAGTGACATACATCAATCACTCGGCACTATATTTTTACAAAAACATAAAATAAATTGAAAAAACTAAAGAAAATTAGTTGATGTCGGGAAATTGGCCCAAACGTCCCCCGCACATACATCAAATAGATTGCAAAGGTAGTCTAACCAACAAATTCTATTTTGTAATTTAAGTTTATGGTGGTTTATGGTTTTGATCACATAACGTCTAACACGTTTCAGTAATAATTGTTGCTAAAGTATTGTCTTTTTGTGTTTCGACTAGAATGTGATTTTATTATCAATCTAAGGTCATATAGAAGATAAAACACGTTTCTGTTGGTTTAACAAAACAGGAAAAGGAAGAATACATTTTGTGGCGTACTAGAATTTGTCAAAACGTAAATATCTTATGGGATATAGTTTGTTGTTAGTACAGATATGGGTAAGAATTTAATATAACAAAGTTTTTTGTTTTGATAGCCAGCCAAAAATAGATAAAATCGGATATTTTGAAAATAAAATTAGAATTTCGTAAAACTCCCAATAGTGATTAGTTTGAAAAAAAAACTGTTTTTCCTACTTTTTCACCTTTGGGATCTTTTTCTTCGTTTTTGGATTAGAATTTCAGTACAAAGATTATGAACATAATAATAATACAGGAAGACGTATATGGATGGTTGGACTGATAATTTACGTATACATACCATTAGGATTTCGTGGTTCATACACGGCCTTAACAATTCCAGGTTTGCAGTAATCCAAATGTTTCTAAAAATAAATAAGAAACAAACGTTATTAGTTTAAAATCTAACTAACTAAATCTATCTAACTTATTATATCGTAAAATAAAATAAAATTTTACAGATTCAAAAATGGTCAAGCATACAGTCACTCACAACAATTTGCGTACACCCTAAACATCGAACGGATTTCATATTAGCAATCAAGACATAATAAACGGATTCTGTATCTTATGTTTACTTAAAAAAATATTTACTTCAATAAATAACTCTTCTTCCTAGTTCTTCCCACAAATGTTCTATAGGGTTCAAATCTGGTGACTGAGGTGTGTGATCTAGTTGTTTATGGACCCTATAGAGAAGCCGTTCCTTTACAATTCTCGCCGTATGCTTTGGAGCGTTGTCATGCTGGAAGTACCACGCAGAAAGTAGACTCAATTTTCCGTCTATAAACTCTAAATTACGCTTCCTTCACACTCTCCGATACTCATCTGATCCATAAATTTAAACATGCTTTCGTCGGAAAATAAAATTTTTACCAAAATCCTATATCTTATGCTGTATAAGATAGCGAACATTTCTCAGCGAAAAATAAGAGATTTCGCTACTCGCCGCAAGTGACAGGACCATCACAAAAGAGAATGTATTTTGTTATATAATTACCAGCGGACATTTTTTATTCATTTTGTATTTCTTTTTCACTAAATAAAACATCCCAGCGGATTAAAAAATTAAAAGTGATCCTTAAAATGACAAATTGATTGATCTCCGAAGTAAAGGAACTCGGTAAATCTTGAAATTTAACAATATACCGTCTTTCCGCAATTCTAAAAGAATGACGATAAAATTTGGATGATCGTATTGATCAGGGGTCAAACACTTAGGACACAATTTCAGGATGTGTTTATGCTGGACTAAACTTGGCCATTTCATAACCAATCCTTTTGAAAATTTTAATTTGTTTAATAATTTATTTTCAGTTTTTGGCCAATATCTCAAAAACTTCCACTAGTAACCAATACTTTCGGTTGTTTTTCTAATAGCGTAGGTCAAGGACTTAAAGTTAAATAAATGAAGTCCATCTTCGTCTGCCAAATTGTAAATATTTCTTAGACAATTTTTATTTTTATTTTGTAAAATCGATTTCAACAGCTATTACAAATTATAATTTATTATATAAAGTGACAAAAGGCAACACTAGCACTAAAAAGAAAAGAAAAAAGAATGTGGATTTAAACCACGTAAGCAAAAAATATTTATACACAAAGAATATGACTAAGGTGAAAAATGCTAGAACGAATAAAGCACCCAAGCTCCAATACATTAGATGGCGTGTTAGATTTTTAATGGCTGTCTTCGGATTCACGAAATTTGTGTGATCCACAAGCAAATCCGAATTTTTTACTGCTGGAATACAAACGTAATCATTGATCGCTATAAAATCATCGTAACATTCGCAGGTATTTGGTGCGACACATGTCCCATTAATGCAGCCCTCTGTCGAATCAAATTCACAGATTGGATCACAATGATTTAACAGCAATTCACTATCATAATATCCATCGTTACATATACAAACGTTATCGACACAGTTACCATTAACACATTGCGTGTTGCATGTATTCGTCTCCACTACCCAACTACCTTTTTCCGTCAGTTCGAGTGTTGTTTGATACGAGTTAAACCATTCTGTCGTAAATATTTTCAGAATTGCATTCGGCAAACCATCACTCGTCGTTTTTGTTTTATAATCAAATCCAGTTTCTCTTTCTTCCGAATCATAATCATGTATCGATTCACTATCACTCTCGGTGACAGTTTCATAATCGGATCGCAATTCTATTTCGTCGGATTCATCGTCGACGGTCAATAAAGTGTCGTAGTCAGATCCGAATAAAATTTGTAACTCGAATGGTTCGGCAGACGTAGTCACCATGGTCTCGCATCGTGTCTCATTCCATGCATTCCGCACCAATCGATAATTTTCGCTGCATTCACAAATCCCGGGATCGATGCACACACCATTTTCACATGTATTACAAATTGGTTCGCATTGATTTGTTTCATTGATTCGATAATTTCGGGCACATAAGCATACGTCCGGTTCAAGGCATACACCACCTTTGCCGCACGGTAAATTACAAACTGGCGTACAGATATTTGTGTACAATTTACTGGGCTGATAACCCTCGTGGCACGAGCACGAATCGGGCGATGTACAATCCGAATTTATACATTGCGGTTTGCATACGGGAACGCATGTGCCATTTTTATGTTGTTCCGAAATTTTGCGGTAACGCGGATAACATGTGCAAAAATTTGGTTGCGTACATAAACCATTTTCGCAGGGTACCGTACATATTGACACACATTTATCGCCAGACTTGCGATAACCTGGGCAGCAAACTTGAACGAGTTTTGTTTTAACACCTGACTAAAATAGATTAAGTGTAATTAGATACATAAGATAGAAACAATTCAAGATATTCTTACTCCATAGCTAAAGTAGCTGAAAGTCTTGGTTGTCCAGCATGTTAAATTGCTGTTATTTGAACATATTTTAGAGACTCGCTTCGTGCCCACCTGCATGTGGGATTGTCTATCTCTGCAAATATTTATAGTTTTTGTTTTAATATTTGGTAAAATCATTAAAAATCTAATCGAGCATGCGGTCGATTGGTTGAGGTTTAATTCGCGATATTTTATTTCAAAAGGCTTTAGATCACTTACAAAATAGTCCTAGTACATACGCCACTTTGTACGCGTAGCGGTCGAATTGTTAGTGCACTGGCTAAAGTACTTGCACTAATTATTAACACTAGCACTGGACCCACGTTCATCGTGTTTAAACAGCACGCTTGATACTAATTTTAAACATTTCAATTATGTTCAAAGGCGCTCAAAATTATGAAAACGAAAATTTTTTTATAGTAATTCATTTTCAAAACTACTGCTAGAGATTAAAAACGGAGCTTGAGTAGCATATTTGGTGTTGGTCTTATTGTTTGTGCATAATTCTAAAAAACAAGGGAGGTGGATACATAATTTAAGAAGTGTGATAAGAACTGTATAGTATAGTCAGCTTATACATAAATTAATCAAGTACAAGCATCGTGTGTCGTTCAGCACATATATGAACTACATAAAATAATTTTTAAGTACAGAACAATTCGCAACATGATTATTTAGTGCTTAAGAAAAATAATGCTAAATTTACAGTGATAACATAAAATATTAAAGAAATATTTGGGTGAACACAATTACGATGTGATAGCAAAAGTTTTATCTCAATCAAAATACAAAAATTTGTTGAGCAGCGGGATACAATTAAAAGGCACTTAGTAGAATGAGCGAGGCGTGATGATACAGCCTTAAATTCTTTCCTCGTTATAGAATAGGAAACAATTTAAGAACTATTTTGAATTCTACTTATATATTACATTATACAGGGTGTCCTGGTTTTGGATGATATACCTCTCTTTTGAAAACTAACTCCTATGGGAGAGATGTGATAATAAATTGTTTATAAGGACCTACTAAAGACACAAGTCGATGAGATCTTAATAGAGCATATTTGAATGCCACTCCTGCTTTTCAGTAAATATTACCCAATATCCATGTAGCATCTCAAGTCGGCACACTCTTTATAAAATGACAACGATAAATCGATATAACGAATGTTCATATACTAAACTAATTAATATAAAATTAGCGGCTGAAACCTCCCGAGGTCATCAAAGTTTCAGTCCAAAAATTGGTACTTCGAAAAACTATTTGAAAATCGTGAACTTTTACTAAAAAATTCGTAGCCAAACATCGTCATTGATCTACATTGATTTTGTAAATATTTAGAAAATTAGATTCCCGCCATCCGAAAAATCAAATTTGGTAGATAAATGAAATAAAAATAATTTGCAAATTGCATAAAGCCCGGTGAATTGGCAATTTACAGTCAGAAAATTCGTTTCAAAGCGACTCAGCTAAACATACTGATGACCTACATCGATCTTGTAGAAATTTGTCAATCTACTTTATGAACAAATTTTCGAAAATCAAACCTTAATGCTGGTTAATTGTTCAATGGACAATGTTATAGATTAACAACAGCGCACAACGGTGGGTTTGTAAACGAATGTGCTGATATAGTTGTGTGCAAATTATATCTGTGCTGGGATGGCCAAAAATTTTACCAAATTATAATGCACCTTCTAATGAAGGATTTAACATTCCTATGCGCTTACGTCGATGACATCTTAGTCGCCAGTAGAATCACATTCCGTCCAAATGTGAATTTGATGTAAAAAAGATAAATTCCGTAGCAAATAAATCGCGTTAAACGGAATTCTAACATCGAGCGATAGAATAATCAGAATGGTCAACTACTGGCCGAGCAATATTACCCGTCTACGATCACACAATTGCGTTTATCAAACTTAGGTCAAAAAGCTAAACTAACTCTCCTTGCCCATTGAGGGCCAAAAAGCATTAGAGGCAATTAGAAAACACAGCCTCAGGACCAACGCCTCGACAGTTGCATGTGGAGGTGTGCTGGAAACAGCTAGCTTTCTTTTCAAAAATAATCTCACAAACGGAAAAAAATACTCAACCTTTGATCGTGAGCTTCTAGCCAACTTTGTAGGAATAAAAAAATTCCGACATTTCATTAAAGGCCGCGGCTTCCGTGTTTATACGGATCACAAGTCTGTCGTAACAGCAATCCATTCAAAAATCGTGTGAAGTCGCGACATTTGGAACATACAGCCCGATTCATATGCGACATACGCCACGTGAGTGGCCAAGGAAATCTAGTGGTCGACACTTATTCACGGCCCTACGATATTTCGACCCTAACTTTCATAGGATTCGTTACTAAAACACTAGCTCAACCACAGGAATTAGGTTCTGAATTGAAAGAATACCTAAATGGGTCGAAAGCATTAAACCAAAGATTGAAGTTAGAATAAGTGATACCGGTTGGTAACTCAGTATCAATATGGTGGGAAACATTGCAAACAACGTCTCGCCTGTATATACCCGAACCACTTAGACGTGAAATTTTCACCTAAGTTCATAAGTTGGCACAAACGGTAATCAGAACTTCACGCAAGAAAGTACCATCTAAATATTTTTGGCCATCGATGAATAAAGACTCGTCCCATTGAGATTATCAAAAATCGAAAATTTTCGGCGCTCTTTCGATGGTAGATCATTTAGCTCCATTGAAAGAAAACATTTAGATACTTGCTATCATTTATCGTCTCACTCGATGGCCGGAACAAACTCCTTTTCCCCTGATTCTGCCACAGAAACTGTCGCAAAAGCAGTACTGGCAGCCTATAAAGCAAAATTCGGCATTCCATTGGAACTTACAGAACGACTCCCTATCAGCCACAATGAAATGGGATTATCGAGTCATTTCATCGTAACTTAAAAGAGTGCTTACTAGCTCGCGGAAGCATAATTAATTGGAATAAAAAACTTCCACTCGTGTTATTAGGAGTTCGTACTGCATTCAAGAATGACTTAAAATATTCTGCGGCTGAATGCAAACACTCAGAGTACCCGGAGATTTTTGTACTTCTTCCACAAATAACCCACAGTTAGATCCTACGTCGTAAGTCTCACAACTCGGAGTTACTTGCAAAGTGTATTCCTCCTTCCGGAAATAATATTTCCGTACCGAAAGTACGTGTGTTTAAGTAAGGTGAAATTCCGCCTTATAACGATCCCTATAAAGAGATAGAACGATTACGAAAACAACTCAACAACAAATCAATTCAAAACTGCAACACCAACAAGAAACGAACACAATTCAGTTTAATTAAAAATCCACCAACTATCATTCCAAATACAAACCGAAACTTTTCAATATAAACCGAAAAAAAACATTCAAAATCGAAAAGTCTATAACCGTGAGTCGAAAACCCCATAACCGAAATAAAATGTTCATAACAATTTACCCAAAGGCAATGGGGAACTGGTTCGCATCAAACAAGAAGGAAACAATAATCGTGGCCGAAGCACCCACGGCATGGGAACAAAAACAGAAATCGCCATCTTAGTGATGGTTATAACATACATATACCACCGATTACGGTAACATATAAAAGGACAGTTCGACATGCACGTAGCCAGTGGCACCAGGAGCAAACAGCAGTTGGACGAAATATTAAAATATTTTTAAGTCAATATTTTGTGAACAAAATCAAAAAATAAATAAATATATTTCCATTTCTTTTGAAAGGGGAGTGATGTAGAAGCTCGATCGACTAGGGACATTAAACATATTATTTAATTCCGTTCTTCTCAATATTATTCATTTTCTGTAATAAAATCACGATTTTAGTTCCAAAAACTAATGCAAACGCGCCACCAGCTTGCGAACAATTTGATTATATTGAGTCTTTAAACTAAAATTGTATGAACATCTTAGTACTTGTTCGCCTTTACCATCTTATGAACTTTTTGAACAATTTCTGTTGGAGCTTCATTTTTCCCATTTACTTAAAAATTGTATTACTGTTCAATTTCAAGTTGTATTACTGAATATTTCGAGGAACAGCACCGAAAAACTCTGGTCACCAATTAACACCAGTAACGAAACTAGCAACACCCATCCACCAACGGAGCGGAAAGTTAAAAGTGCCATTGAAAAGCTGAAGAACAATAAGGCCTACATCTATAGGTACAAGCTCACTAACACCAATAATCCAAGAAGTGTGGAATTCTGGCAGAATACCACAAAAATGGAAAGAAGGCTTGATAATTACAATACCCAAGAAAGATGAGCTAAGAGAATGCAAAAATTGGCGATTTAGCTCTCTCTTCAACAATAAAGATACTCGCAATGATCAAACTCGACGGAATCTCACCTACGATCAATGCAAAATTAAGAAACAAATAAGCTGGCTTTAGATCCGTATCATCAATGAATAATCCAATAAATGGAATTTACCTCTCTACCTGCTCTTCGTCGATTATCAACGAACACCTGATACGAGAAATAGAAATGCAATATGGCAGACACTTTGTGAAATGGGCATCCCAAAGAAATTGATTGAACTCATACAAGAAATGTATCGAATGCTGCGCACTCTCACTAATGCTGTTCCTGATCGTATGGAATAATGTAAGGCGGAAACTGGATGTCACGTCTTCTAATGGGATACAATGGGGACTAACCTAACTCCCACACAAACACTCAGACATACAGCAGAAAGTACAATAGCTATCAGATATACTAACGCAGTTGGTCTCAAGATAAACATCAGTAGAACCAAGACGAGGAGACTCAACACAAATATAACCACACCGATGCACATCAACAATGTACAAATTGAAGATTTAAATGAATTTGTATACCTTGGTTGCACAATAACGAAAATAGGTGGGACAGAGGAAGAGTAAACAAACGCATAAATAAAGCCAGACACACATTCAACATGTTATATGAAGTCTGGAATTCTTCTGTCCCTCCTCTTCTGTCACGCAAGCCCAAGATGCGAATGTTCAACTCATGTGAGAAATCGGAACTACTGTAAAGGTGGGAGACATGGAAACACACTAAAAAAGTTAGAAAGAAGTTACAGGTGTTTGTAAATAAGTGCCTTCAACGAATATTGAAATCCTTCTGGCCTAACACCATAACTAACATTAAACTGCATAGAAGAACAAAGCAGTCAGACATAGAGACCGAAATAAAGAAACGAAAGTGGAGATGGAGTGGCCATTCGCTGAGGAAATCATCAAGTGATATAACGAGTATGTCATTGAACTGAAACCCGCAAGGGAAAATAAAAATAGAAAGACCAGCGATGACACGGAAAAGAACAATGCTAGCTGAAGCGAAACAACTTGGTAAATCATGGGAAGAGATAAAAGCCATAGCTCCCAACAGGGTAAGATAGTCCCGCCTAGTAGACGTCCTATGCGTCCTAAATTGGAGATACAGGAAAAAAGTGTTCAATTTCGGGTTCTGAGATACACGACAAGGATACGTGGTATTAATAAGATTTTGCTTTGAAACTCGACTCGAGCTGAATTGAGAGTGATCAGACGTATGTGAACTTATCCCCCGATATTACCCCCCAACACTAACATAATTATATTCCTCTAACTCTTGCGTGAAGTTATCCCCGCCCCGTTTTATATTATATTTTATTCCAAATACACTTCATATGTGAAGTTAGCCCCGAATTTTATTATATGAAACGTAAAAATGTTTTTTAAACATATTTTAATTTGCAAAACACACACAATAAATGCAATAATTTAATAAAATGAAGTCAAATAATTTTTTCAATTGGCTCATAAATCTGTCAGATTATGGTAATTTGGTTATAAGACGGAAAAACACATATCCCACATTTAGGAAAACACTAAGAAGTCGTACCGTTGCAACCTAGCGAAAGTGGCATATGAACCTGGCCGTCTCGTGTTAGTGTTGCCTGATTTTTTTTTTTTATAATTTCGGGGATAAAATCCGGGGATAACTTCACATACGTGGTGATCAGCAAAATTTAGAATTTATTTAATTTACGAAAGTTTAATTGTTTTATTAAAGTCATGGTTCAAGAATGAAACGTTTTCCAATTATCCGAGTAGTTTTCTTCAAATAAAATTTTATTTATTTGGATGGCCTTGAAATGATTGATTTGCTATCGACTTGCATAGGTGTCACCTGTAAATTTCAAATTGCCGTTTGCAACATATTACTACCGAATAATCTCTTGTACCGGCACACGAAAATAATATTGTATGGACCCTAGATTATTTTTATATTCTTGTGTACCCGAATTAAAACCAGATTTAGCAAAATTATTTTTAAAAACAATAACAATATAAAGTAAACAAATACAAAATTGTACAAATCTCAAGGTGTTTGTACGGTGATGCATGATAGAACTATGTCTCGTGCTAAAGAAGCTGTAATGTCTATAAATCTATTTTTAATGTAACTACGTTCTTCAGTTATTGTTGTACATTTTATTTAAGTTATCGTGTATAGTTGTTTATAAGTTAGCAGTTGTTTATATCCTAAACTACACCCAGATGTAAGAATCAAAAATAAGGTATTTGCTGCAATAAACTCGAAATGATACGTAGCTTGTAAAAATGTATGACGTCGAGAAATTTAATGTTTTGATACTTTTCACAATACATTGATACACTTTGAAGCTGTGTGAATTAATAATAAAATGTTGGGGTTGGTAGTGTAGCTTAAAAGCATATAAAGCAAGACTTAATTTGAAAATTAATACAAATCGTATTTAAAATTAAAATGTTTAATCCGGCCCACCCAGTTTCGTCGTTAAAACGTTTGAAACGAGCAACTGAATGCTTTAAACCTACACCGACCAAATTTGTTACGCATTTAAACCTGCACCGCCAACATTTTTGATGTAGCTACGATATCGGGATGGTTCTTGAACCAGAATTATAACAAATTAATTACATTGAATTAGTAAGTTCAAGACCACCCCTATAACTTGCCTAAGGATAAATTTCACCCTAAAACGATTACTTATTTCAAAAACGTCAATTTAACCAACTTATATAGTTTTTAACGCCAAATTGCCATTAAATTTTGGTAGAAATATTGCTCTAGAAGTCTTATCGAGAGTAGGTCAACCTTATCCAGGTGTGTAATAAATTATTTTTGTGTTATATTAGACGGAATTGGCAACAAAAGTTTCAAATTGCGATATAAAGGTTGGTTTGTACGATAAAAGCAAAACCGGGGAAAAAAGAATTGAAAAATAGCTAAAGTATAAATGAAATACTATTAAAGTTAGCCGATAGTTTCCAGCCGAAAGTTAAAAAAAAATCGATAATGCAGATAGTGTCTTTGATATCTCAGCCGAACATACAATATGTTATGTCAAATATTAATATGCATCAGCCGAAAGTGTTTTTTTACCAAAAATATTTGTTTTCTACAACAAAAAAAAATCAACTGAAACCATTGACAAAATTAAATCGGAAAAATTCATTTTACTATTGGGAAATTGCAAATAAACATAAAAATACAAAATTTGAATCTTTCTAAATATTTACCGTTTAAAGTGTCATGGTTGGAAATAGATTCAAATGAAAGGTCTTAATGATGCTCGCATCTGGAAAAAATTTCAGGTCAATTTTCGCATCTTTAAGAATATTTAGAAATTTTGAAATTTTGTGTGTGCGATATATTCAATCGAGTTTTCCCGGACTCCCCACATGAAAATTGACCTGAAATTATTTTCAGGTGCGAGCATCAGTAAGACCTTTCATTTGAATCTATTTCCAACCATGACACTTTAAACGGTCAATATTTAGAAATTTTCAAATTTTGTGTGTGCGATATATTCAATCGAGTTTTCCCGGACTCCCCACATAAAAATTGACCTGAAATTATTTTCAGGTATGAGCATCATTAAGACCTTTCATTTGAATCTATTTCCAACCATGACACTGTAAACGGTCAATATTTAGAAATTTTCAAATTTTGTGTGTGCGATATATTCAATCGAGTTTTCCCGGACTCCCCACATGAAAATTGACCTGAAATTATTTTCAGGTGCGAGCTTCATTTAGACCTTTCATTTGAATCTATTTCCAACCATGACACTTTAAACGGTAAATATTTAGAAATTTTCAAATTTTGTGTGTGCGATATATTCAATCGAGTTTTCCCGGACTCCCCACATGAAAATTGACCTGCAATTTTTTCCAGGTGCGAGCATCATTTAGACCTTTCATTTGAATCTATTTCCAACCATGACACTTTAAACGGTTAATATTTAGAAATTTTCAAATTTTGTGTGTGCGATATATTCGGTCGAGTTTTCCCAAACTCCCCACATGAAAATGAACCTGAAATTTTTTGCAGGTGCGAGCATCATTAAGACCTTTCATTTAAATCTATTTCCAGCCATGACACTTTAAACGGTCAATATTTAGAAATTTTCAAATTTTGTCTGTGCGATATATTCAATCGAGTTTTCCCGGACTCCCCACATGAAACTTGAACTGAAATTATTTTCAGGTGCGAGCATCATTAAGACCTTTCATTTGAATCTATTTCCAGCCATGACACTTTAAACGGTCAATATTTAGAAATTTTCAAATTTTGTCTGTGCGATATATTCAATCGAGTTTTCCCGGACTCCCTACATGAAACTTGAACTGAAATTATTTTCAGGTGCGAGCATCATTAAGACCTTTCATTTGAATCTATTTCCAACCATGACACTGTAAACGGTCAATATTTAGAAATTTTCAAATTTTGTGTGTGCGATATATTCGATCGAGTTTTCCCAGACTCCCCACATGAAAATTGACCTGAAATTATTTTCAGGTGCGAGCATCATTAAGACCTTTCATTTGAATCTATTTCCAGCCATGACACTTTAAACGGTCAATATTTAGAAATTTTCAAATTTTGTCTGTGCGATATATTCAATCGAGTTTTCCCGGACTCCCCACATGAAACTTGAACTGAAATTATTTTCAGGTGCGAGCATCATTAAGACCTTTCTTTTGAATCTATTTCCAACCATGACACTGTAAACGGTCAATATTTAGAAATTTTCAAATTTTGTGTGTGCGATATATACAATCGAGTTTTCCCGGACTCCCCACATGAAAATTGACCTGAAATTATTTTCTGGTGCGAGCATCATTAAGACCTTTCATTTGAATCTATTTCCAACCATGACACTTTAAACGGAAAATATATAGAAATTTTCAAATTTTGTGTGTGCGATATATTCAATCGAGTTTGCCGGACTCCCCACATGAAAATTAACCTGCAAATTTTTCCTGGTGCGAGCATCATTAAGACCTTTCAGTTGAATGTATTTCCAACCATGACACTGTAAACGGTCAATATTTAGAAACTTTCAAATTTTGTGTGTGCGATATATTCAATCGAGTTTTCCCGGACTCCCCACATGAAAATTGACCTGCAATTTTTTCCAGGTGCGAGCATCAGTTAGACCTTTCATTTGAATCTATTTCCAACCATGACACTTTAAACGGTTAATATTTAGAAATTTTCAAATTTTATGTGTGCGATATATTCGGTCGAGTTTTCCCAGACTCCCCACATGAAAATGAACCTGCAATTTTTTGCAGGTGCGAGCATCATTAAGACCTTTCGTTTGAATCTATTTCCAGCCATGACACTTTAAACGGTCAATATTTAGAAATTTTCAAATATTGTGTATGCGATATATTTAATCGAGTTTTCCCGGACTCCCCACATGAAAATTGACCTGAATTTATTTTTAGGTGCGAGCATCAGTAAGACCTTTCATTTGAATCTATTTCCAACCATGACACTTTAGACGGCCAATATTTAGAAATTTTCAAATATTGCGTTAGCGATATATTCAATCGAGTTTTCCCGAACTCCCCACATGAAAATTGACCTGAAATTTTTTGCAGGTGCGAGCATCATTAAGACCTTTCATTTGAATCTATTTCCAACCATGACACTTTAAACGGTCAATATTTAGAAATTTTCAAATTTTGTGTGTGCGATATATTCAATCGAGTTTTCCCGGACTCCCCACATGAAAATTGACCTGCAATTTTTTTCGGGTGCGAGCATCAGTTAGACCTTTCATTTGAATCTATTTCCAACCATGACACTATAAACGGTCAATATTTAGAAATTTTCAAATTTTGTGTGTGCGATATATTCAATCGAGTTTGCCGGACTCCCCACATGAAAATTAACCTGCAATTTTTTCCAGGTGCGAGCTTCATTAAGACCTTTCATTTGAATCTATTTCCAACCATGACATTTTAAACGGTCAATATTTAGAAATTTTCAAATTTTATGTGTGCGATATATTCAATCGAGTTTTCCCGGACTCCCCACATGAAAATTGACCTGAAATTATTTTCAGGTGCGAGCATCATTAAGACCTTTCATTTAAATCTATTTCCAACCGTGACACTTTAAACGGTCAATATTTAGAAATATTCAAATTTTGTATTTTATGTTTATTTGCAATTTCCCAATAGTAAAATGAATTTTTCCGATTTAATTTTTTTAATCGTTTCAGTTGATTTTTTTTTGCTGTAGAAAACAAATGTTTTTGGTAAAAAAACACTTTCGGGTGAAAAATATCGGCTGAGAAATATCGCCTGATAAATGTCGGCTGAGAAATGTCGACTGAAAAATATCGGCTGATGCATATTAATATTTGACATAACATATTGTATTTTCGGCTGAGATATCAAAGACACTATCTGCATTATCGATTTTTTTACTTTCGGCTGGAAAGTATAGGCTAGCTTTAACAGGGTATAAATTAAACTAAGCAGTTTTCCTCAACCGATTAGGACGGAATACGGTTAGTAAAAAGAAAACGGTATTTCAATATAAGTTTCGAAAGTGGTTCGAAATGACAGGAAAAACGATAGCTTTTTTAGTCACACTACGACCTTGAGCGTACGAATTATGGTTATACGGGAGGGTGAGTAGCATAGTACTGATTAAGTTGCACAATAAACGACAAAAATATTTTTGAAAACCGTATGATAACCACAAAAATAATAATAATATAATTGAATTATCTAACCTAGTTTTCTAGCCTTACTTAACTTGGCTTCTAAAAATACAGTCACTCACAAAAATATGCGTACACTCCAAAAATCGAACGGATTTCATATTAAGATCAAGCTGTTTGTTTAAAAAAAATATTTACTTCAATAAATAATTCCCGTTTTTCTATAATACAAGGTCACTGTTTAAGCGTTTAGTTCACAGAAGAACGTCAATCCAAAACGTCAACATGATGGATGAATTCCCATAGATTCTTTTCAGTTCAGTGTTGTAATAAAATCAAAAAGTGTGATCGACGCGATACCTGCGTTTGAGATTTTGTAGTTAATTTTAAGAATCATCGAACATGGTTTTTTCATATTTTTTTTTTTGAGGCTATTGGATTTTTGAGTTTTGCTTAAACACACTAAAAATAAAAAATTATAATAAATGAAATCAAACAAATTATATTGTCTAATAAAGGCTAAAACTGTATTTTATAAATAATTGAAATATTATTTAATCACAAAAATTATATTACTAATTGCGTCTTTCATTTGGGAAAACACAATTCTTCGAAATAAGTCGCTGATAATTAAATGTTGAAGAATTTCAATCATTAAATACCTATTTATAAATAAATAAATAAATAATCAATAAAATTTTAATAATAATAATAATTTCTATAAATTTTTAGAATACTACGAGTACATATTTTAAATTATGAGCTCAACAAAACTGAAAATCGTTATCCTTATTTATTTGAATATTGGTGATTTGGGTGATTTTTAAATGTTTTGGCAAACAAATGATACTGTTTTGCGCAAATGTCAAAGAACGAATCAGTTAGTGCTTTAAGTTTACCGAAATCATTTTCAGAACTATAATTTTTGTGTAGATTAAATATTATGATGGAGATTCAACGGTTTGGTCGGTTCTAACCCATGTTTCGTTACATAGATTACTAGATTTTTTTTTACATTTTATGAGGAACATAGGCTGTATAATATCTCATAGGGGCCTCTTGCAAAGTGACATCAATATTAAAAAGGTTATCAGATATATCGGTCATATCGTCTTCATGGGAACCATCATCCAATAAAATCCCATCATCAAACACAATATCGTTAACTTCAAGATTTTCCTCTTGAGAAAGATCTACAAGACATTCATCAGAATCTCCGTCACAATTAAACAAATCTGAAAATGGGCTAATTATTTTAATAGTCATAATTTTTGCTATGTTTTGACCTAAATCATTTACGGACGGGTTACGTTTATGACCGTTAGCTCCCCTAATTTGAGAAAACAAATTTTCCAAAGGGTCCTGGTTGAATCTGGATATCAGTATATATTCGATTCCAATTTGTTGGGCTATTATGTCTTCCGAAAGCTTATGGTTTGCTTGAAACCATTGAAGCAGTGCACCGTGGTTTTGTTCCGTAATACAATCCAACATATGTAATAAAAACTTTCAACCGCCATTGCCATGGATAAAAGCACTTCTAAAATTATTTTTGCTGTACTTCGATTTCGAATTAAGACAATCAAACAGCTTATCGAACTTTTCAATAAATGTATAAGTCGAAATCGTGGTTTCTAAAAGTTGTGGTGGGATTTTCTTTAGTTCAACAGCCGGTTTTATGCCAGCCGCCACTGTTCTGCTAAAATTTTGTGTAGCATACTTTACGCGCATTTTGTCAAATTGATTAGGGTAAACATGTTTGTATGGTATTTTCGGACAACATTTAGTAATGGAATTGTTCTCTAAATTATACAAAAGCTCGATTCGAAACACCATATGGGCATTTTAAATTTGACTTAATGCCTAAATGCTGAATTGTATTTAAATTTTCTACTATCAATTCATTTAGCCTCTCAGATGGTATACCATTCTGAGAAACAAAATAGCTGGTTACAAATTTCCAGTTGGATGCAATACCTCTGATCATAAAGAAACTGATAATATTTCCGATTAAATTTTCCCGTTGCAGATCAAAATCAACAAAACCGTCAATTTGATCCACATAGATATTATAAGTTATATCAGCTTTAATGTTTATTACATCGAACAATAAGACAGCTTCTTTCGACGCTTGTGACATACCATTCAGTTTTTGTTTAATGTTTTTTTTAGCAAATTTTCACTAAACCCGGGACAAAAATATTTAATAGGCTGCTACCTGATCAAATATTATATGGATGGTAAATTAGATTTTAAATTTTCTCTGAAATATTTGTAAAGGGTGGTTAAATTTTAAGGGCCGACGTTGAATGTGAACCACATCTAAACGTCAAGTTTTTTTCTGCATTTCATTTGACATTTCTCAATTTCAGACTAACTCAATTTGAACCATGGAAAGATACACAATCGAGCGACGCGTTAAAGTTATTCAGGCATATTATGAAAATGGGCGTTCAAATCAAAATGCATATCGTGCACTTCGTGATTTTTTCGGTCAATTTAATCGTCCAAATGTGCGTACAATCGGAAAAATCGTGCACAAATTTGAGCAAACCGGGTCTGTAGGAGATTTTAAAACACCAGTGCATACTCGTACAGCTCGTACAGCAGAAAATATTGCTGCTGTTCGCGATAGTGTGGCTGAAGAGCCGTCCACCGCAACTCGTCGTCGTGCCCAACAATTGCACCTCTCACGGTCGTCGCTGATGAACATTATGCATAAAGACTTGCATTTACACGCTTATAAGGTGCAATTGACTCAAGAACTAAAGCCTCTTGACCATTCCAAACGTCGTCAATGGTCAGAATGGTGGCAAGAAATGGCAACAGTGGATGATCAATTTTCGAAGAAAATCATCTTCAGTGATGAGGCACATTTTCACCTCAGTGGATTCGTCAATAAGCAGAATTGCCGCATTTGGGCGAATCATAATCCAAGAGTGATTGCCGAAAAACCAATGCACCCACAAAGAGTGACTGTTTGGTGCGGTTTATGGGTTGGCGGCATCATCGGGCCGTATTTTTTCCTAAATGAGGCCGGTCAGGCAGTTACTGTGAATGGTGTTCGCTATCGTGAGATGATAACGAACTTTTTATGGCCCGAATTGGAAGATATGGATGTGGACGATATGTGGTTTCAACAGGACGGTGCCACTTGCCACACAGCTATCGAAACAATGGCTCTTTTGCGCGACAAATTCAATGGCCGTGTTATCTCACGTGGTGGCGATGTCAATTGGCCGCCAAGATCATGTGATTTGACACCGTTGGACTTCTTTCTTTGGGGTTATTTGAAAGAAAAGGTGTACGTCGATAAGCCAGCAACAATTCAAGAGCTAAAGGATGAGATGATTCGGCACATTAACGGCATAGAACCTCAATTATGCCTAAGCGTCATCGAAAATTTGGACCATCGGGTGGAGGTGTGCCGCCGATTTCGCGGCTTCCATTTGGCTGATATTTTGTTCCATACATAATTGAACCATACCATATTATCATAATAAAAAGAATTGACAATAATTTCCTAAATAATTTGTGTTTTATTCAAAATCAACATCGGCCCTTAAAATTTAACCACCCTTTATAACCAAACCTAAATGACATCATTTGTTGATGTTTTGTTGATTGTTACTGTAATGAAACAAACAGCATAAAAAGTTATCCATAAGTTCATCCATAAATGTTAATTCATTCGAATATTACGTATTTAATTTTCGAATTTTTTTAGTAAAAATAGATTCAAATAAAATCTATCGCTAAAGGATTTACATTTTTTGTGTTTCTCTTCATGCTAACAAAGTTTTTTTACTTAGACAAAGATCAATCAATTTGTCAAATTAAGGAACACTTTGAAGATTTCATTCCGCTGGAATGTTATGTCTTATGTAAAAAGAGGAACAAAAATTAATAAAAAATTTCCACTAGTTCTAGAATAACAACAAATATCCTCTTTTTTTATGGTGCTGCCACTTGTGACAAGTACCGTAATCTCTTATTTTCCACTTGCAAATTTCCACTGCCTTATACAGCATATGTTAAGACGCAAACACACGTTGAGATTGTAATAAATTTTTCTAAGGAAGTATTATATTTTGCGATCTTTGGGATGTCATGGCCTTAAAAAGGTTATAATCCGATTCACCCATAGGTAAAAAGAGGACATGGGGCACAATTTTAATTACATTCTTACTATGCTCGTCTCCATTTACTTATAGAAAATTTAATTTCATTCGTATTCGTTTAATTAAACACCTTAACAAAGTGTAGATAATCGTATTGCGTAACGATACAACGTTCTGTCTGTAGCAAAAATTTAATTAAACATTTCCCAACATTAAAAAACATTTGTTAACGTTTCGTTTATTTTATGTTAAAATCAATATTAAAATCGGATGAATAGATAGATAAGACTATATGATAGGAATATAAAGGAATGTGCTCTGAAAGGAATTGGAATTTTTTTTAAAGAATCATTTTCATCTTAGGTATTACAGCTATATACAAGTATTTTTTGTTGTAGGTTAAATAAAATTAAATTATCTGTTTACCAAAGTAGAAAAAATGGATGTTACAAAAAATGTAGTTTTTTTTAAGAAAATGTGGAAAATTTATATCTGTATTTTCTTCAATATTTGTGTTAAAATATTTTCACGCCCAACTAAATCTCAAACCACCAATTTAAAATTTTATTAAAATGATTTATTAGGTGAGAGATACATGAACGTATGTATGTGCAGACTAAGTTTTTGTAATCGAGATTGTAACTCTTGGTTAGGATTTTATTATTTTTTTGTTTTGCACAAATCTAACAATTCCAGCCAAAATTAATTTTCTAACTTATTTGGGAATGAGGAAATAAATTAAAAAATATTAGAAAGGGTTCTAATTCTAGTAAAATTTATGGTGGTGTGGTCTTGTGGAAATGTGAAATAATATTAAAGAATTATGTAACTCATCGCAAACATTATAAAGTTCTTAATTGGAAGATGGTATGAACTCTTTTTTTTATTTTTTGGCCACATAAATTATATTTATGGGGGTGCGAGTCGTCTTACGTAATGTTACTTAACGCTGTGCAAAAACAGTTTGTAATTATTGCAAATGGTTTTTGCAACTTATGAAAAAGTGAATTTTAGAAAAGTCTGGTTTATTGCCACAACAATCGAAGTGTTAAAGTTAGCCGAAAGTTTCCAGCCGAAAAACGGTAATGTATACAGGGTGGCTGAGACCAAGTGTTACCAAATGAAAACGTTGTAATTTTTTTAATTTTGATAATTTTTTATTGAAATTTCGTGGAATATGTTGAAAACATATTACATTTTATGAAAAACATGTTACTGCTCGATATGACCTCCTTTGGCTTTGATTATTTGATTCAGTCTTCCATAGAAAGCATTGCATGCTGACCGAACGTGAGCTTGCGGAATTTTATTCCATTCTCGAACAAGAGCTGACTTCAATGCATCAACACTTTCGTATTTTTTAGTGAACACCTTATTCTCCAAAATGGACCATATGGAGAAATCCATGGGATTCAAGTCTGGTGAATATGGTGGCCATTTTTTCGACGAAATCAGCCGCGGAACGCAATTTTGTAAAAATTGCTGTGTCGCTCGAGCTTTGCGTGACGGTACCGAGTCCTGTTGGAATGTCCAACGGTTCGTACCAAAGTGTTTACGTGCCCAAGGTAGCAAAGCATCGTTTCGGATCTTTTGGCGATACACCTCTTGGTTTACCTTGACTTCATGTTCGATGAAAACCAGAGGAGTGCGTCCATCTGCAGTCACTGCAGCCCAAACCATAACATAAGCTGGTGATTGCTTGCGCATGGTAACTCTTGTGTCCAAATTATCGTTGGACTTGTGCTATAACCAAACACGATCATTTTGTTTATTTACATACTGTTACAAAAATTACTGGAAGAATTAAAAAATGAATCTAGCAACCAACTAGAAAATATTCAATATCACACCTACCAGCTGAAGAGTGAAAAGGCCTATAGAGTGGTTATCAGAGGATTACCTTCTTCTATTAGTCACGATGAAATTAAAGCAGACTTAGAAAAAGTGGGACATGAAGTTGCAGTTATTACCAACATATACAAAATGGTCACAATTGATGGTGTAAAAGACAGGAAACACTTTCCATTGTTTTACATCGACTTAAAACAAAAAGACAACAATAAAGAAGTATACAATATCAAGAAAGTTGCGTACTGTATAGTTAAAATTGAGAGAAGGTGACAAAACTGGAAACCTATATCTATCCACCAAGCAAAAAAGTCAGCATACTCACAAATGGTTAACTCGTTCCTACGCATTGTAGCTTGGAACGCTAATGGGCTCAACCAAAGAGTCCACGAACTGGAAATATTTCTCCATACAAACAACATTGATATTGCGCTGATTTCTGAGACGCACTTCTCCAACAAAAGCTTTATCAGAATAAAGGGTTTTAATTCCTACTGGACAACCCATCCTAGTGAAAGAGCTAGAGGTGGTTCAGCTGTACTAATCAAAAATAATATCAAACACAATCGACAAGAGGATATTCGTGAAAACTATTTGCAAGCAACTGTTATCTCAATCCAATATAATGGCGCAGATCTAAATATTGAAGCAGCGTACTGTCCTCCACGGCACAGACCAACGAAGTTACAATTTAATAACGTCTTCAATAACCTCGGTCCAAGATGTATTATTGGAGGGGACTACAATATAAAACATACAGCTTGGGATTCCAGGCTTATTTCTCCTGGGAAAGGTAACAATGCCATTCATGGAAACAAATGCGAATATCTGTCCCCAGGGGGGCCAACGTATTGGCCAACGGATGCAGGAAAAATACCAGATCTACTGGATTTCTTCATCATAAAAGGTATTCCTCTAAGTTACACTAGAGTCGAAGGAATTAACGACCTAACATTTGACCACATTCCTGTACTGTTGTCAGTAAGCGCTACAGTAATAAAGAAACAGAAAAAGCAAAACCTTACTAATAGATTCACGGATTGGAACATCTTCAGAGAAAAATTGGAAGAGCTGGTTAAATTAAAGGTTAGTATTAAAAGCAATGAAGAATTGGAACAACAAACAAACAATTTTATTGAATACACTCGAATGGCTGCCAGACTAGCTACTCCCGAATCAAAGGACAAAGCGGAGATTGAAGTCAAATACCCGGCTGAAATCAGGGAACAAATCAAGGCAAGAAGAAGGGCGAGGAGAATATGGCACCACACCAGAAATCCCGCTGACAAGACAACTTTTAATCGAATAAGTAACAAAGTCAATAGACTAATCAAAAATTTCAAACAGAATTGCCTCGATAACTGCTTAAGCGGGCTAGGTCCAGAAATAGATAAAGACTACTCGTTATGGAAAGCAACCAGAAGAATTAAACGACCTGTAGTTCGAGTACAACCTTTAAGGAATGCTCAAGGCAGTTGGGTTCGACAAGACAAAGAAAAAGCGGAACTCTTTGCTCAACACCTAGCAGCGCAGTGTTCCAACCCCATGACATTCAATCCAACATTGATGTAACACCTGTTTATCACCCAAATCAGGACTTTAAAAGGGTCACGCCAATGTAAATTGCTAAAGAAATCGACAAAAATCTTAATCATAAAAAAGCACTGGGTCTATTCAAGGAACTGCCACGTAAAGCAATCATCTTGATCACATACTTATTTAATGCCTGTATGAGATTGAAGTATGTACCCAAATGCTTCAAAATGGCCCAAATAATTATGCTAAAGAAACCAGGTAAACCAGATGAAGAAGTAACATCATACAGACCAATCTCACTGCTTCCGACCTTATCAAAGCTGTTCGAGAAACTGCTACAAAAACGTCTAAAGCCAATGGTAAACGTTCCTGATTTTCAATTTGGATTCAGGAATAACCACTCCACCATAGATCAAGTCCATCGAATAACTGCGGTAATAGAGCAAGCGTTAGAAGAAAAGAAATATTGCCCCGCCGTATTTCTGGATGTATCCCAGGCCTTCGATAGGGTTTGGCATGAAGGATTGACATTCAAAATGAGCAAAATTCTACCACAAAACTATTGCCAGTTGCTTGAATTATACCTCTCTGATCGCCAATTCAGAGTCATTCATGAAGAAACATGTTCTTACTTTTATCCAGCGATTGCGTATTGGGTCCCCTCAGCTACCTTCTTTATACTGCGGACATACCTACAACGAATAAAACATTCATCGGCACGTTCGCTGGCGGCACTGTAATTATGTCAGTAGACGAATCTCAACCAAGAGCAGTGGAAAATCTTCAACGAGCAATGGACAACATTACTAAATGGACAATTGACTGGAAAATCGCACTGAATGAGCTCAAATCAACATATGTGACATTTACGCTCCGACATAAAAATAACACTCTTCATATACACTTCAAAGGAGTGCAAGTGCCGCAGGCTAAATCGGCAAAATACCTTGGTCTACATTTAGATTCCAGGCTCAACTGGAAACATTACGTGAGACAAAAAGCTGAACAGATACGATTGAAACAACGTCAAATGTACTGGTTAATTGGACATCATTCCAAAATGAACCTGTATTGCAAAAGACTGGTATACCAGACTATCTTCAAACCAATATGGATGTATGGTGCGCAGCTATGGGGTTGTACACACAAATCCAATAGAGACATTATACAACGAAGCCAAAATAAATTTCTTCGAATGGTTACCAACGCCTTACCTACGCCGCCACACCAATCTTGAAGCCGTACAACTACTGGACAGTACAAACGAAGTAAGGCGGCTCAAACGAATCAAACCACATGAGCTAACCGTATGAAAATTATAAACCAAGGGAACTGGACACTGGTCCAGCAGACCCACACAAGTTTATGCTTATCTCATAAGTACTAATGTCAACCTTACTAGTGAATTAATAATGTTTAAGATTGTAGTAGCCATATCAATAAAGTTGTTAAAAAAAAATCACTGTTGAATGGTGAAAATTTTTTCATCAGAAAGACAATTTTTGGAATCTCATCACGTTCGGCCAAGGCCTTCAATGCTCGTGTTCTTTCAAGCCTAACTTTTTTTTGTGCTTCCGTAAGATCTTGAACTTTTTGTATCTTGTAGGGCTTCAAGTGTAGTTCATTTTTCAATATGGTTTGATTGCTGTATCGTGAAACGTGTTGACGTGCGGCTAATTGATTGGCACTTTGACGAGGATTTCGTTGGATTCGTTTCTTCACATTTCGTATCATTTCTTTTGATGTTGCTGTCTTTTTAGGACCGGCTCTGTTACGTTTAGCGATGCTACCAGTTTCGTTGTATCGAGTTATGGCTCGATACACAAACATTTTATTCACATTCAAATGCTGCAGCTGACGAACTATTACCCTATTACGTTTGAATTCCATTATTTTTTATGAAGATATTAATTTAGAACAATTATTTGTTGACCACATGTAAACATCTAACCAAACTTCAATCTTTCAAAAAATTGACGCGCGAAAATGAAAAATACACAAATGACAGCAGAGTGAAGTCAGTAACATTTGGTCTCAGCCACCCTGTATATATTGCCTTAGTTAAACCGACTATAATTCTACGATTCTCGTAAATTGTACCATATAGGTTTTCTTCAACATATTGGTTCGAAGATACAACATCCACGAATTTACGAAATTTTTACGACAATACCTGAATAGTAGAAGAACATACTCTAGGATTGAAGTGGTAAACTACGAATTTTCTCAATGGTTTCGGGTTCATGATTTGCACACACAATTCGACGGCCAGTAAAATATAATTAGAATTGAGGTTCATAAACCACCAATCAGCCAATATAATGGGATTCTTGTTAAAATCGATCTTGACAAAATGATGGGGTATCAATCCTGAAAATGTGTTTCTTACTAACCTCTCGACAGAAATTTTGACATTCATTCTATCTAACCCGGCATTTGACACGTTTTTTCTTTATAAAATTAGTTTGGAATCCAGAATATACCGAAGTGTGTTGTGTTACGAGCAAACGAGTTTTTTTATATTTTTTTTTGATTAGCATTATCAGTTGTCGATTCTATTGCTCTCGTAAATTGAGGAGACCACGAGTGATGCTTTTGGGAGTAAATTGACCAAACGTTTCTGCTATTTACTGTCTGATGATTAAAGCATGATTCCCAAATGCCTGTTCTTTTTAGGAAATTAACCCAATGTTGCGATTTCACGGCATAATCCTTGAGTTTTGGACACGAGTCCAAATAAATAAATTGTTTCCTTTACAGAAAGGCACAAGTTGTATTTTATTTATGGCGGGGAGCTTAAACATAGTTCTTGAAATGCGATTTTGACGTCTTTTGCAAAACACTACAAGAAAAATATGTTTATGGATAAAGTTATTAACATGTTTACGAAGTCACTAATCTTTCGGTCACAAGCTAGGCGCAGCAGTCTCATGTTGACTTCTCTGACACTATTAAAGTTAGCTGAAAGTTTCCAGCCGAAAAATGGTAATGCAGATAGTGCCTTTGCTAATCCAACCGAGAAAATATTTTATAGCTGGAATATATGTTACTCGATATACCTAGTTCTACAATCACCTCCAAATAATCAAACTACAGCAAAAATTTTGTTTGTTTACTATATAATTTTACCAGATTGGTCCAAACCTTATATTATCCTATATTATTTGCATCCCATATCCCCTTCAGACACGACTTTGAAGTTGGTCGTAATTTGTACTAAATTTTCTTGTATTGTACATCTCTATGTAAACATTCAGGCGCACAAATTAAAATATGATGTCTAATAAAATTTAAATTAATGTAGTCAAAATTTCGTGGAAATGAGGCAAATAAATAAAATGTATAATAAAATTTTAATGAGTAATTGATCTATTCAGCATCCGTAATATTCAAATATAGCCAAATGCAAAAAAACACTTATAAAATGATTAAAATTCGAATAATTTGGAAGTTCAGTGATTTACAAAGAAAATATAGCTTCTGATCCCTTTTCTGATATGATTTTATTTTTACGTATCGAGTTTTACATTTACTGCACTCGAAAGATGAAACTGGCCCAGTAAATGTAAAACTCAATACTCAAAATAAAATCAATATCACAGGAGGGATCACAGGCAGTGTTGTGCAGATTAATTACGTTACATTACTTACGCTATTATTTACACGTAAATTGTATTCATTACGCAAAATTGTTTACGTCATAATTTTTTATGTAATTAATTATCGACTAGATGTCGCTAATTTATTAAATTTTTTACATTAATCACAATTTTTTACCGTAATTAATAATTTTTTACATTATTTACGTAAAAAATGTAAGAAATTATTTGTACGCGTGCAATTGCACAACACTGCACAGGCTAGAATCATTTTGTCGGTGTATTATCGCATTTTCTCAATTTTATAGGTGTATTATTGTTTGTTTTTAACTCTAATGTGAATGACAAGGTACACCCGTAGTCTCGATGGTTGGCTGTCTTAAGATCGGCTCTGCCATTCAGCAATAACTTGCTGATCGTTCATTTTCGAAAACCTCTCTTTGGCGATCTTTTGGCGGGAGAATCAAAATTCCGATCTGTCATGCTACAACTTTCGAACGGTCGCAAACGCACTACGAACGCTTTTTCACATTCCACACGAGGAAGAGGATAACGACACTGAAGTTACGTACGTAACATATGGAAAAAACAGAATGGTGTCAATATCCAAGCACTACGCTAACGAAAGCGCTTCAAACGATAAAGGCTCCGCCTACTTTTCCATACTGGAGTTACATTTTTTTCAACTTATGTAAAATTAGAGTATGAATGCTGCTTGAAGCATCGGACGCTATAAAAAACAGCTTTTATTCCGATAATCTGTTGACGGGTTCTGATTCTGTGCGATCCGCCACCTGATTGGAAATGGACCTTTTTCAGGTATTGGTAAGGGGCATGAATGCATGCATCAATGTATGATTGTAATGATTTGGGCGGCTGAAGCAGCCGTGTTTTATTTTGCTTTATAACTCAATCACAGATAGTGATTAGAAACGTAAATGGTGCATAGTTTTTCGATCGGTTAGGATTCAGAGGCCCTGCTCAAAGCTGTGCGGCGGTTGCACGGAATTGAATTGCCATAAAACAAAAAAGTGTCTTTGAAATATGTTCCTTTCAGTTGATTTCCACTAAACTTCACTGGGACCTCCCAATTCAAGAAAAACCCTTAAGTATGAACTTTCATCCCGATCAGTTTATCCGTTTGTAGCTGTTGATGGTCTTTACCTCATAAAATATGAGAACGTGCTTGTCTTATTAAGTAATTTAGTTGCATGTTCAATGAATCAACACTTACCCCTGAACTTGTTTCCAGAATAATCGCGGTGTCAATTGGAGTTTAGTGATCTCCTGTAGCGGTATGATTGTTACATTATATGCCCAGTATATTACGATCGAGAGTACTAAACCGATAAATGTGGTGGTGGGATAATATTTTTCTTCACTCCCTACTTCGTCCGTTATCTCTTCCTCTAGGTTTTTAAAATCTTGTGTTCTTAGAGGTTTGACTGGTTTTAATTATCTTATGCGCTTTGGTTAGTTCATCAGCAGTTAGACAGCTAGGTAGTTTTTTATAGGAACTCCTCGAATCCGTTGTTTTAGGATTCAAACGAATTTATACCAATAGGATATTGTTGTTTTAATTTTAAGAGCTGACGAAAATCATGAGAATCTTATTAATTTTAGAGCAAATTGCCTGAGGGTAATTTGGCATTTTAATCAATCTTTCTCTTTAAGTATTTATCGAGGACCTTGGTCCGTCGGGTTAAAATTCGACTGTACATAGTGCCATTGAGTGGGTTGCATATGTGACTGGATTTCGACTATCATGTCCACAACAAATTTTATATTTCTGAAGGATCAAACAGTTTGGTTATTTCTGCTAATATTTTCCTTTTAGTTGGTTTAATTTGCTCGTCTACGCTTGACAAACGGTCGTCAACATAAAAATCTTTTTATCTATCGTTGACGTAATCACTCACTTTCTGTTTGTTGCTTTGCTTGTCTTTAACCAATTGTGGTTTTATAATTTCTCCATCGTATTCAGCTCCAACTAATATGCTGGTGAGAGCCGGGACGTTGTAGACACCATCTCCTTGTTCATATGGTGGGAATGTTTACCTGTCTATATTACTCATAATTTTGTTTGCTGTTTTTTGTTAGATCCAACGGCTATTATTTACGTGTCACATTTACATTATAATTATATGTTTATTCGATTATGTCTAAAGTGAAAATAAGGAAACAAATAAATTATAATTTCCAATTGAATACCAATTATCATTTTCCTTTGGATATTAAATAATAATCAACTGTTTTTATCTTTGATATTTAATCAATATTATAAATGTCTATTATTACATAATTTATCGGTAATTAAATGCAATACAAATACTATACATTACTTATTTACGTATTGTATATGGGGGTAATTGAATGACATGACATGATATAAGGTTGGGTCATTTATGCATTTTAATCATACATTACCATCATGCACAAATGTTATAATTATCTTCGCTGTATTCATAGCAGGAGACTTTTGCGTAATGGTTAACGGTATGGGAAGCATCATGCCTGTTAATTATTAATATCGAATCACTATTTTGGATAATTAAAGGTAAAATCATTCAATCCAGTACCCTCTGTGAGTACATTTGAATAAAATCGTGAACAAGTATACCCTTTAAGTAATTCAGATTACTGTTTTGTTTTTAAATACCATCTTAAGTAACAAATGTGGAAAACGTCATAACTAAAAAAAGAAATTCATGAGACACGGGCAGAAAACTTGTCTTCAAACTCGTCAGAAACGGAATATATTGCCAAGTTTAACATACAAAAGCACAAATGCAAATAACACAAAAATTATCAAACATTCTAAAAAACAACAATTTAAAGCCTTACAAATTCTGAATCAAGGAAATTACTCGACCAATTTTTATAGCAGAAACCCTTAAATTTGTCTTTTGATTTACACCTCCACTTCACTTAATTATTGTGACACTTTTTAAGCAAGAAAACCTAATAAACGTAACCGGTTTATTCTAGTGTTCATGAAAATCGTACCTCTCACATACGGAAAACTGTGTTAAGCGGATACAATCCCTTTATATAACGAAACTTAAAAATGAAAGATAGTTAAAGGGGGATTTTTTTTCCTAACTTCTACTGAATTAGAAAGCATTAGAATGCCATTTTTGGTAAAATTTTGCCAATCATTAAATTACGCCTTAGACAGTTTTTAACTAGATTATAACTTATTTGAGATAGAAATTATCCCAATCAAAGCGATCGTTGTAAAATTAGCAGCACCATTTTTCGATATTAAGCGAAAATTGCGTAATTTTGAGGTTCTATTTGTTATGATTGCTGAACACCAAGGAACTTCCAAGGAAATTAGCTACCGACTAATTACGACCGATTACCGGCAGGGATTTTTTGCAAAATACAATGGTGCAACTTATTGGGAAACTTTGGATTTTCCTCTCAAAAATTATCGATTCTCTGTTTATAGCAATAAAATATAAATATTTTGGTAGAAAGTGGGACCTTGCCAACTACAACGACCACGACCCTTTGCATCGTCAGTTCAAACATGTCTCAGGGTTTAAAAAGATATTATTCATTGAAGATCCGAAGTTTCTGTCCATCAGCTGAATGGTACTACTTTTCACTTCCGCCTACCACTGACACAATCATCGATCGATTCACCACAATACAGAATCTTATATTCACGCCCATTGTGCTCTTCTATATGCTTTTCTCTGAATCGCTCGAAATAGCACTCGCGCAGGTTGCAATTAACCTACGCAGATAAAGTAATTCGCCACTTACACAAGCACTGCACGGTCGTCAAATGATCACGATCGATATAATGGGACTAGAACTCGCGTTGACGGATCATTTAACATGACATTTTCATCTTTAGGCCCTGTTGTATAAAATAAAATTCGTTGGTTTTTCGTTGGTGGTACACTTTCATATTCATATATATTTATATCTAATTGGCCCCATTTTCATAATGGAAAATATAAATAAAAAATATTAAAGAAATAATTTGTTCAGGAAAAATCTACAATTTTCATCTTTTCAAAATTGCATAAACACACGCTTCTGAAAATCATTTTAACAACCTAAAATATAAAAAATTTCATTCGGAGTTTTTTGTGTGTAACAAATTATTTGAGATGGATCCCAGATATACTGGTCAAATGGAATTGCACACCCCTCTTTAAAATAAAATAATCTTCGGGATGAAGCCCAATCTGAAATTTCTGGCGAATAAATTTTGCCTCTTTTGCAGTAAGCATATTTTCTTTCGCTGTCGTTATATGAAATCAAGTGATTCTTTCTGTCTTGTTGAAGAGCTCACACTTCGACAAATTTCTTGCTATTTACAATAGATTTTGACAGCACACCGAATTGGACTTTAATTTACGCTTAAGCAGCCATGCATTGACAATGCAATTATCAAACAAATATACAAATATTTTGGCCACCACCATTTTCTTTGGCGCATGTAGGATGCGATGAACCCATCATTTTTGGTCAACGCCTCCTATTCCTTTGTTACAGCTGGCAATAAGTTGTTGTTCAACCACAATAGGAATCTTTGATTTTTCAATTTGGTACCATCCTCTACGATTACGGTCACAATCTGATTAGTTGCAGAAACATATCGCGCTATAATTTTCTATAATTGATTTATTGGTGTCCCCATAATCGTGGCAAAACACTACATTTGTGCATGGATTTAAAGATAAGGGTGATACAATCAATATTAAAGCATCAACAAACTCTATTACGTGGCTTTTTACTGTCAAAATGTAATGGGATTTCGGACTAAAACTCGTGATGTTTTTCTGAAATCTCGAACACTTCCCCTTGATGTTTTTGTTTTAACTGAAACTAATTTAAATAGGGTTTTTCATAACAGAGATTATTTTACAAACGATTTCAATGTTTATCGTAAAGATGGAACTTTGACAACTGGCAATGCGGATGCATCTGGCAGAGAAGTTCTTATTGCAGCCCATGCCAACTTTGACAGTTCTTTACCGAGTATATCTGGAAGTGATAATTTTGAGGTGTTATGTGTGAAAATTAAAATTGGGGGCAAGGGAAAAATTAGCTTCGTTCTATGTGACTACTTGCGACCCTGTAGTCCAAGTGAGATGTACCAGCGCCTAATTGGTTCCGTAGACTTTTGGTTGTTGGAGATTTTAAACTTCCTGACCTGTCATGGACACAATCGGACTAAGGAAATCTTATTCACGGATAATATGGGAAAATGCTGGTTTATTACAAATTACGAAAATTAAAAAGAACCTGGATAGGCAGCTTGATCTGGTTTTTTCATCGGATGCCGATAATAGTATAGCCACAGTAACAAACCTGACTCTTCCCACTATTGACTCCTGCCACCCACTGATATCTATCACATTTTGTTTTGAGTTTGATCATGCTAACACGGAGTCGGAAATCCCGTACCGTATCAATTTTTCGAAAGCCAACTTTATGAAGTTCAATGATTTTTTAACTAATAATGATTTTGACACAATTTTAAATGATAACAACAGAGGCATTCTGTGCTACAATTTTTGAAAGTTTTGCAGAAATTGAACCCTAGTCGCCCTGATACAATGCTGACATCGCACTATCTGAAACCTCCGAAACAAATTTTTAAAATCAGCCAGAAGGCGATTATTCTGATTATCTGATCGTTTTTGGCAATTTGTTAATCTTAAAAAGAAACCTAACGGATATCCAACAACGTTAAAGTATGGTGATCAACCTTGTCTTTTAGTAGCCAATTTGAACCCGACCTAAACTGTTTTAAATATTTGGATGCTTGCACTCAAACATCTATTGACATCGATTATAATACGGTCAAAACAAACAAAAAATATTTTCAGTACATACATTCCCAAGATTTTCGAGAATATCATGTATGATTTACTGTGTTTCCATTGCAAACCATAGTTTTCGGACAACAAACATGGCTTTCTACGCAGTCGATTCACGACCACCAATCTAATCGAATTCACACCACTGAGACACTGAACACCATCTAGGCAGGGAACGAGATTGATGTTGTCATGGAAGACTTCGCGAAGCATTTGATGAGGTTTTCCACAACATCATTATGTTTAACTTAAGGCCCTGAGTTTCCAATCACATCTACTACTCTGGGTGGACCCTTTATAAAAAAAAGTTGATATAGAGTCCTCTTCAGATCCTTAACTTCTGCTACTTTTATTTCTACATCCGGTGTGCCCATAATAATTTTCAAACAAATATCAACCCACACGGACTCTGAAATAATACAAACCGATCTAAACATGTTTGCGTGTTGGTGCTAGAACTTGATTCAAATATTAGTAAATTTCAATCCATAACATATTTCGGTAAGCGGTTACCTTTGCAATCGCGTGATTGTTTTAACAATGTTGACGTCATTAAAAGTGTTACCTTTGTGATAGAGAATTGAACTTTAGGGAGCATATTGAAAATTCGTTCAACAGAGCAAACTCTGCACTTGCAACGACGAGGGAGTACAATAACGATTCATTTAGCTTGCTTTGCGTGGGCTTCCTTGGAAGGAAAGGTTCAATTTATCTCCCTACCTTTATATTTTCTCCGGAGGGTTATATTTCTTAGGAAATATCTTACCTGTAACTTCACCATTATGTAATGCTTTCTGTTAATTTTAATTGTTGTACGTTTAAAACGCAATTTTGTTTCTTAACTCAGCAGCCTGATATCGCTGTTTATAATTCCTTTGGAATATACTCAAAAAATAATAATAATCAATAGAAACTGCTAATCTGAAAACCCGGTACATTCCAAAGTCGATTTTAAGTATTTCCAATCAATACATAAACTCCAGTAATATTGGTGGACTGCTTAGACCGATTTTGCTGAACAACTTAGATTAAAAGAGTGATCATAAATCAGGACCCATCGCAAATGGTTCCTAGTACTCGAAAACCCTTTTTTAGTAATTTTATACTAAATGTTTGGAAAATACTTGGAACAACTTTAGAATGCACTAAAGCCTATGAAATAATTACACATGGTAATCTCATCGAACATTGAAAGTTTTCTGAATGTTTACATGTACTAATACTATTACAATATATTTGTTGTGTTGTATTTTTGGATTAGTTTCTCTTCATTCTCCTTAAAATGCTCGCCATTAAACTAGATTTCGTATTATGGTTGGAAACCTTGGGGCGGAGGGGAGGGGGGCAGTGCGAGTGACCGAGATATATATGACAACAACAACTTCATCATCAACGTCAAGCAACCATTGTTTGGGTTAGTGCAAATTTTGGATGACCGCTTAAGAACAGCATAGAACAGCAATATTTTGTGTGTCCTCCATTTTTCTTAAAGCATCATAAATTCTATTAAGCCTATAAAGATTTTGTATAAATTCTATCAATGCTTTCTCGAAAGCATCATAAACAGCTGCGATAAGGTCATTCCGGCATTCGTATTGTCTTCCATTCGAATAAATTTGTCTCGATAACCATCCCCAAAGATTTTCAATAATATTTAAATTAGGAGACAAAGCCGGGCAATTCAAAACTGCCACGTTATTTTCTTCAAACCACTGATTCACTCGTGGAGCTGAGTGGATTGCTACGTTATCCTGCTTTAAAATCCAGTGATGACCTTCAAACATTTCGTTAAAATTGACGTTTTGCACTTCTAGGAGCTCGATGTAGCTTTGCGAATTTTGTCGGCCTTCCAGGACAACCAAATCAAGAGCACCATGAAAAGAAATTGCTACCCACGGCGGAACAAGAATAGCTGCGATTTCCTCAAATCATGAAAGTAATGTCTAAAACCAATTGGTTCATCTGGAACCATTTTTCCTTCCAATGCAGATGCCCACGGCAATATTCCAATCGAGCACTTCTATGTTGCTGGAGGAAACGTGGTTTTTTCATAAGCTTTTGCCGCCGGAGATGTGAACACTTTTTATTATCCTCTGAACAGTACGGACACTGGCTGAGACTTCAATTTTCTTCTTTATTTTTTTGCAGATATCATCGAAATCGACCCATTCTGTTGTCGCCATTGCTGTGTGATCTCTTCGATTTTTTCCGTAATTTTCTGGATCTTTGAGATAGTTGTTGATGGTCCAAGAATTGCATCCATTTTTTTTGGAAATCGCACGATTCAAATAATTTTCTTGTTTAAGCGCAAGCATCTTTCCATTTTCTACCTTTGTTAGGGGTTTTTCTCGACCCATTTTCACCACTATTAACTGCAGTTGGTAATAAACTTAATACATTGATGATAAACAAAGTGATAAGGGTAATCAAGTGTCGCAGTTTAAATAAGCAAAATAATCGAAATGGGGCGTTTCCACTTGGCTTTGCATGCTGGTGTGTGTATTATTCATTGGAAAGTTAGTTAAGATAAAAACCAAGGTGATGAAAAAATTCCAAATAATTAGTCGTATTATCTTAGGTTTTATGACAAATTTTGAAGTGAGGGTAATCAAGTGTCGCGGAGTGTATCTGTGTAACTTTAGTTGGCGACTCTCCCGAATATTAACTATGTGTATCATCATCTTAATCCATCGTTTTTTGGTGTAGTGTTGGTAGCCAAGCACATTGATAGCAAATCGTAAACTTCTGCTATTTGGTCCCATTTCTGATCGATAGCGCTGGTTTCCTTATACTTGGAAGATTGAGTTGGAGCGTTTCTTTGAGTGAGTATTTGTGTCATGTTAGAGTTCTTCAATCTCTTCAATGTCTCTGATTAATCTTTGGTTGCTTCACTGCTGCTGCTGCTTTGATTTTGAATTTTGGTACTACCAGTTTGGTAATCGCTGTGTACGTCTACTTCTCTCATTGCTCTTACATCTTGTAAGAGGAAAGGAATCATGATCAATTTTTGATTCTTCCATCTGGTGATGTCCAAGTGTATTTGTGTATATATATTTGTATACTTGTAGCTGATTTGTAACAAAGTAATCGATGAGTCTTTCTCCATTATTGTGTTTCTTGTCGAATGTAATCTAGTGCGTTTGTTTACCCCATGATTGACGTCATACCGGTGTAATCGATTTCAATTTTCGCTTATAGCTTGTAGTAACTGCTCATAGAATTCGTCTTTAGTTGTGGTCTTCTTATATTTCTTATTTTCGACTGGAATCTTGCTGTTGTTATTCTGCTCCTTATAAGTTTCCATTCGAGTAGTGCTTTTTTCAATTTAGTTGTTGTTAAATATTCCTACTCCCCTTATTCATGTGTGTCTTGTCTACCAGAGTACATCAGATAGTTGGCCGTGCTTATTGTAATAATGTCTCCACTATTCTTCCATTTTACTTCACTAAGGCCCAATATTTCGATGTTACACCGCTTTAATTCTTTCTCAACTTCCGCTTAACCTTCATGTTTCCGTTGGAGTTGTGATGTTCCAGTTTCCGATTTGAGTATGTGTCGGCTATTGGACAAATTTTGGGTGACCGCTTGAGAACAGCATTCAAGCAAAATATCAAAACAATAGAACGTAATGGATTTTATTACTTAATTTCTCAGATGAGGGTATATCAAGTGTCGCAGCTAAAATAGGCAAAAAATAGAAATGGGGAGTTTCCACTTCATGCAAGTATGCGTATTAGTCATTGGAAAGTTAGATAATATAAAAACAAAAGTGATGGCAAATTTTCAAATAATTAGGCGTATTATTTTAGGTTTTATGGAAAATTTTCAAGTGAGGGTAATCGAGTGTTGCGGAGTGGTCATTCAACTCCCCTATTAGCAGAAACATGGAATACTGGTAGAATTCAACAAAAATGGAAAGAGGACTTAACTATATAAGAATTCCGAAGAAAAGTGACCTTAGCGTATGGAGCAAGGAACTGGAGGAATCGTCCTCCTCAACAGTACCATCAAAGTGTTAGCTATGATCATTCTCGAGCGGATACCACAATTAATCTGCGTATAAGGAATGAACAAGCTGGCTTTAGACCTGGTAGAAGCTGTACAGACTACATCAACTCAAATCGTATTATCGTTGAATAATCAAATGAATAGGGCTCACCGCTATATCTCTACTCTTCGTGGACTTTGAAGGCGCATTCGATTCCATCAATAGATGCGCGATCTGGAAAGCACTCTGCGAAACAGGCATTCCGTGAAAGATAATCGAACTCATTAAGGAAATGTACAGGGATGCCGAAAATAGAATTCAATACAAGGGGGAACCATAGTGATAAATATTACAACACACGAGAAGTCAGACAAGGATGTGTTTTCTCTCCAATACTGTTCTTAATTGTGATAGGTAACGTAATGCAAAAATTAGACAACACATCCCCAAATGGCGTTCAGTGGGTCCAATAAATCGACCCAATGACCTGAATTACGCGGATGATATATGTGTCTACTAACGCATAAACACGCCGACATGCAGCAGTCAGCAGAGAAATTGGCTGATTTGGTAAAGGAAGTCGGTCTCAAAATTAACATCATAAAGACTAAGGCTATGGGACTAAACACTAAATACGTACACCCATTACCATCAACCAAGAAACCATAGAGAATGTTGGCAAGTTCGTATACCTTGGTTATCCTATAGCGAAATCAGAAGGAATTGAAAAGGAGATACCAACGCATCAACAAAGCAAGAAATTCATTCAATATTATACACAAGATCTGAAATGCGTCCGTGCTGTGACGAAACATGGAAACACACGCACAGGTTTACTAGAAGACTAGAGGTATTTGTGAATAAATGCCTTAGACATCTAATAAAATGCTTCTGGCCAAAGACAATCACAATTGAAGCAATTCTGCGGCGGACCAGGCAAATCGAAATTAAGAAACCAAAGTGAAAATGGATTGGACTCAGGCAAGTAGGAAAGGGAAAGGAAAGTAGGAAGACCAGCAATAACCTCGAAAAGAAAGGTGTTAGCCGAAGTGAAACAACTCGGTAAAACATGGGGAGAACTGAAAGCAATAGCCCCGAATAGAGAAAGATTGTCCAGTCTAGTATAGGCGCCCTATGCTCCTAAATCGGACATAAAGGAACAAAATGATTTGAAACCTCTATAATTTATGTAGTGTGTTACACATTAAAACATTTTTGAATACAATAAGGAATCATAACTTCGTTGTTGGAACAAACAATTAAAATAATCATGATAGGGTCATTGACCATATGGTCATTCTTATTTTTTTGTGACTAGTTGGGCATCCAGGGAGTAAACCTAATTCGGGTGTGCTGAATTCAATGGTCCCAGTCCTATTTCAAAGTTAGTCCCGATTTTTGAGATATGAGTCAAAAATTTGTCAAAATATACACTCATTTTCACGTTGATACCTCTTGAACCATTAAGATTTTCGTTTTGCTTTCTTCAGCATAGTTGCTGCGCAAGCCAAGACAAACAACTTTGTCCAACATATCAAGACCGAAAAACCACATCTACATTCATATTTTTGTGTTTTTTTTTTGCTTTTCATTTCGACGGACAACACTTTTTTTTATCATTTTTTGTTCATTTAATGAATTTAAATCGATTGAAATTTGTCGATGCGATATTTATTTGATCGATTTCAATCGATTTATATTGAAATCGATCAAATAAATATCGCATCGACAAATTTAGATAAATTAACATTTTTCTTAACTTTTTTAGTTTTAATTTTCTGATTCGTTCGTGTCGTCTTCGAGATCTTCTTGCAAATTCCAACAAATATCACCCAAGAGAGCATGTAATTTTTTAGCGCTGTACCAATGTTCGAGCCTTGCTGTCACTTGGTGAAAATGCTCGCCGTGCTCATCGGATTCGGCTGATGATTGTTCGGCGAATTTTTCCTCATGACAACGCAAAAAATGTATTTGCAATGACATTCGATAATCGGATCGATTAATTCCGAGAAATAACTTCGTTCACACATTTCCATGCCACAAGCTCTCGTTCACTGAGAGCATTTTCAAATGCATCATCGTTCATCAAACGACGAATGTCTGGTCCATTAAGTATTCCTGTAATAAAATACAAGATGCGAAATGAAATTTCATATGATCAAAACTTAGATTCGAATAGATTCAAACACCAACCTTCTTTTATTTTCATTCCACGTAGCCTTGAAAAAATGCAACGCAATTCGATGAACGCGCTTTTATAAAAATTTTAACTTCTACAATCTTGATATGAAGTGGTGGTAGCAATATTTTATCAATTGGCACAAGTGGAGCCTCAACGATGTTGTTGTATCGCAATGTAATGTTTTCACGTAAAGCCCAGTTCCGTTCGTTGTATTGGTCGCCTTTAAAACGTGTAATTGCATGCCTCTTAAAAGAGCCATCATTCTTAAATCTGCACATACTTTCCAATGATGGTCATTGTATTTAATCAAATCATTGTGTTTAATCTTTTGGAGGAATCGCTTAACAACCGCCAATCGTGGATACCAAACCACAGATATCAGTGCAATAAACGAGTGAATTATTCTCAATTGATTTGAAAAAATTCGTAAAATGACGATGATGATTTATTGCTCCATATAATCGAACGTTATGGTTCTTCGGTTTCATCAGATTAAAATGTTGGTGGTAAATATTCTTCAGTTGGGTTTGATCTTTCCGGAACAGGAATTTCATCTGAATGCTGCAGCGGCAGTCTAGCATTTGTTGTTGCAGTGTATGTCAAAGAACCAATTTTTTTTCTGTTTGTACCGTGAATATAATGCATGCACCCATAACATTGAACTGGATCATGTCCTTGTGGATCTATCCATATCATCGGGACACCAAATGAGATTGCGGCTCCAGTGTTTTGCCATCTAGGCAGATGGACAATGCATGCCGTACAAACAAGAGACGCCGTCCAATTTACACCACTAATAACATTTTGTAAAAAGTTTAGTTGATAGAAACCAGAGCTTTCATCACTTATTTTGCGGCGATTGCTCATAATTGTAAATTTTCCACACACATAACAAAAGCACTTGAGTTTAAAACACCTATCCATATTATTTATTTCACCAGATTCCACAAGCCGATTTTCACTTTATTTTTTTGTCTAAATGTTTAAATTTAAATGAAAACCTTTTTATTTTTAATTTTATATTGTAGTTTTTAGTTCTTACTTATTGTGCCAATTTTTTAACTTTTTTAGAAATATCGATTTCGAGAATAATTTCTTGTTCGGTTTATTTTTTACTACTATTACATAATTTATTTTGAAGCTGTTTATATACTGTTGCTAGGCGCTGCTGTTTGGCACCTCCCCTGGTATTATGTTATGGATAATTGCTGTTTTTGTTTTTGTATATTTTCAGGGTGTGAATTTTGGCCGCAATTTGACTCATGACTCATGACTCATGTGTCAAATTGTGCCCAAAATTTATACCAAGATCTTCTAACCTGTGTAATTTTGAGTCCTTTTTTGATTCTGTGCAAAATGGTTAAATTTTTATTGAATTTAGTGTACCTATGATTTTCAGTTTTTATGTGTTGTGCGAAACTTAGTTTTATGTAATTTTTTTAAATTTGGTTATGTCATTGATGTGTGATTTGTATATCTTATTTGAAATGAGCGTCCTGTTTGTCCTAAGATGCCGACCTCCAGTTCTATTTAGCCTTACCTGTGTATATGGATTTCTGCACAGGTGGACCCATGTTTCTATACGTCTTCTGTGAGAAGTTTTGCCAAAACTGACAAAACCCTGCCTTTTTGGGGAACATGCGAGAAGGCTGGGTCTACAGACGAATGATTTTGTAGAAGTTGCATGGACGTAGAAGAAAAAGAGACTTTAGATAGCTTTCTATGCTCGTGTCCGGCACTATCATACAGAAGTAATAAATATTTGAATGTATACAGTATGGCTAGCCTTTCAGATCTCGCAGACTGTGAAGTGCGAGGTATTTTGCGCTACGTACGTAGCTCCGAATGGTTTTGAACAGAGGAAAGGGGGCAATAGGATCCTGTGGTATCACAATGGGCCACTACTGGTCTAAGTGTGCGGAAGCAGCCACTCCAACCTAACCTTAAGTAAAACACACATATATGGTGAATGTGGTTTTTGGTCTTGATATGTTCGGCAAAGTTGTATGTCTTAACTTGCGCAACAACTTTGCTGAAGAAAGCATAACGAAAATCTTAATGGTTCAAGAGATATCAACGTGAAAATGAGTGTATATTTTGACAAATTTTTTACTCAGAGCCAAAACATGTCGAAGGCGATATCTCAAAAATGGGGACTAACTTTGAAATGGGACTAGCTAGCACCATTGAATTATCACTTTTTTCAACTAGCACAGTATTAGTTTTACTACGATGCATCAAACCTTTCTACTCTTATAACGAATATCGTAATGAAGTTGTGTTTGGTCATAAAGATAATTTACTCGGATATTTTGTGTCCAAGCCAAATGCACCCAGTGAATATAAATTACTTGCTTATTATATAAATATACAATAGTGTTATTATTAAAAATTGTATATCTTTGTTTTATAATACATTTTTTGGCATGATCCATCAGATAAATCCCATTTTAATTTAATTAAAAACAAAACAATTTTTATTTTTATCAGAATCTTATGTTGTCACCTATTTTATATTGTGTGACAAAATAAATTTTTCATAATTAAACTAAGTGAGGATATATTCGTATATACCAAAGTGATAAGAATAGTCAAATTATTTAAAAATAATAAAATCATAAAATTTAATTTAACCGAAAAATTTATATCAAAATCATAATTTTAAATTGTTTGAAAGGTGACATGAATAATTTAATTTGTATAGCATAAACGATGTAGGTGGCTGTTGTATATGGTGCAACGCAATATTCGAAATGTTGCAGCTAGTTTTGCTTCTGTGAGATTAGGGAATTTCACTTTTAAATTCTCGTCTTCAACAGTGCGGAACTTTTAAGCGACACTGCTCCAGATTAAAACAATACATTCTTGGAAATTGACGATTTCACGAACTATTATTATGTCAGATTGCTTTGCGCTAGTTATAACAGCCAGCTAACTACTGATTCTGGGCCTGGGTCATTTTGCATTATTTTTATCAGGATTTCAGCAACTTGATCTTACAGACCAGTTAATTGGTTATGTTTTAAAACGGTACGGAATATTGAAGTTCCCACTTAAAGTGTTACACTATAAAAGTGTTAGTAAACCAGTACTAATTGTCTTTAAATAAATAAGTTTTGTTTTAATTTGTTTTGTCCACTCCCATAATGCTATGTACGGCATATTAAAATTTGCACTTTCGAGTTAAATTATATGAATAAGATGTGCTTTGGAATTGTCCACGTGGAATGAATTTTGCCCATTTTGCCCCCATTTAGTTTAGTCCACCCCATAAAGCCTTCTACGGTGTATTGCAATTTCTACTTAAACTTTCGAGTTAAACTAAATTAATTGTCAATTTACATATATGAATTAAAATACAATTTAAATAATTAATAATTAATAATTATTATATTTAATTAATAATTAATTATTATATTTAATATACAATTTAAAATATTCATTTCGTAAAGAATTGTGTCCACCCCGTAATGCTGTGTACGAAGTACACAAATTTTCCGATGTCAAATTTCTCCCAAATAATGTAAAATATATTGGGTGTACAAATATGTTTCCGACCTTTTTATAGAGATGTCGTTAGTATCACGGTTAGATGTCAAGCTTGAATAATTACTAGTGACATTTGTTTAAAGCGTAAACAACAATTATTTTCGTGTAGTTGAAAAAGTCGAATTTTTTGACAAAAAAACAGCATTTGCGGGAAGTTTTACTTCATTATTTTTTGTTGAAGAAAAGTGCGGCGGAAACAAATCGTTTAGTTGTGGAAGTGTACGGTGAACATGCTCCATCGAATACAACATGCAAAAAGTGGTTTCAACGATTCAAAGTTGGTGATTTTGACGTAAGACACAAAGAACGTGAAGGCCAACCAAGAAAATTTGAAGATACTGAGTTGGAAGAATTACTTGACAATTGGCAGAAGAGTTGAATATTACTCATCAATGTGTTTCGCAACGTATATATGCAAATGGATTGGTTCAGAAGCTGGGAAAGTGGGTGCCACACAAATTGAAAGAACGGGACATGGAACGTCGGAAAACCATGTGCGAATTGTTGCTTCAATGGCAACAAAGGAAGGGGTTTTTGCATCGGATCATCACTGGGGATGAAAAGTGGATCCATTATGACAATCCAAAACGTGAACCAGCGTGGGTCCAGTCAGGTGAACCAGGGCCGTCGACGCCAAAAGCAAATATACATGGTTCGAAGGTGATGCTTTGTTTTTGGTGGGATATGAAGGGTGTCGTTTATCATGAGCTACTGAACGAGCGTGAAACCATTACGGGGCAAGTTTATCGACCATAACTGATGGCTTTAAAGCAAGGTCTAACTGCAAAACGACCGGAATGAGACAAAATGCACGATAAGATTATTTTGCAACAAGACAACGCTAGGCCACATGTTGCTATACCTGTCAAAAACTACTTGGGCACCGCCGTATTCATCAGACATTGCTCTCTCTGATTACCACTTGTTCCGGTCGATGCAATCAGCCCTGGTACAGCACCACTTCACTTCATATGAAAACGTCAAAAATAGGTCGATGACTGGATCGCCTTGAAACAACCAGATTTTTTCCTTCGGGGAATCCGTTTATTCCTTGAATGATGGGCGAAGGTTATAGCTTCCGAAGGAGCATACTTTGAATAAAACATTCTTTCATTTTCTGCACAAACTAATGTCTTTTATTTCACTAAAAAAGGTCGGAAATACATTTGTACACCCAATACATGCATGCGAGTATACAAGTTGTATACTTTTGGGCGAAATATTCGTGCAACAATTGTTGCGTGGTTAAAGTAAAAATAATTTTTAAAATACAATATACAATTTTGATTTCCGATTTTGTTGACATGACATTTGTGAAACATTGTAGTACAAAAATGGTACGGTCATATAACTAACAAGCAATAACAGTAACAGTTGTTGCACGAAACTTCATGGGAGTAAGCCACATAGCTTATTGAAATTTTAATTATAAACATTCGAGTATGTATGTATGGAACTACTAACATGAATTACAAAATGTTTTTCTTTTTATACCAGAAATATTGTTTAATTCGGGCTACTAGATTTGCCTAAAAAAAATTGTTATACGTTAGTTTACCATTATGTTCATCATTTTGTTTCATTTCTGACAGCATTTTTTAATAAACACGACCTACTTTGTGAAAAAAATTGATAAAAAATATTCTGTTGTGACTAGCCCGAAGTGTGATATCATTTTAAAATCTGCATTAGTGTCGCATATGTTTCTGAGAGTGGGTTAACTTTATGTAGTACATTATTTTCCCGCTGGCATCACTTAAATAACAACAAAATTGCTTTGAGAAACACCGAGACTTTACAAAACCATTGTTTTTATTTGACACAAGATAATATAGCTTACACAAATGATTTTATTGGAAAGGCACACTCTTCTAGATCGTATTAGAAAAGAAAGTTAAAGTAAATAACTGTTGGTTTTTTTTAAATTTATTTTTTGGTAGGTGTGCATGGAAATGGCTCCTCTATCGTCCTGTTTCGTTTGATCACCCAATTCTGGGATACTCTGTCTATAGACAAAAATGTATGATGGCCTTAACATGTACTTTAATACAAAAATACCAAATGATCAGTTCATCAGTTCGGTCATATGAATAACCAGCAATAGTTGCAACAGTTGCCGCGCGAACCTTCAATGAAGCATTTTTTTCTACAGAAGTCAAGAGTCTCATATACATTATGAGTTTTTACGGGGCAAGATACGAAAAAATTTGATGTAATGGAAATTGTTCAGTGTCGAGAGGGACGTTTAGTGCTGGTCTTCAATGACCTTGAAACTCATTAGCTTGGAAAATATTGGCGATTTTTTTTTAATTAGAACCTATAATTTTGAATGCAAATTTTTCTATACAAAACTGTTCCTTAAGTGTATCGTTTCAGAGCAAAATGAGTAAAAATTGATTTGCAATACAGCAAAACAATTTTCCATAAGTTCTAACACTGGTTGTAACCTAAATGAAAAAATTTTGCTTAAGGTCATTAAAAATCACCACTAAACGTCCCCCTCGACACTGGACAATTTTCATTATAAGTAATTCTCTGGTATCTTTTGCCGTTTGCGAGATAAAAGCCTGGTTTTTATTAAAAAACTCACTTTGTTATTAACCATACTTTTTAATACTAAAATGCCAAACGGTCGATCACTTGGTTCGATCATGTGAATAACATTTAATAACAGTTGTTGCACGAAACTTTAATGAAAAATTTTTTTCTACTGAAGTCAAAAGTCTTGCATATAGACATTTTGTATGATTGGCATGTACTTTAATGCAAAAATTCTAAATGGTCGGTCTTTTGGGTCGATCATATGAATAACAAGAAATAACTGCAACAGTTGTTGCACGAAACGTCAATCAAAAATTTTGTTACACAGAAGTCAAAAGTCCATTTATTAAGCAATGAAGATAAAATTCCATCCATTAAAATCATTTATTGCACACCTAGATAAGGTTGACGTGTCCTCTACAAAGCCCATAAAGAACCACTTAACTCCATCTGGTCAAAACCAGCCATTGGGTAATAACTTACTAAAGGCGGTAAAATCGACCTGCAAATCAAATATCTGACGGAAGCCAATACCGTCTGAAGCCAATTCCGTTTAATCTGACACAACCCTTGCAGTTACTATTAATGTTCATGCCGGGGCTATCATAATATACCATGCCTATATATGGGACTTTAGGCTTCTGTAGAACAAAATTTTTCATTGAAGTTTAGTGCAACAGTTGTTCAAGTGAGGACGGACCATTTTGCATTTTTATACTAAGACTGTGTGCCTGAGAGTAATTGTTTCGATTAAATTGGCGACTAAACTAAATTAATGAGTAGTTATGCTATTAGTCACCAGGTTTTATCATATAGACTCCTGTTGATGTTGCTTGACTATTCCGTTGCCATTTTTATCTTAATTTTTTTATAAAATTTCGTTCTGGATGAAATTTAAGAATACATAAAAATTCATGAATAACTATTCCTATTACTTTTCAGGTTGTGTTGTTTCAATGTATTACCTGGTATTTGTTTTTTTTTTGTAAACTTTTAACTCTCATTGCTAATATTTCGATTGTAATTTATAATCACATTCATGAATAATTCGATTACCGTATCCATATTTGTTTTATTTTTTTTTATTTCTTTGATTTCAAATAATAACAAGCCGGTGTTGTTGAAAAACAATATGACGTATGAAAAGTCATAATCTAGTTTAGTTTACAATCGGAGGCACAGCATATTTAAAAGATACTAGTGTCACCTTTGAATGAATGATATGTTGTGAGTGATACTTTAGTCGGCAATTTAGTCGAAAAATCGCCTCAGGCACACAGTCTAAATACAGGTTGATTGAAAAGTATTGAAAGCGACACCTATTAACCAGTAGAGGAATCAAAATTTATAATTCATCTTTCATTTGAACACATGAAATTTGTTATTTCAATCTGGCAATTCATTCGTTGTTTACAAGCCATTAGAAGTTGACGTGTCAGTGTATTCGTTTATAATGGAAAAAACCGAATCTGCTCCTTCATTTCCATCTGTGCATTAATGGGTTTTAGAGTTTAAACGTGGTCGTTCAAGTGTTAAAGACCACGAAGTGGACGTCCAACAAGTGCAGCAACACCATAAATCATTTAGCAGGTGTATAATATTGGTTGTGAAGATCCCAGTTTGACTAAGCATGCAATTGCTGATACCACAGGCATCTCGGACGAACGGGTACTTCATATTTTACGTGAAGAATTACGTATGGAAAAGCTGCTTGGAAAACTGGTGCTCGTTAATTCGTTAACAATTCAACAAAAACTGAATCGAAATCAAATTTCGTCAGCGTAATTTGAAGTATTTTAAGCAGGATAAGACTTGGTTCTACAACCATGATCCTAAACTGAAACAAGAACGTTTACAGTGGACTGAAGCTGGTTTTTTAGCTCCAAAACAGGTGAAGTCAGAATCGGCAAAACAGGTCATGGCATCAGTTTTTGGAATGCGAAAGAGATTTTGTTGATTGATTATCTTAAAAAAGGTAAAACAATTCTGAATATTATTGCAACCGTTTGGGCCAGTTGGATAAAAAATTTCGTGAAGAAAAATCCGCTTTACAGAAACAAAAAATTATTTTTCATTACGACAATGCACGTGCTTACACGAGTCTATTGACGATGACTAAATTGAACGAATTAAAGTACGAAGTGCTTGAACACCCACCATATTCATCAGATTTGGCTCCCAGCGATTACTATCTCTTCAGAAACCTGAAACAATTACTTCGTGGAAAGCGTTCGAATGTAGAAGCTGTTGCAGCCGTGGAACAGTATTTTGCAGAGCTTCCGGAAAGTCATTACAGAGATGGTATAAAATTATTGGGGGATCATTGGAATAAGTGTATTGGAGTTAAGAGAGATTATATTGACTAAAAAACTAATGTCATTAAAAAATTCACATTTTTCATTTTTGCTTTCAATACTTTTCAATCAATCTGTAGTAAGTATGCTTTTTTTATTATTTTGTATTATCTTTGCAATCTGGTCTGGGGCCAAGGCTCTCCCAACTCTTTCGAGGTTCACTTTTCCCGTCCTTACTTTTACGCCATTGCCAGCCAATTCAAGGACATACGGCTGGCTATAGGTCCAATTTTCGTAGAACTATCTATACATTGCATAGCTCCAGGCCAGTCTATAGTACTGCCATAGCCCCAGGCCAGTCTATAGTACTGGCATGGAAGATGGGTCGGCCCATCTTTTCTGCATCACAGTTCGTAATCTGATGATGAAAATTCTCCTTTGCATCCTGCCCTTATCGGGATTCGAACCCGGTACATCCCTAACATTTTTTTAAAATATTTTTAAACAAATTTTTGTATTAACATTGGCCATATTCAGCATATCAAAGTCCAACTTACAAAAAAATAACGATTGTGTTACACATTTATATTTTTATTCGCCTAAATGTACTCTAATTATTCATATTTTGTTTCGCAGCCACATTTAGGGAAAATACAAACCCATACAAATTTATAGAGTGTAAGTGTATGAGTAAATTTGAAATTTTTTGTTAAGTATTTGACAAGCCTTAAAATTTCCTCGTAAACTTAAAATTATTAAACATAACTTATTTATTAAAAATAACGTTGTTTTAACTGAGAAGTTTAAGAATAAATTTAACTTTGTTTTTTCGAACAAAGATGAATACAACTAATTATTGGGTGTGTAAAATTCAGCAGCAGGTGGACAATTTTAAAACAGAACGCATCATGGCTGTATGGTACTCTAATTGTCAAAAACACTGTTTAGTAAAAATCAGTTTTTCTCCATAAAACATTACCAATTGACGTAATTCTTTCTTTAGCATGAACTTAGGTGTATAATTAAGGGATTAATGCATGATTATCGAGATTAGCCTTGAAATGACGTAGAAAATGTAAAATTTAGTTTAAAAATATTAAAAATTTCGAAAATTATGTCAAACAATAAGTTTATTTGTTTTTATACCGCAATGACGACTATTTTTGGAAAATTTACTGTCACTAGATGGCAAACTACGAAATAAAAAGTGTGTCCAAGATAAGTGATTATTAATTTATTGTAATATGCAATATTTAGATCAGCAATAATGGACAATAATTTTTATTAATTAATTTTACATATATAAACAATATAAGTAAAGTTTAGTAAGCAAATTATACGAAATTGTGGTAGTCAAACTTATTAAACAATTCGATGCATACATTTAGGAGCATTTTAATATCGATACTATAAAAGAAATTTATGTTTCTCAGTACCATACAGTCTTAAAACAGAACAGCATAACCAACTTCTCTAAATTCTTTTTTAGAAGTGAAATTTCATTATTGCACTTTGGGGGTAGGCACAACATTTACACCGGTAGACAAACCTGTACTACGAAATAACTTATTCAAATTCTCATTTAGTAGTGCTTACTGCGCAAACCTCAGATCAACATGAGTATTTATGTATACACGTATCCACATTAATTTCCGTTCTAAGGGTGAAGTGCAATGTGTGTTGATGACAAAGGTTCTAAAAAATATGAGCCTTATGTACAATAATCAAGAATGTTATATGAATGCGGATGTAACAACCAGAATTCTGCCATAAAAACCAAAATATCCGTAAAATTGAAATATCCAATAAAATCAATTATTTCATTTGACATTTTTGTTTGTTTTTATCTAAATTCTTATCTTCAAACTTGGGATATTAAGAAATAACAAAAGTTCAATTTGATCCCAACATAATTTCCGAATCCTTAAATTTTCAACAAAAATATGTTTGCCTTTCTAGTAATAGGCTAGTTTACAAGTTCATGAGTGTGACGTGTGTATGTGTGTGTGTGTGACTTTTTTTTCTACGAGTTTAATTTAATTTAATGGTTCTGATATCAATCAATAATTTAAAAACACAAAACTAAATCGATTTTATGGGTTTTCCGAACAATACGATTTAATTTTAAATTCTTACAGCTTTTCAAATGTAGTAATAAACCTGATGTTGATGTTACTGTTGTTGTAATCAAATGCCAATATAATATTATATTGATAAGCCTTTTTTTAAGATTATGGTTAATCATTTAACTTATATGTTTCCCATATAAGACTACGACAGTAAAGTTAAGAGTTGTTTTGCGTACGGTATGATACGAGTATGATAGAATATTGGAAACCAACAGACCGATATATTGACAATAAAATAAAATGAAGTAATGATAACAATAATAATTGATTGATGAAGCAGCAAAGGCAATTGGGGGTACCGTATTTTCCATGTCATTATTGATTGATTATACATTTGGACACTCCATCCAAAACCAATTTAGAAAATGCTATCGATATTTTCCTATTCGTGTACACATAAATAATTTAACTATCTCGAGTTTGACTCAATAAACATCGATCTATGTACATATGTTATGTATACGTATTATGTCTCTATATACCACATAATGAATTTGATTTGGTCATCTTGTATACAATGCTCGTAAAATATAATTTAATTGCTTTTTTTTGGCAAACACGCCAGTTATTTGTGTACGGACATATTTTGGCCCGAAATCTTAATTAAATTGTGCCCGACTATAGGCATGTAACATACATACATAAGAAAATTTACTTGATTTATTGGTGACAATTGTGATTTGTGAAGTCAAACATATTACGCGAACTGCCGCTGCTCTATACGACGCTTACCACATAAAAAATATTAGTAAAATATAATCCAATTTGTTAAATTAAGCATTAATTAAATATTTTGGTGATAATGTTTATTTAGTGCTCGAAACAAAATAGCAATTAGTAATTGTGTAGCCCATTAAAAATAACCTAAAATTTATTTCACCGTACGAGGTTCGTGCGTGTTACAAAATTTATTACAACCACATGGCATTTACGCACCATGCACATAATTTGAAAATTTGTGGTGGTTTAAAGAGAATCGATTTTATGATTACGTTTTAATAATAATACGTCCCAACGACCAATTATCCCTCCTTGACCGCACACGATCGATATCAGGCTGCTGAACGAACAAATTATATTGGAAGAAGAACAATTAACATAAGGCCCATGGAAATGATCAATGAAAACCCCCTCCCCCCCTCTCTTAAAGCGAAAACGAGAAATCTACGTTGAACTGTTTCAATTATTTGTATGTGAACCTCGTGATATGGAGACCACACTATGCTGTTAAAGTTAGCCGAAATTGTCCAGCCTAAAAATGTCGGTAACGCAGATCCGTCAGTAACAGACGATATAAAACCAAAATTTCGATAATGCAGATTAAAAGTATTAGCAAAACACATCCACCGAAAAATGTCGATAACTAAGATTGCCTAAAAATGCCGGTAATGCAGATCCGACTAGAACAGATGAAATAAAACCAAAATTTCGATAATGCAGATTGAAAGTATTAGTAAAAACACATTCGCCGAAAAATGTCGATACTCTAATTCTGGTTATAATTATAATTTATTACAATAACCAGGTGGACATAAAATAGTCGATAATACAGAACATGTCTATGAAAGTTTTATAAAATACAAAGCCGTAGTAATTAAAAATTGACATCGCTTTAAAAATTGTGCCAGTTAGCTAAGCTGTATAAGATAGCGGAAATTTGTCAGCGGAAAATAAGAGATTACGCTGCTCGCCGCAAGTGGCAGCACCATCACAAAAGAGAATTTAGTTTGTTATATAATTACCAGAGGATTTTTTTAGTCATTTTGTATCTCTTTTTTCGCTAAATAAAACATCCCAGCGGGATAAAATACTAAAAGTGATCCGTAAAATGACTCGAAACGAAAGGAACTCGGTAAATGAAATCTTGAAATTTAACAATATTCCGTGTTTCCGCCTTTTTTAAAGAATGACAATGAAATTTGGATAGTAGTATTGATCAGGGATTATAAAGTAAGTTTTGGACACAATTCTAGGATCTGTTCATGCTGGACTAAGCTTGGTCATTTCTTAGCCAATCATTTTGAAAATTTAAAAATTTTTATTAACTTATTTTCAGTTTTTGGCCAATATCGCAAAAACTTCCACTAGTAACCAATACTTTCGGTTGTTTTTCTAATAGCTTAGGTCATACTGAGACTACGAGGAAACTTTGGGGAAAATTTATGGATTATAATTTTCACTATAATTTTTTGATTTTCTGCGGCCATGTTGGTTACTACTGGAAGTTTTTGAGATATTGGCCAAAAACTGAAAATAACTTAATAAAAAATTTTAAATTTTCAAGAGGAGTGGAGAATAAAATGGCTAATGCCCAAAACTTACTTTAAAATCCCTGATCAATACTACTATCCAAATTCCATCGTTGTTAATAAATATTGTTAAATTTAATTTACCGAGTTCCTTACTTCGGAGATCAATCAATTTGTCATTTTAAGGATCACTTTTAATATTTTATTCCACTGGGATGTTTTATTTAGTGAAAAAAGAGATACAAAATGAATAATAAATTTCCGCTGGTAATTATATAACAAAATACATTCTCTTTTGTGATGGTGCTGTCACTTGCGGCGAGTAGCGTAATCTCTTATTTTCCGTTGACATATTTCCGCTATGTTATACAGCATCAGTTAGCCATCAATCGCAAAATTTCATTGTACGTGTGGGGTAGGCTTGTAGGAGTTTAAGAGTGTGGAATTTCGAATTTTCTCATTTTAAAATGGTAAAATTACCCCGCGTTCAAGGCAGCTGTTCAGTACTATGACTATTCGATGAACAATGGATTTATGCAACATTTCTTGGTATACATTTGGGACAGTTTGAGCAGTTTGAGGGGGTGGAATTTCAATTTTTTTATTTTATAATGATACAATTTTGTTAGCTGGCCTTCAATCATTAACTAAATCTCATGGTATAGTTAGGAGTAATGTAACGAGTTTGTGGGAGTGTAATTTGAAATTTCCTCATTTTAGGATGATAAAATAGTCCAAGGTTTTGTCAAGTGGTCGCCAATATAACTGGTACTATTCGGTAAAGGATGGAATTATGCAAAATTTCAGGTTATGGTTGGTGGTGTTCTAAAGAGCTTAAGGGAGTGGAATTTTAAAGTTTATGATTTTATAATGATAAGTGACCCCGCGTTTATGTTTTTGCTAGTTGGTCTTCGATCTAACTGTAATTATTCTATGAACAATGGATTTACACAAAATTTCATAGAATGGTTTAAGGTGGTCTGAAGAGTTTAAGTGGATGTAATTTCAAATTAATTTTATAATTTAAAATGATAAATGATTTCGCGTTCAAGATTTTGGTTGGTAATTAATCCAACTGTGACTATTCGATTAAGAATGGTTTTACTTGATGTAACCTAGTATAAATTGGGGTGGTTTGGTAAGTTAGAGGTGGTGTAATAACTTCAATTTAATGGTGGCTATTCGATGAAGGCTGGATTTACGTAAAATTTCTTCATATAAATAGGGATGGTTTAAGAAGTGTAAAGAGTGGAGTTTCAAATTAGTCATGAATCCTACTATGACTATTCGATGAAGCTTGAATTTACGCAAATTTTCATGGTGTCTTTGCGGGTAATTGCAGGAGCTTGAGGGGGTGTAATTTCAAATGTTCTCATTTTAAATTGATTCAATGGGCTATCAAGATGTTGATAGTAGGTCATCAATCTAACTGTGACTGTTCGATAATCGTGAATTTGGGCATGTTACTTTTGGTTTGGGTGAGGTAGGTCTGATCAACTTTTGCATAACTAAAATAAATTGGATTTAGACGTTCACTGTATCGAGAATGGGCCAGCTTACAGAGATGTCCCACAAACAAAGTATGCATGCTTAGTTAGCTTATGACATTCTAAACAAACAAAAATTATCTCCACTGTAATACGATGACGTAAACCCATTTGTTATTGACACCGAACTTGATCAATTGATGTGTTGATGTGTTTTTAACGCTTGTGAATGATGTTTTTTCAGCTAGCCCAGATTCACAAAAATCTCGTAGTAATCGTCCTATTAAACCATGGATCTGTGAGGCCTTGTTAAACATGATCAAACGTAAAAAATGGTTATTGAGAAAGGCGAAACATGTTAGAACCAATCAACGTTTCCAGCAATATGTTATAGCCTACTGTCAGAAAGTAAAAAAGAAATCCATTGCTACACGCGTAGCTTATTATAAAAATAGACTTGATAACTGTTCCGGTGACTCCAAACTTATGTGGCGTTCTATCAATGACATTTTAAGTAATAATTCGTCAAAGATTAAGCTCATTAATTCTAGTAATTCATCTAATAATGATCTTTTAACGGATGCGTCTGATATTGCCAATGAGTTCAGCAATTATTTTGGGAGTATTGCGTCAAATTTGAAGTCTAGTCTTCCATTAAATAATAGGAATTCTATGGAGTCTGACGGCGATTATGTTGAGCAATCTTTTTTTTTTCATTCAATTGACGATCTTAATGTTTCTAAAACCATTGCCTTTTTAAAATCAAGAAACTCTTACGATATATTCTGTTGTAGCAATTACTTAATTAAAAGTTCCGCTGGTCTTATATGTGCTCCTTTATGTTATATTTTTAATTGTTGTTTTAGAACTGGTATTGTTCCTGAAATTTTGAAATCAGCAATTGTGGTACCTCTTCATAAAAATGGTTCCAGATGCGACTTAAATAATTACCGGCCTATTGCTTTACAGTCAGTCCTGTTAAAAATAATGGAAAAAATTATTAAATGTAGAATGGTTGTATTCCTAGAGAAGCATAGTGTTATAAGTTGTTGTCAGCACGGTTTTCGCAATGGGTTTTCCACGGAGTCTGCATTATTTGAATTTTTAAATTGCGTGCATGCATCGCAAAATAATTCTGAATCTTGCGCTGGGCTTTTTGTTGACATAAAAAAAGCCTTTGACATGGTTGATCATAACCATAGGAGGTTATAAGCATAAGCTTTCTAAAATTGGTTTCAGAGGGAACATTAATAATTGGTTTAAATCGTATCTTGCAAATCGTAATCATGTTGTTAAGGTTAATGGAACTATGGGCAGCCCTTATGTCTTAAACATTGGTGTTCCTCAACGTTCCGTCTTGGGGCCACTTCTATTTCTGATATACGTAAACTCAATTTTTAGTGCAAATTTGGCAGGCTCTATAAATTGCAGCCGATCTTTTAGTTTTAAGGAAATGGTTTGACCACCATTTCCTAATATTAAGTGACAAAACTAAGTGTATGCATTTTAGTTTGGGTAGCAGTAGTTTACATTCATCGTTAACGTATCATTCCAGTTTTTGTAATGCTGTTAATTGCTCCAGCTCGTGCATTTCCATTGAAACTGTTGAGAGCTTCAAGTACCTTGGAGTTATTGTTGGTTGTAATCTGAGTTGGAAGCAACATGTCGATAAAATAAAAAAGTATCTTAGCAGTAGCACCCAAATCGGTATTGTTAAAATTCTACTAAGCTTGCATTAACTCTAGGCTTGAATATGTGTTATCGTATTGGGGTGGTTGCTACCATTCAACTTTAAAAATTCTCATAGTTGATCAGAAATATGATATTCGTATTATGTGTTTTAAGTCTTCACGGGTTTCTGCTTGGCCATTATTTTTGAGTTGCAAAGTTTTACCATTACAACATTTATATGTTTATAAAGTTTTACGTTTATTTTATTTGCGAAGTGGGCATCGATTATTGAGAGCAAATGTGCGATACAATATTAGGAACGATGATCGTTTCTTACAACAAATAAATTCGAAATCATTTCTACAGGCACTTAAAGTTTGGCTTTTTGAGCACCCTAATATCGATTTTCTATTTAGAGTTTTAGTCTGATGAAGTTTAAGTTTTAGTTTTAATTTATTTATCTTTTTATATTTTTATTGTTATGTTTTTATTTCGTATCATAACTTTTTATTTGTAAATTGTTCTTTGTTAAAGGGTAGATCAATACTGCCGTTAAATCGGTGATGATTACCCTACTCATTTATTTTCATTTTGTATTTTAATATTATATGTGACAAAAAAATTGTACTGAAAATAAATGATAAGCCAGTGTGCTTAAAACTAAAATAAATTGGATTCATTGGTTCACTGTATCGATAATTGACCAGCTCACAGAGATGTCCCACGAACAAGGTATGCATGCTTAGTTAGCATATGACATTCTGAACAAACAAAAGTTATCCCCATTTTAATACGATGACGTAGACCCATTAGTTATTGGCACCGGACTTGATCAATTCTTGCAAAACTAAAATTAATGGGATTTAGATGTTCACTGTATCGAGAATTGGCCATCTCACAGAGATGCCTCACGAACAAAGTATGCATGCTTAGTTAGCATATGACATTCTAAACAAAACGATGACGTAGACCCATTTGTTATTGACACCGAACTTGATCAATTCTTGCGAAACTAAAATAAATGGGATTTAGACGTTCACTGTATCGAGAATTGGCCAGCTCACAGAGATGTCCCACGAACAAGGTATCATTGCCGAAGTCGCTAGTTTACTAATTGCGTATTAACGAGCAGTTGATTTTGATAGCAAAATTTTTAAATAATCCTAACAGTGCTTTTGTCAACTGTTTTACTAATACATTTGCGTTTTTGTTTTTTCGACAAAATTTGTAGTCCGCCATGTTTTGTTATTTTTTAATTTCGTCGAACACTTCACACTCGTTTTTGTGAACATTCTAAAAGTTTACTCGTTTTGCTTAGTATTGCATGGATAAACAGTATTTCTTTATTTGATTCCAACAAATCACAACTGTGCCAACACTTTTATTAAGAATAAAGTAATTTGCATATTTGTGCAATACTCCACCCGTATTAAATATTTAAAATACCGAACATAATTAAGCCTAACGACCTATCATTTGTATACCCAGATACAAACCAAATTGTTCCACATAGGTCGTTTATACTAAAACTAAACCTACTGGCGCAATTAGGGGTGTCTCTATTCGATGCTAATAAACTACATATTTGCATCCCATTCCACACTTGTAACTACATACAAGTAGGTAAGTAATTTACAATTTTGATGCGATACCCTTAATTATATTTTATTTACCAAAATAATTTCCATCACCATTCTCCGCTCTCCGTTCAGTTTGCCGTATTTATTTTCCCAAGCACAATGCAGATTTTTTTTCGATTTTTTTAATTATTTCATCGGATTGTTATTTTTTGTATAAAATACTTTTTAGTACACAAGCTTTTTTCTATTATAAATCATTTGGACTAAAAATAAAAATAAAAAAAAAACTATAACTATATTTAATGGATTTGTTGTTAGTGTAGTGCTATATATAAATTTTATACAAAATTTACGTATACAAGAAACTATACCTAAAAACTAGGTTCATTACAGTTAATCACGCTATTCACGTCACATTAATTTCCCTATTTAAATGGGATACAAAAACAATTTTTTTTTATTTACAAGACATACAGCTTTTTGGTGTATTGGGAAAAGCTTTGCGTACATATTTCATTTATAATCAAATACTTTATTAATTTGAATATATTAAAAACAACCCGTACTCCCCCCCCCACCGCTCTATCCGTTGGCACACTTCGGAATTATTCAATACAAGATACACAAGTTGTTTATTTATTGTTTGTTGTTACTCGTACTCGTATATCATTCATTGTGATTTATAATATTACCTGGTCTATAAATAGTTTGTGAGGTACGCGTGTGATAGTTTTTGTTTGTTCTTCCTGCTGTTTTGAAAATATTGTTTTTATGCTCACAAATTATTTGGTTTAGACATTAATTTTTTATTAATAATTAATATGACGTGTGTATGAGACGATATAATGGCGAACAGAAAACATCGTTTGCGAAAAAATATAATTTGGGACGTTTAGGGTTTATTAATGATTTATGTATGATGGAAGAACGCTAATATCTTTTTTCGTAAAATTAAAAGAATGATTTACAAAATTCATAAAATATTTTATTTAATATGTCGTTAAGTGACGGAATACATAACCTAATTTCGTGGAAATTGGCATATTTATCTCCCATATTTAAAATTGGCATGAAGCCAAATATGAATACGATATTGATGTAACTACATATTCATATTTTGAACGCCATCAGCAAAATATTTGAAAATTTTATACCCCCGCTTTATTTGCAAAGAAATATGCGCCACATTTTTTTAATTATTCAGCCCTTTTACAATTCATCACTTCGAAACATGTTCACAAGATAGGTGTTGTCTCGTGGGGTTTCTAACATAAAATAATTCGTAGACGGCTCCAATTAGAAAATAAGGCGGAAATAGGATTCCCATTGGATTCAAATGGAATCGTATAGCAAACATACAGTCGTGGGCAAAAGTATTGGAAATTAAGTTTTATAATAAATTTTGAAGTTTTAATTATAAAATACTAGCTGACCCGGCAAACGATGTACTGCGATATACAGGGTGGCTGACACGAAGTGTTACCAAAACAAAACGTCACAGAATTTTTATTTTTTGATGAATTTTATTGAATCAAAGTAAAAAATTAAACAAATATTTAAATTTTCGAATTGCATTCGCAGTTTTCAATTTGGCCACCCTTATCCGCGATTATGGCCTTCAAACGGCCGACAAAGCTATTGCATGCAGCACGAAAGTGGCTTTGCGGTATTTTGGCCCATTCCCGGCGAAGTGCTTTGCTTGAGATGATCGACACTTTGGTATTTTTTTGTCCCAATCTTGCTCTTCAAAATACCCCAAACCAAGAAATCTAGATGCTGTATAAGATAGCAGAAAATTTCCAGCAGAAAAAATGTATTTTTGCTATTCACCACTAGAGGCATAGGCAGAAATTTTTTGAAATTTTCAAGCAGAAAATAATAATTCTTTCATAATTCTCAGCAGAAACTTTTGTGAAAAATCAAATAATTTATGAAAAAGAAGAGAAAATATATGTTTTAAGGTTTTGCGTATGTATAAGGACTCTTAAATATACTAAAATTACCATAATCATCATAAAGCAAATAGAGATACACAAAAAACGAATCGCCTACCTTTATACCACTCCATAAAATTTTAGTTATTATATGTATGTGAAATGTTTTCAGTTTTTTAACAAAAATGTTAGAAAACCGTCCCTGTAACTACCCTGGGTTTATGTTTTTATGGTAGCTGAGATCATAATCTATATACATGAGTAACACAAAAATCATAGCTAGCGTCAGTAGTGTTCCATAAATTTTAGAAGTCATTTTAATGTGAAATGTTTTCAGTTTTTTAACAAAAGTGTTAGAAAAACCCCCTGTACTACCCTGGGCTTATGATTTTTTGGTAGCTGGGATCATAATCTATATACATGAGTAACATAAGATTCATAACTGGCGTCAGTAGCACCTCATCAACGAATACCCATGGTAGTTACAGAGGGGCTTTTCTAACACTTTTGTTAAAAATCTGAAAACATTGCACATTAAAATGACTTCAAAAATTTATGGAACGCTACTGACGCCAGTTATGAATCTTATGTTGCTCATGTATATAGATTATGATCTCAGCTACCATAAAACTATAAGCTCAGGGTAGTTACGGGGGAGTTTTTCTAACACTTTTGTTAAAAATCTGAAAACATTGCACATTAAAATGACTTCAAAAATTTATGGAACGCTACTGACGCCAGCTATGATTGTTATGTTGCTTATGTATATAGATTATGATCTCAGCTACCATAAAAACATAAGCCCAGGGTAGTTACAGGGGGTTTTTCTAACACTTTTGTTTAAAATCTGAAAACATTTCACATTAAAATGACTTCAAAAATTAATGGAGTGCTATCAACGTATGCGATTTTTTTTGTGTTGCCCTGTATTTGTATTATGATGATTATAATAATTTTAATATATTTTAAGAGTCCTTATACAAACAACCGCAAATCGTTCTTTAAAGAAAATTTACTTTTTTCGTTTTATAACGTTTAAACATATATAACATATATTTTCTCTTCTTTCTTTCTGCTGGTCAGAATTACTGATTTGCTTAAAAATTTCTAAAAATTTCTGCTGGTTTCAAAAAATATTAGCTGCAAAATTTCCTTTTTGTGATAGTGCTGCATCTAGCGGTGAATAGCAAAACACATTTTTTTCTCGGTCATTAGGTAGTGGAAATGAACCGCGGAACGTTGTTTCTCAGCCAATCTTGATTGACGCGCGCTTTATGACTCGGCGCCGAGTCCTGTTGAAATGTCCAGGCTCTGCGGCCGAATTTTTTTTGTACCCAAGGTTTCAACGCTCCCTCCAACACATGATCCCGATAAATTTGAGCGTTTATCTTGATTTCACGGTCCAAAAAACGAGCGGTGAACGGCTTTCGGCCGTTACGGTGGCCCAAACCATCTTCATTGGCGGCGCTTTGTTTCGAGTGCCAATCCGTTGGTCCAAATTTTCAGTAGAACGAAGAAACGCACAAATGCAGAATTAAATGTTAAAATGATGCGACGCTTCTCGTGAATGACTTGCGCATATGTGGATGAAAGAAAGTTCGGTGAGGCGGACGTAGCGCCATCTATCTATCCATCTATTCAACAACATAAACAATTTCGTTCGTATTTGAAATACGAACGATGGTTAAATTATTTGGATATTGTTCATACAAAATACTAAAGTCGCAATTAAAAAATGTGAGAGTGGGGGTAGGAGGGTAAACATTTTAGCCAAATCAAAAAAAAAAAAAATACGAAACAAATTGTTGTCAAAAAAGTAGAAATATAAAAAAATTTCTGGATAGGGACACCCTAACCACCTAGCATCTTCATTGGCGGCGCTTTGTTTCGAGTGCCAATCCGTTGGTCCAAATTTTCAGTAGAACGGCGGGGCAAGTAAATCTGGTCGTTTTGCTTGTTCACATATTGCTCAATAACGAACGGTGACTCATCGGAGAAAACCAAATTCGGCAAATCGCCACTTTCGTGCAAGCGTAACAACTCCTTTGCTATTTCTACTCTAACTTTTTTTTGAGCATCGGTGAGACCATGCATTTTATGGAATTTCAAGGCCTAGATCATCTTTCAATATGTGATGCATCCGTTCGAGCGAAATGTTCGCCTCACGAGCCAGTTTTCTGCCGCTACGGCGCGGATTCCGAGCCAATTTGGTCTTCACCTTCCGAATGATATCCGGGGATGTAGCAGTGCGTTTCGGTCCACCGCCATGGCGTTTTGCAATGCGGCCAGTATCGTTATAACGATTTATGGTGCGGTACACAAACATTTTATTCACATGCAGATGTTTTAACTGGTTAACAATCTGCGGCTGTGGTTTTCCAGCCAAATATGGAGCAATCACACTATTACGCTTGAATTCCATTGCGGATAACTTTTGTTCTGAATATTTCCCACTAAAATGCGTTTGTACGCTTGTAAACAATGAAACGAACTGTCATTAGTCTAAATTTAGCATCACTGGTTTGACAGCAATGACAGTCTGAAGTTGATAACACTTCGTGTCAGTCACCCGGTATATTATGGATCTATGACAGAAAGAGGAATGGGAGCGCTGTAGACGATGACCGGCGATAAAAACAAAAAAACACCAACCATTCATTTTCTCAGTTCAATGTATTTCATTAATGTAACGGACATATTCATTGTTTGATCTCTTAAAGGTTAAATGTTAAGTGAAAAAAAGTAATATATGTTTTATCCTAAAGTAGGAAAATGAAATAAAGAAAATTAATATTAATTTCCAAGAGCAATTGAGCAAATAAGCTTGATGGTTTGCCCACGCTAGAACATGTCACGTATAATTGCGTGAAAAACATGGTGTGCTCAAATCTAAACCGGAAACAGATATCGTTTGGCCTTGCGACTTATTGATTGTCAATGCGAATTGAGGGAATCATTGAAATTCGATAATGTTTTTCATCAATTTTTTAATGATCAATTGCGTGCCATTGCACAGCCGTGTTGGGTTCTGAAGTAAAATAATTTGGAGAACCAACTTTCCAACTTTCAGTCGTAGAAGGTGTAGTGACATGCCTGTCAAATCCAGTGAGTTCAAAAACTCTGTTGGATAATTTACAGCTTCATTGGCATCGCAAACTGTATCAATCGATTTCTATGATACCAAGTCGCCTAGCAACGACTGCTGTATCTTGAAGTTTAAACCGTCGACGTTCACATGTTTTGCTGCCAAAATGGCTCTTTCTGCCAGCTATGCATGATTTATCTATTGTGTGCGTACAATGAGAGCATTTTGCGAATCAACGATTGTCCGGAAATTAGTGGGCAATTTTATGCATCCAGTATTTTCATAGACATCAACTTTTTCGTCGCCGATATCTAACAATTGGTTCGAGAATGTGTCAGCGGATGGATCTTGTAGCATTTGGACGCGCATGTTTATTTTTAGCTGGACTTTTTGAACATTATGCCACAGTGGCGATGATTTCAAGGAAGCGTTGATCTCAGAATGCCGCCGAATATTTTGTCGTTCTGGGTTATTTTAAATATTCAGTGGCAGCTTAAATGCTGAATGAGCTGTTCTGCCTCCATCCAATAAAGTTGCTGTAATGCCAGATGATGCAACGGCGAATGCTATGCCATTATTTGATCGTATTTTGGCGGGAATTAGCGAAATGAGAAATGTTTGATCAAAAAAATAAGAATCCACCTTGTTCCGCCGAAAACGCCAGCATAATGCGGTCGTAAATGATTTTTGTTCATGAGTCAGTAGTGGGACATTGCGAGTAACAATCGCTGCCATTTCTGCAGTATCGTATCGCAGTTCACGATTCATTTCGGTGTCCATTAAATCCGACGCAGTTCGATTTGGCGAACTCATAACGAAATGACTGAGTGGTAAATGGCAATGGAAACGCAAAGATCCTCGATAGCAATCAATGCTTCATTGTACATAGCGTCGCTGAATGTCATCGTTAGATCGTTGCACCATACAAAAAGTAGGCAAAAAGTAGTAAGACTTTTTAATTTAAATTTCGCGCGGAAAACCATTCGTCGAAATATTTTTTTTTCTATGTGGTTTTTCTATGTTTTTTCTTCTATGTCTATGTTTTTTTTTATGTACAAAAAGTGCATTCGGCGATTTTTACAATGAGTGAAATTATTCAACAAAGAAGTTCCATTAAATTGTGTATGCAGAATCAATTTTGTGGTGCCGAAACGTTTGAATGTTGCAAAAGGCCTTCGGTGATAATTGAATGTGTTTTTGGTTGGTACAAATTGTTCAAAGAGGGTCGAGAACGTGTTGGCGACGAACCACGTCTAGGACGGCCATCAACATCAACTGATGATCAACACGTTAATAAAATCAAGGAATTGGTGCTCGAGAATCGACGATTAACAGTCAGAAACCTTACTGGCATCGTTGAAATATCGGAAGGATCAGTGAAAACCGTTTTGACCTAAGAACCACATCATTTGGACCTAAGAAAATTGAAAGCACGATTGGTTCCAAAATCACTCAATTTTTTGAAAAAACAGCATAGCGTTGACGTCTGTGAAACAATGCTTTCCGACTACCAGGATGTCATGAAACGTATTATAACTGGCGATGAGTCTTGTATCTATGCTTACGACCCGGAAACAAACGATCAATCGGCCGAATATCGTGCCAAAGGTGAGCCGAAGCCGAAAAAACCACGTCACAGCAAGTCAAAAATCAAGGTGATGTTGACAGTTTTCTTCGATTATCGAGGTGTGGTGCACTCCGAATTCCTTCCGACCGGCCAAACTGTCAACAAGGAATACTATTTGAGTGTTATGTGTCGTTTGCGCGAAGCTATTCGTAAAAAGAGGCCGGAATTATGGGTCGACAACTCTTGGTTTTTGCACCACGATAATGCACCTTCTCATACTGCGTTGGTTTTATGTGTTTTTTTCGCCAAAAATTCCACCCATATCGTTCCGCAACCACCGTATTTGCCTGATTTAGCTCCGTGTGACTTCTGGCTGTTCAGCAAACTCAAACGACCGCTCCGAGGAAACTGTTTTGAGTCAATTGAAGACATTAAACGTGAATCGCTACGCGCATTGGAGGCTATTCCGGAAATCGACTTTAACAACTGTTTCGAGGATGGGAAAAAACGTTGGCCCAAGTGTATTGAGATCGAGGGTATTACTTTGAGGGGGACGAAATAGATTTGGAGAAATAAATAAAGAATTTTAAAATTATGAACAAAGTCTTACTATTTTTTGCCCACAGTATTACTTGCAAATGTATTTGATGCTCTTCACCGAACTGCAGAACTCAACATTAATATGAGCATTGCATGTTTTGCTCAGCGCAGAGATGAATATGGTACCATCCACCGATTGTCAATGTCAATGTCTGCATTGTTGATATTTAGCGTAAATGATGGTCATTTGTGATCATGTCGTTGGTGTTGGTGGTCTTTAGGAAAACGCTTTGAAGATTTTCCATCTACCATGCAAGGCGATAGACGATTCAGATCACCGCATGGGTCATGAATCATGTTTCTGGTAACAATATCGAACAATAGTTGATCAGTAGATGAATCTGGAATTTCCGCGGAAATCACACTATCGATTTCCTCAGGGCGTATTTTGTCGACTAACCAAATCAAAATGTGTGCATGAGGTAATCCTCGCTTTTGCCATTTAACCGAATACATCCAGCAACGTGTGGACCGAATACGTGTAATTTTCAAATCAAGCTCATTAAAGACTTCAATTTTTGTTTGAATACACAAGTACGTCCGTACTCGCGCACGAAAGTCAGAGCATCCTGTATGTATTCTTGCATATGACGTGGACTGCCTACGTACGATGATGGTAGAAGTGAATGTATTGTTCCGCGGGCAGCTTCTGTTGATTGTGTCGTAGGAATCGCAGTCGTTCGCTCTTCACCTTCGCGTACACGTCAACCATGAATTGTTCATGGTTCATGGTTTCATGAACAGCTCATGACTTCGCAGAATCACGTTGTCCTGATCTGTGGCGGGGTCTTTTTGTTTAATGTTTATGCAATATCCGTCTTGTCTCTTCCAGAAAATTAGCGGATATTTTAAAGCATCGTATGGACGGTGTGTGTGGGCAATGAACTCCAGATTATTGTTTCTTCTTCGAATAACGATTTCTCGCGTCGATGTGCGGTCGCCAACCATGATTCCAACAACGTCGTCAACAACAGGCGCATTGAATCTACGCACGTGCTGTCCAGCTGGTGTTTTATCCGGGTTGATGACAATAGCGTGATTGTCACTTTGCAATGCGTGCGTGTGTGATTTGAAGAATTTCACCGCCTATGAAGTACATTTGTAAAAATTTATGTGGTTCGTTTGGCATTGGCAGCAATGAGCCTACTTTGTGGAACACTTGGTCTTTGAGTTTGAACGTTGAATTGAATTGTTGAGTAAGCCGTTCAATGGTTCTGGTTATGTCTCAATTGTGGCTGACTCATGTTTGAATTTGAGCGCTTATACAATGGGGATTTTCATTGTCCATAGCACCAATCAGCACTTCTGGATGAGCGGAATATTCAATATCTTGCTCGTACTCGAATGCGAGACGAAGGAACGAAGCGGATGTAAATGCTCGATGTAATTGTTGACGTTGTCGGTCATTTGCTCTGCGTGTGTTAACTACGAAACGGCGTGCTTGTCTCCGTTTCAATTTTCGTTGTTGATTTCGTTCCGCTCTTGCCTCTTGTGACTGGGATGCAAGTGCGACATGCTCACACGCACATTTTCGTTATTTTGTTGGATTTGTTCGTATCTTTTTTCTACTCTACTATTTCGCATGTTTGTTGCCTAATTCGTTCAACGGTCCAAATGGGCCCTTTCTGTCTTGCTGGCATTATTCAAATTAAAATAAATCGTACAAAATTTAGCACGCACTGCTTTGTGATACATAACAAATGCAGAATGAAATGTTAAAATGATGTGACGCTTCTCGTGAATGACTTGCGCATATGTGGATGAAAGTTCGGTGAGGCGGACGTAGCGCCATCTATCATTCAACAACATAAATACTTTAGTTATGTTTGAAATACGAACGACGGTTAAATTATTTGGATATTGTTCATACAAAATTCTAAAGTCGCAATTAAAAAATGTGAGGGTGGGGGTAGGAGGGTAAACATTTGAGCCAAATCAAAAAAAAAATACGAAACAAATTGTTGTCAAAAAAGTAGAAATATAAAAAAATTTCTGGATAGGGACACCCTAACCACCTAGCGGTATGAAATATACTTTAATACCTGAATAGGTCTACCTACCAAATATACACCACAAAATTCATAAAAATCGGTCGAGAGAAGTTTCGGAGGAGTGCGACCACAAACACCGTGACACGAGATTTTTATATATTAGATTAATTTAGTTTTCGTATTAGAATATAGATGTCTCTGTTTAAATCTACACAACTAAATTGTTGACAATAATTCAACATAAAGTTCTCTGCGTTAAAATTTTACGAAAATCGACAAACGAATTTTTCAAGGAATAATTTATCTGGTTAATTTTGGAGACCAGTGAAAATTTCATTTCACGTCAGCTGCTTACTAGCCTTAATCGCGTAAAAACAAAAAACAATTCTTATCAGTGAGTATACAATACGAGCCAAAACTTTAAAGTTTTGTTTATAGGCGAAGATGTAAGGGACGAAGAAAAACGCATCGTGCTGCCGCACTGTGTGGAGAGACACGGGAATTGTCTTTGATTTGAAAACATCTCAATATGCATTTCGAAATTACAGAAAATGTCAAATTTTATATTTGCCTGCATAGCTTTCGTTGTTTATATGAAATTTTTTTGTGTATTGATGTATTTGCGAGTACCAAAGCCTGGGAGCGTGGTTGGTAAAATTTCCAAACCAAATCCGACTCTGAATATAAAAATATTTCCAAAATCTGTCGTATATGTCGTACGTACATTATAAAATAAGAGTCACGGCCTATATAATTCCAGAGTACCGGTACGAGTTTATCGTTTTGCCTAAAATCTCAAAACTCGCTTAGTCGTTTGTGACTATAACCATTACAAGTTTATTTTAATGTCGTTTACAGATAACAAAACGTGTACAAAAAATAAAAAGCCAAAACGACATAATATTCGATTTTTGTTTGTACGATAAAACTGTGTAGCTCTAGAGAGCTATACGACGAACTAAATTTAGGGAGCGCATGATTTGGGTTAGATAAATAAAAATCCCATCCTATATACTCCGAGTGTAAAGTGGATACTTAATGTCTTAGTTTGCATTTTTAATGTTCTAACTTGGGAAACAACGTAGCGAGTGTAGTATTAACCGCTACCGTAAACAGTAGGAGTTATTCCATTGGAAAATATTTAAATATTTGTCTAAGTATTACGAATTCATTGTAGTGTTAAATTAATTATTATTGTAAATACTCTCACATACATATATACGATATACATATACGACCACAAAAATGTCTTTATTATTTCGTACACGAAATGAGTTTTCTTTAGGAAAATCAAAGACCGCAAAAAGAAATACCACAGCAAACATGAAAATTGTAAGGTAGGTGGGTGGTTGGGTGAAGAGGGTATGATTTGGAATTTTAAAAGTTCTTTAAATATAGAACGGAAATACACAAATTAATGAAAATTTATACGCTCGTGTAGTTTAAAATTTTGTATGTGCAATTTTACGGTGAATAGTAATTTGGGATATAATTATAATGCTGTTGGGTATTTAGACAATGTACTAATGTACTACATGCGACATTTGTATCCTAAAAATACGTTTAGTTTAAATGAGCTTAAATTAGAATCATTCGAAATCATTGATTTATGGTTTTATGTAAAGGAGGTGTTTTTCAAATTTGTTGGGGAAGGGGTTTCAACTCGGCGTCTTTCCAATGAACTACCTACCACCGGTATTGATGAAATTTTCATTCAATTTTTAAATTTATAGTCGGCCAAATTATATTTTACCCCGAGCTCAATCAGAGTTCCATCTCCAATATACATCCTCCCTATTTCCATATAAATCAAAGTCGTTCGAACTGAGTAAAAAAAGTAAAAGTAGGACTCCTAAACGATTTTTCTTAAAACTCAAAATTCTTTGCAACAGATTTCTGGTACTCAAAATCCCATTCAACAGATTTCATTAAAGTTGTTTGAACTGAGAAAAATAATTAATCATACAAACTCGGACTCCACTGGAATACACCGTAACGAATTTTCTCGAAATGAACTTCTGGTTTTCTTTACGTCTAGTTTTTTGGGTGCCTTGCGAACTATTAGACTGTACTACCTCCTTGTGAGCCATGATATCCTAAATCCAATTCCAATCCTTTAAGTAAAGGTTTATAGTTACCTTGAATTTGTTAATTTTATAGCCTAGCGGAAATTCGAAAGTATTTAGCGAATTTCACTTCTTGAATGTTCGATAAATAAATCGGCGCTTGGTCCATCAAAAACTTTACACTAATTCTATGCACGTGGTTTAATCAAACGAGTATATATCTGGAGAACTTGGTGCGATTTAAACCCCTTCCGCATCTATTGAGGAACTTAGGGTTTTATGAAGCTGTTTTGGTCAATGCAAAAATGTGATCATTCCATTTTAAATTGTTGCTAATTTGAGCACCGTGCAGACGAATTGAGTCACAACCCATGAGTACAAAAAATATTCGTTGTGACTTCCTCTACGCAAATATGTGGAAAGAAAAGGTTTTTCAATATTCGAACTGGAACTCCGTCGCGCGGCCTTATTTACGATCATTGTTTTAACAACTTCGTCTGAGATCGAGTCCATTTTCACGCCATCGAGGCAAAGGTCGAGTTCGATGTGAAAGCGTCTGACAGTAAGTCGTCCTGCAAATATGTATCTGCCACCAAAGCACCGTCTGCACATTTCAATCCTGAAATGGATATTTTAGAAATATTGGCAACCGCGAGCATCTGTTAAAAGTTGGGATCGGAGATTTGAACTCGGGAGCCGGATCTTGGCTCAGGTTCCCCCAGATTCCAAAGTGTTCACGATTTTTTTCGAAGAAACTCGAATTTGTCTCACAACAGAAAATGGTCATTCTCACATCTTACCAGTGATCTTGACTCAGGTTCCGTTAGCACATCTGATATCTAATTAAATTCCTCACTCGATGAGTCCAAATGCCATCCCATAACCCGGATGCCAAAGTGATCACTAATTTTTTCGAAGAAACCCAAATTTATCTTGGAAATGAAAATTGCCACTCACACCCCTCCTTACCAGAGATCTGGACTCTGTTTCCAATGTTGTGTTTAATAGCTAATTAAATTCCTCATCTGGTGAGCCAAAATACCATCCGCCAACCCGGGTCCCAAAATGTTCATGATTTTTTTTCAAAGAAACTCAAATTTTTATTGGAACAGAAAATGGCCATTAACACTCCTTACCAGAGATCTTGACTCAGGTTCCCAAAGGATTCACGATTTTTTTTCGATGAAACTCAAATTTGTTTGGGGTTTTGACTTAGGTTTCGACAGTACATCTAATAGCTAATTAAATTCCTCATCTGACGATCCCAAATACGGGTTTCAAAATGTTAACGATTTTTTTTAAAGAAAATCAAATTTATCTTGGAACGAAAAGTGAACATTAAAACTCCTTACCAGAGATCTTGACTCAGGTTCCGATAGTGAGTCTAATAGCACATTAAATTCCACATCTGATGAGCTGAAATACCATACCCTAAAATGGGCCAGAAAGTGTTCATGAATTTTTTTGCAAGGACTCAAACTGTCTCAAAACAGAAAATGACCATTAAAACTCCTTATCAGAGATCTTGACTTAGGTTCCGATAATGAGTCTAATAGTAAATTAAGTTCCTCATCGGGTTAGCCTACCATCCCCGAACCCTGGTTCCAAACTGTTCACGAATTTTTTCGAAGAAACTCAAATTTGTCTTGGAACTGAAAATGGCCATTAACACTCCTTACCAGAGATCTTGGCTGAGGTTCTGATAGTGCGTGCAATAGCTAATTAAATGCCACAGTCAGTGAGATCAAATTCCCTCCCCCAATCCTGGTTCTAAAGTGTTCACGACTTTTTTCGACGAAACTCAAATTTATCTCAGAACCAGAAATGGCCATTAACACTCCTTTCCCGAAATCTTTACTCAGGTTTCTAAAGGATTCACGATTTGTTCTCGAAGAAACTCAACTTTGTATTGGAACTGAAAATGGCCATTAAGCACGTCTTACTAGAGATTTTGCCTCAGTTTCCGATAGTGCGTCTAATAGTTAATTAAATTCCGCATCTGACGATCCCAAATACGGGTTCCAAAGTGTTAACGATTTTTTCAAAGAAAATCTATTTTGTCTTGGAACTATAAATGGCCATTAAAACTCCTTACTCGAGATCTTGACTCAGGCTCTCATAGTGAGTCTAATAGCTAATTAAATTCCACATCTGATGAGCTAAAATACCATTCCCTGGGCCAGAAAGTGTTCATGATTTTTTTTTGCAAGAACTAAAATTATCTCAGAACACAAAATGACCATTAAAACTCCTCCCCATCTTGACTCAGGTTCAGATATTGCGTCTAACAGCTAATTAAATGCCACATCCGGTTAGGTCAAATATCATCTCCTAACCCGGATCCCAAAGTGTTCACGAATTTGTTTTCGAAGAAACTCAAGTTTGTCTTGGAACTGAAAATGGCCATTAACTCTCCTTACTAGAGAACTTTGGTTCGGATAGTATGTCTAATAGCTAATTAAATTTCTCACATGACGATCCCAAATACCGGGATCCTAACCGGGCCCTAAAGTGTTAACGCATTTTTTTCGAAGAAATTCAAATTTGTCTTGGAACTGAAAATGGTTCCGATAGTGTGTTCAACAGCTAATTTAATGCCACATTAACTCCAACCACAGTGAGATCAAATATCATCCCCCAACCCGGGTTGGGGGTCGGGTTGGGGTTTCGAAGAAACTCAAATTTATCTCAGTGCCAGAAAATGGCCATTACCAGTCCTTTCCCGAGATCTTGACCCAGGTTCCTAAAGGATTCACGATTTGTTCTCTAAGAAACTCAAATTTGTCTTGGAACTAAAAATGGCTATTAATACGCCTTACCAGAGATCTAAACTCTGGTTGCGATGATGTGTCTAATAACTAATTAAATTCCTCATCCGATGTGTTCCTGGTTCCAAAGTGTTCACGATTTTTTTTTTACCAAGAAACTAAAATTTATCTTGGAATTGAGAATGGATATTAACACTCCTTACCAGAGATCTTAACTCAGGCTCCAATAGTATCCCTGATAGCTAATTAAATTCCTCGTCTGACGATCTCAAATACTATCCCCAACCCGGGTCCCAAAGTGTTCACGATTTTTTTTACAAAGAAACTCAAATTTATCTTGGAACTGAAAATGGCCATTAACCCTCCTTACTCGAGATCTTGACTCAGGTTCCAATAGTATCCCTAATAGCTAATTAAATTCCTCATCTGACTATCTCAAATAATATCCCCTAACCCGGGCCCCATAGTGTTAACGAATTTTTTTCTAGGAAATTCAAATTCGTCTTGGAACATAAAATGGCCATTAAAACTTCTTATCAGATATCTTGACACAGGTTCCGATAGTGCATCTAATAGTTAATTAAGTTCCTCAACCGACCATCCCATAACCCGGATCCCAAAGTGTTCATTAATTTTTTTTCGAAGAAACTGAAATTTGTATTGGAACTGAAAATGGACACACACAATTAACACACACAGATATCTAATTAGAGGTAAAAGTACTAATCTAAGTTATACGGCTTTTAGGGTTTGCACCTTTGATTTACGTGCTAATAGATTAGTACACAAACTTTACCTAACATCGTATCCGACACAATACGAATTGTATCACATTTACATAGTTAGTAATTGTTGTGAATTTACACAAACTAATTAAAGCCATTAGCAACCGTGTGACGTAACGTTTGGAATGCTTCTTTGGAAAGTTATGTTGCTCACGATAAATATTCGTCGTTGCAGCTGCAAACTGCGTATAAGAAACTGTAAAGAGAAAAATGACAAGACATTAATCGAACCGTGAGGAAGATTTCGACTAACGAGAATTTCTATTTAAATGTTTAAATTACATTTTTCCTGAAAAAAATATTCATAACAGTGTAGACGTGCGCACTGATACATTAATAAATCAATTAGGATTCAGTTGGACTTTGCGCATTCCAATGTGATTCGTAATTCGTATACGTGTGAAATAAAGTGTGCAGCTAATGAAATTAACCAATTTGTTTTGACAAATGTGCATCAGACTGATAATGCAGGTTCACAACATATTCCCGGGCCCTTATGCATCCGGTAGTGGGTCGGCCTGCTGGGTGGCGACTGCATGATGTTTTATTTTTCTAAGCATTATGCAAGTAATAACCGCAAAAATTACTGGGAAGAACAAGTATATTGCCACGTAATGTACAGATTTAATCTTTGTCCTGTGGTTTTCGTTTATCAAATCAGTTAGATTAAATTGTGGCAAAAATAATATTTCGAGTTTACTGGTGGCTGTCCTATATCCCGACACTGTAAATGTATCTCCTTTCAAGATGCAGGTTGGATGAAGTTCCAGAAATCCAGCTCCTTCAATGAAAATAGTGGTTGTTTCAGTTGTCCTACTGCTATATCGTTTTCGCATATGAGGTTGCAAAGCGTTCTGGATTTCATCACAAAGATCCAGGCATTGTATCTACGTAGAGGGATAGTGTTGTGATATTCATTTTGCTGATTTGACAGCTAGTTAAGAGATCTCCAATTCGTTTGGGTAGTTGCACTTCACAGTTGCTTGTATTTGTGTTATAATCGTATAGTGGTTGATGAATATTGCAAAGATATTCTCCGTTGAAAGAAGTGCATGAATTGAATTCTTCAGCAGAAAGTGTCATGTAGTGATTTTGTTTTAACGTGATTATTAGGTAGTTCGAGTTTGGTTTGATGTATACATATTCCAGCTGATCCTATTTTTAATGGTTTGGTTTGACTTATCTTGTACATGGTAGCTATGCCATTGGTTCGAAAAGGTATGTTTTGACTTGGTTTCAGGCCTTGGATGATTTGCCCGAGCTGCCCTTGGAGTTGGTGCGGTGTTAGTATGAGAGGGTCTAGTCTTCCTTGATGGACCTCTGTGATAGTGTCGATTATTGTGGATTGAAGCGTACGGAGTTTCATTATTTCCATCATAGTATGAAGAGCTAAATCAGTGAACTCTTCATGAAACATATTATCCAGAATATCTGTGAATGTCTCGAACTTTCGATTGGTTTCTTCATAATTGTGCTTCTATTATTGTAGTAATTTCTGGTGGTGGTGTTGATTTACATTTAATTTTTCGATGCTGTCCTTGTAGGCGTTACCGACACTTTGGTCAAGCACGCCGAATAACTCATTAGCAATCGTGCCAATAAAATCGAAAGGAGACCGTTTTTGGCGAGCAATTTTGTTTTCACCTAAAGAGTTTATTATATTATTTTGCTCCTTTAGCTCAATGCTGGACGATTTTATTTGGGATACAATAGTTTCGCAGTGTTTCATGGTATCCGTGTGGGCCGGAGCTATCAGCACAACCCCATGCTTAGTCCCGTTATATGGTCTAGTTCAGCCAAATATTGTGTAAGATTAAAGTACGTTATAATCTTCCACTCGCCGTTGATTAGATTACCTTGACCAATTTTATCAAAGTAAATCCCAGGATGAGCGATGAATCTTGATATGTTGTGTACTACTACCGCCCTCAGCATGCAGATTATTGAAAGTGTATACAGCAATAGCCTTGGGTTGGTGTTTGGTCACTCGTCTATGTAAATTCGGTTGACAAATTTCGGCGATGGCCACAACTGTATCTTCGCACCTATCTGTTGTTAGTGGTTCTTGAGACGACTCGTACATGTCCATCTGTTCCTGGATGTACTTTAACTACTCTACCTCTCATCCATTTAGAAGGAGGTAAGTAATCTTCTATTAGAAGAACGAGATCCCCTATGTTGATTTGTGGCTTCGTATGTAATCACTTTGGACGTTCGAAATTCGTTGCTCCATCTCTTCCAAAAGTCTTGTTTTAATTTTTCCAGTAGCTGCCACCTTGACAGTCTATTAATGTTTGAATTCGTTAGATCACCTTCGGGCCCTGTTGTTATTGATAAGCCTATTAGAAAGTGACCTGGTGTGAGTACCTTTAGATCATTTATGTCATTTGTTATTGGGCATAGGGGGTCTAGAATTTAGCACTGCCTCTATTTGATTTAAAACGGTTGTCAATTCTTCGTAGGTCAGTGTGGTATTTCCCAAAATCTTCTTCAGGTGGGTTTTGATTGACTTCACGCCAGCTCCCATAATCCACCAAAATGAGATGATGGTGGTGGTTGGAAATGCCATAGTATACCTTCTGAAGCTAGCTCTTCAGATACGATTTTGTTAAAGTCCACTAGAGCTTCTTTTTTCATTAATTTCAGCTGGTTGTTGGCTCCAATGAAATTTATTGCGTTGCCGCTGTACATTATCACTGTATAATCCTCGTCTAGAGCTGAATCTCTTGAAAGCTGCAATGAATGCCTCAGTAGTAAGATCGGTTACTACCTCTAAGTGAATTGCTTTGACTACTTTTGCTCGTTTTTAACTGTAGTGGACCTGCATAATCAACGCCAGTATGAGTGAATGGCCTTGACGGTTGCATCCTTGGAGATGGCAGATTTCCCATTAGTTGGTTACTCCCTTGATGAGCTCCAAATCTGTGACAAGTGACACATTTTGAAATTAACGTTTTAGTGATATTTTGTGCACGTATGATCCAAAACTTCTTACGTAGGTATGAGAGAGTAAGTTGGATTCCTCCAGGTGCTTTTAGCACCAGCTGGTGATTAGAGGGAAGTATCGCAGGATGTTTTTCTTCATAATTTAGCAATGAGTTCTGAAGTCTTCCTATCCACTTTTTTCCTTGACTGACTTGTTCTTTAGCAATTCTTCTATTTCCGCCTTGAAAAGACTACGCTGACCCTGTTTTATGATGAAACGTTCTGCTTCATGTAGATCATGCTCGTCTACATTCTCTTTTTTGCATCTTTTGATAAAGATGTTTACATTCTTTACGATTCGTTTTAGTTTCATAAAGCTTGAACTTTTTTCTATTAAGTGTATGAACTGGTTGTCGTTCTCGGTGACAGTTGCCATATTTGCATGTTTCAGTTCAGCTTCTGCTTGTCCATCAAATTCTGGGTATCTTTCCATCGAATGATAATTTTTATTATTTTTTAACCACTGTGGTCCAGTCCACCAGATGTTGTGATTTATAAGTTCCTTTGTTGTTATTCCTCGGCTAGCACAATCAGCTGGATTATCTTTTGATTTTATATGATGCCATTGATGTGGTTCAGTCAAGCTTCGGATTTTTGATATTCTATTGGCAACGTACGATTTTAACTTTTGAATTTCGCCTTGTATCCATGAAAGTGCTATGTTGTATGTTTAGTGATTGCTTGACTTCTTGTAGTAGTTTCGCAGCTAGGAGGGCTCCGTTTAACTCTAAACGTGGTAAAGTTACGTTTTGTTTTGTCAGTGCCACTCTTGTTTTTCCTGCTACAAAGCTGATGTCAACTTGCTCTCCAGCGACTACTTTCAGATAAACACAAGCTGCATATGCCTGTTCCGAGGCGTCACTAAATCCATGGGCCTCGACGATTGATTCACTTGTGAGTCCTATCCATCTGGGGATTTTCAATTCGTTGAGCAGAGTAAGTTCTAGGTAGATAACCCACTGTTTTGCAATTTCTTGTGAGACCGGCTCACCTCAACTAAGCCCTAGAAGCCAAAGCTTTTGCATCGTAATTTTCGGTGTTATTATTATTGGGGGCTAGCCATCCTAACGGATCAAATAATTTGGCTGTCATAGAGAGGATGATCCGCTTCGTCACTAATCCAGTGTGCGCAGGGAGGTCTACATTAAATTCAAAGATGTTCGTACAAGGTTTCCAATAAAGCTCTAGAGCTTTGACGGTTTCATCTATTTTAATTTTGTATACATCTGTGCTTCCGGTCGCGGTGACGTTAGCTAGTAATTCCTTATGATTGCTTGTCCACTTCCTTAAATTGAAACCGCCTCTTCGAAGTAGTTGACGTAATTGATTTTGTACCCGCAGCGCTTCTTTTATCGTGGTCGATCCTAACATGAGGTCATCGACATAAAAATCGGTTTTTACCACCTGGTAAGCAGATGGGAATGATTTTTTCTCATCCTCTGCCAGTTGCTGCAGTGTTCTGACGGCTGATGAAGTTCCGTACGTGAGTCACGCCAAAGTATGCGTTGAAAGTTCTTGTCTTCTGCAGCGATCCATATATGCCAATATGCCAAAGGCCTAGTTGTAATTTTGGCCTGACAAGCATGATGTCATTTAGCGAACGACCATTGGATGTTTTTGCTGAGGCATCAAACACCACTCTTAACTTTGTTGTAGTGCTTGATGGTTTGAAGACGGCATGGTGCGGCATATAGTATGTAGGTCCAGCTGTTGAAGCAATTTTCTGCATATGTCCAAGCTGTTCATATTCTTCCATACATTTTTTTATTGAGCCGCTAAGTCGTCGTTCTTCAAGAGTTGTTTTTCTAGTTGGAGAAATCTATATGTTGCCATCTTTTTTGAGTTGCCTAATCTAGCAATGCTGTTAAATGGTATTTTTACGGTGTACCTGCCATTTGATGACCGTTTGACGCTGGTTTGGAATATCTCTTCACACTTTTCTTCTTCGGGTGTTTGCTTTCTTGGCGGATGTAAATTTCGATTTCCCAAAAAATTTTAAGAGTTTTTTCAATTTCTTCCAAAGAATTCTTCTCGGTGGTAATCGCAGCTGTTAAGTTTTCATTTGACTTAGCTGATTTGGTGGTTTTTCCCAGAATTATCCATCCTAGCTCGGAGCTTTGAGTTATTGGTTGTTGATTGTTTTGCGTCATGATTTCAGGTAGTATAATATCCGCTCCTAAAAGTAAGTCTATCGGTGCTGGTGTGTGGTAGTTTGGATCGGCTAGTGGTAAGTTCTTTAGATTATCCCATGTTTGACTGATTATTGTTTGCTGTGGCTGATCATGTGTTATTTGATTTACTACAAGGGCTTTTATAGTTAATTGAAATTCAGAGTTGAATCGCGGCATTATTGCCAGTGTGGCTGATTTTTTTATGGTTTCGTTCTGGTCTCCGCAGATTCCCGTTATGTTCATGTTGGCTTTGCTTGTTGTTATGTTCAATCTGTTGATGGCACTCGAAGTAATGAAGCTTGCTTGTGAGCAAGGATCAATAATTCCTCGTAGATACCGGTAGTTATCTTCTGATTCTTTACCATTGTGTAATGATATGTTACGGTTGTCTGCTGTTCCAGTTTCATTCGTTGTCCTTGGATTGTTGTCCTTGTTGTTATGTAGAAGCTGATAATTTCGTCCGCCACACTGTTTGCATGATTGATTCAGCGTGCATTCGTCTGTTGAATGGTTGCTTTTAAGACAGTTCCTGCAGAGCTCCAATAATGAGACCAATTGATTTTTTCCGTATATATTCATGTTTTTGAATTTCCCGCGGTCCTGGACATGATGTTAACAAGGCTACTCCTGTTGGATTAAATTTTACCGTCGAGGTTGAAGGTTCGCGGATATTAATGATTTTTTCGCGAAAAACTGAGCTTCTTGGATATAACATATTTTATGATTTGATCCCAAGAGTCGATGTTGAGACCCATATTTCTTATTCCATGAAGACACTCGTTGGTGGTGTCGTTGTTCTATCTTGTTACTATGGCCATGCGATTGTCGTATCTTTCTTTGATAATCGACTATCAAAGATTAATTTTGCTGCCTGCCCACCGGTGTATATTTTTAGATAATTAATCTTGTTTGTGTTCGTTAGTGCTCTAACGCACTAACTTGTCGAAGACATCATGAAATACCATCCATTGGAAGTTTCACTTCGAACAAGTTTTCTTTGCCAACTTTTGGTTGTTCTAATGATGATTGGACTTCTATTACCATGTGGTCATACGATTGTGACGATATGTCATCGTAATGCCTCTCAGTGAAGTAGTCTAATGTGTTCTCTTCGTCTTCGCAAGCCTCCAAATATATTGTTTCGTTCAGATCAGAGATTTGATTCATCTGGCTTTCCATTTGAATCAGGGCCAGTTTTAGCGCATACTGCTAACTTCCGTGTTTGACTATTTTTTGCGTGGCTTCTATTTTTTTCCACAGGTTTTCCAATTTGATAACTTGTTGTTTGAGGTACCTTTTAAACTGGTCTCTGTTGGAGTCGTTCCCTTCTGTTTTGATTGAAGAAAAGTGGAATGATTTTCCTTGTTGCTGTCCATCCGGAGTGTTTGGTGCACCACTGTTGAGTCGTTGGTGCATTTCCTCAATGAAGGCCGCGTAAGTATTTCCGGTATTTTTCCTGGACTCGAAGTATTGATGACTTTGCTCGAGTTGCGGATTAGTTGACGATATTAATATTTGGTCTGTAGCTTTGTATTCTAAATACAGACGATTTTTGATTCGAGGTTACGGATAGTTTTTCGTTGTTCTCCATCTTTTTTGTAGTTAGTATGCAGCTGTTGAATTTTGTTTGCTACCGCTTCTTGTTGTTCTATCAGCGTGTTCAAATCCATTTGTCAGCAGGTTCAAACAATTTTTTTTCTCGAAGGATCAATGTGTTGACTAGACAGCTTGCGGTTATATTCGCATGAGCTATGTCTGACGTCTTTAATGTCTACTAAATCTTCTACATTAAAGTTCTTTTTATATAAAATTTACAGCTGCCTAAGCAGTTTACATACAAAAAATACCAAAAGTGTTTACAATTAAAATTAAATTATATCCGGTGGTGTATGGTATCCGGATGTGCAGCAGACTGATGATGTATATGTATGCATGTTGTCTTCACAACACAATTGAAATTTTCTACTTGGTTCAAAAGGGTAAGAGCCTGCAATGGTTCAGTTTAATATAATGTACAGAATTATTTAGGATCCGAATGTTAATTTATTAGTTAGTTAAGTATCGCACCCCAGATTAAAAATTGCTAATTTAAAATTGCCTCTATATAAAACACTTCAGTTACCATTTTTACTTTATTGAATTTATTATTGTCTGGGATTCACAAAATAATTCCGTATTCTAAATAGGGTGCACTTGGTCAACTATTTTGGTGGGTGAGACAGTTCTTCGAATATATATAAGTTTCCACTATTTCACGTTTTCGTTAAATATCATTTAAATTATTTAAAAATCAGCTTTAAATATTCCAAAATCAATTTATTTTGATTTGATTTTTTGTAAATAGTTATTCCAACCGGCTCCTGCATACCTTATTAATTATTAATTTTATTTCTTTCGCTGAATAAATTATTTGATTTTATTTTGGCGTCAGTCACACCAAATCATTTTATATACGCTAATAAAAGTTTTAATCGACAGGGAGGGGGTGTATCATTACACAGTCGTTAATCAATCATGAATCCCAAAAATTTATCGATTTGCTAGTTCACAAAATGTTTATTTATAATTCAAAATGAAAATGAATAAATTAAATTCCAAAACAAAAATATAAATTGATACTCACAGAACTTTATAAAATAATAAATTCAGGAGTTTGTTTATTTATGATGTAAATAAAATATTGGGCCCGATTCAATGTAAATATTTTATGTTTGTCTTCTTCTATTCAGCAAATAGAAATAATATTAGAAACCATAGAAGATAATCGGTTTCGTAATTCTAAATTGTCGTACGATATCAAAAATGAATAGGTGCTGGTGTTTTTATGGTCTACTCTTTTAACGCCATCCAACGACGTCCAAAATTATATTCTATATGTGAATGAACCAATGTGTGAACGTTGAATTTGTCCACACCTCAAAAACCTTAATTTCCGTCATTAATTTAAAATGACGATTTAGAAGTCTAATAAACGCCCCTTCCGAAAACATACAGAAAATAACGCAACTTATGGATAGGGATGATGGGATCAGTTTGGTGAAAACTTTGTTCCGAAAATATTTACACCAAACTAAATTCATCAGTAGGTCATGTATTTTCTGGAATGAAAATATTTTCCTCAATTCCATATGCCCAGGGAAAGCCAGAATAGTGTCATTCTGCCACGAGGGAAAGAAGAGTTCAATAACTTCGGTAAATTTATATGAAATAACGGTAATTGAAATTTTTGATTCCTCTTTTTCATGCAACTGAATTGTTTCACTTAGTTCCTTTAGTGATTTAGTGTACACATGGTTTGTTTAAAAGATACAGAGTACTTGCGTCACTAACTAATTTTTACTCCATCGGACCAACAACTCATAGACCACGTCGATTTCTCGTAGACAACGTTGACAACTACTTGTAATTCACGTCATCCAATGGTGTGCACTAACATTAAATTAGTTTAGTCAGTAATTTATGACGGCCGAAAAAACTGGTATCAGGCACTCACTATTAGAGTTTTTAAATGCTGCTTTTTTAAAAATGGCAAACAAAATCAAACCAAATATACGAGTATTTTGCAGACAACTACTGGCTAACATTTTGCTAAACTAAACTGACAAATATTTCTTTCGTGCATAAATTAATTTAACAGTGCAGTTCAAAGACAAAACATTCCCTGAAAAAATAAATTTTGTCAAAGGCCAACTGAAAAGTATATGACTTCATTTTCTTCATCGCCCAAGGTTGTATTGTCTTTTTATTTTGTAGTGGAATTTTAAGTGTGTTCGTCATGCTAACCGAACACAATGCGGCTGTTGTGTAGGTTGAGCACGTATTCACCATAGTGGCAGGTTTAATGGCGATTGTTGTAAAATCGCATTCTTTTAACCCAATGAGAATTTAATTTGATGCCCGATATTATTTATTATCGCCATATTAGCGTGTACCGCGTTACATTCTTTCACAGACTCACCGTATAAATAAACTTTTAAGTCCGCTAGTTACTCCCCTGAAATTTTGCTTTCGACGCCGACGTTCAGAAATCGACAATATTTTCCATATAATGGCACGGCTGCTGCCATTGAAGTGGCTGATGTATGCTCATTTATGTAAATGGACGGGCATAAGCCTGGCAATTTAGATTAACAGCTCTATCTAGCTATGAGGACGTCACGTCTAGCATGCCAAACGAATTAATATGGACATGGTAAAACAGACCTTGTTATAGTTAGCAAAAAGTTGTCAGCCAAAAGTGAAAAATCGATAATGCAGATAGTGTCTTGACTACTTCAGCCGAAAGTGAAACAAAGTGACTAACCGACAAAATCAGCCGGTTTGTAAGAGGTAATAACTTGAGAAAATAAAAAGAATGCTACTGTATCATACAGCCAAAAATTACCGTTAAAGAAGTTTAAAAATTATCAAGTTTATAATTGTCGTTAGAGTTTGCTATTCAAGACTATGCCAGACATACACCGATCTAACTACGTCAATTCGATGGGCCACAGGCAGATTTTAAATATAGGTTTTAATAATTGTTTCTAATGAGGTTATTCATTCGTCGATAAAGTCGTCCATCATTCGCGATTTTGCCAGATCGACACCAATCTGATTATCCGAATTCGTTGGCACTTGATCATAAGTAGATTTTGATTATAGGTTAGGGGTCAGTCTGATGAGGTTATAGGGATGAATTTTTTTTTTCTCTTATTCTGACGATAAAATCGTTCATCATTCGAGATTGTGCCACATGGACACCAATCTGACTATGCCGATTCGATAGCCCATGGCCATAGGTAGATTTTGATTATTGGTTGTGGGTGAGTCTGATGAGGTTATAGGGATGAAATTTTTATTTTTTCCTTCTTCTGACGATAAAATCGCCCATCATACGAGATTTTGCCAGATGGGCAGAAATCTGACTAGGCCGATTTGATAACCCATAATCATAGGTAGATTTTGGTTAGAGGTTAGGGGTGGGTCTGATGAGGTTATAAGTGTGAACTGCCATATCTGTTTCATACAGCCGAAAAATGTCGATAAAGAAGTTTAATTATTATCAAGCAAACTCGCCCATCATTTTGCCAGATGGACACCAATCTTACTATGTTAATTTGATGGCACTTGATCATAGGTAAATTTTGATTATAGGTTAGGGTTGGGTCTGATGAGGTTATAAGTGTGAAATGCCAAATCTGTTTCATACAGCCGAAAAATGTCGATGAAGAAGTTTAATGATTATCAAGCAAAGTCGTCCATCATTCGCGATTTTGCGACATGTACATTAATCTGACTATGCAGATTCGAGAGCCCATGACCAAAGGTAAATTTTGATTATAGGCTAGCGATGAGTCTGATGGTTATACGGGTGAACTTTTTATTGTTCCCTTCTGACGATGATTTTATCGACAAAACAACATCGACAATAAATTTTTTACTCATAATCTTTCAGCCTAAACTTAGAATTGAATTCTTAGGTCGTACTTTATAGAGTTTTCATAGTCAGATAAACACTGGTTATTTGGCAAAATCTCGATAAATGAACAGTTTTATCGTCGAAACAATGGAAAATGGAACATTCCACCAATATAACCTTATCAACCCACTCCCAACATATAATCAAATTCTACTTAGGGTCATAGTTCATCAAATTGGTACAGTCGGATCGGATCAAAATCTTGATATACAAACCTTTCATCATGTCTGTTAAACATGTCTATTATTCTGTTAAACTTCTTCACGGACACAATCTGCATTATCGACATAGTATACAGTAACATCTCCATTTAACGGACTAATTGGGGGTATCCGTTAAATCTGAATGTTTTTTAATTTAATCGATTCGATCGAATTTAATCTGGGACAGAACTCGATCAATTCTTAACCGATTGTAATGGAATTGGGTATGCTGGATGAAAATGGGATTCTTAAATGATTTTTGCAAGAAGTTCTGGTATCTGGGAAGGAACTCAGCCATTGTTTAACCAATTATGATCGGATTGGGTATGTTGGATGGAAATGGGATTCTTAAATGTTTGTTGGGGGTAATTCTGGAATATGACCACCTGAGACGGAATTCAGCCATTTCTTAACCGATTATGATGGGATTAAGTATACTGGATGGAAATGAGATTTTAAAATGTTTTTTGGAAGAAGTTCTGGAATATGACATACTAGGACAGAAATTGGACATTGCTCAAAGATGTAAATTTCCGCTTGGTGTTTCAGAACCTTTCAAACCAAACGGAAATTTACACCTTTGAGGTACTTGCAATACAAGAACTTAATCCATATGGCCATATTCCAGAACTTTTTCCAAAAATTATTTAGTCTCATTTCACCCACAATGTCCAATTTCTGAAGATTTTTTGGTCTTAGAAGGCATCATATTCCATGTTCCCGTGAACAGTTTTCGAGATCGCTGTGGACAAGAATACTATAAATTTATCCGAGCCCTTTGTGTAGAGTTCATAACGTAATTTTATGTGAGAGTATGAAGTTGGCCTGCCGCTCAACCTACCAATTCCATGAGTGGTGGGTGTTCGATTGGTTACGTACTGGTGATAGATGTTCCGCATTATCAAAAACTTGTTAGCATTATGAGCCGCTCAAGAAAAACGCCTGCTTAATACCGAGTTTCGTGGCCATATTCCAGAATTTCTTCCGTATAAATCGTTTAATAATCCCATTTCCATCCAACATTCCCAATCCGATCATAATCGATTAAGAAATTACTGAGCTCCGTCCTAGGTAGCCATATTTCAGAACTCCTTCCAAAAATCATTTAAGAATCCCATTTCCATCCAATCATAATAGGTAACCGAAAAATTGAAAATAAAAAATTGTCCGTTAAATCGAGGGTCCGTTAAATCGGAGTCCGTTAAATCGAGGGTTTACTGTAATATATCCGGTTGGGCTGAAAAACATAATATCTACATTACCATCTTTCGACAGGTTAGCAAAGACACTATCTGCATTACCATCTTTAGCCTGGAAACGTTCGACTAACTTTTTAACAGTATGTAAAACTGAACTATCACTACTTCATTTCAATATGGCGAATGCATAATATAAAATGCCAATTGCGGCGCTTCAATTTGTGCAAGGATTATAAAGGTTTACTCAAAATACGCGTAAACTAAAAGGTCATTGGCAAGATTTTTTAAACACTGTAGGATTTATGGAAAAAAAATTATATCAAAATTGTACACTGTCATGGTCGATACAAGATATCATAATAGATAATCTTGAATATAATCAAATGCAAAACATCTCCGGTGGTCCCAAGTGTTAGGATAAGCATAGGAAATGGCCCATATGCTAACGGATAGTTACGTAATAGCTAGACAAAAACTTTATAAGACCGGCTACCCTAATGAAAAATTAAAAAATTGAGTTTTTAAGGTAATTTCCTACGTTGTCTAAATTGTCGACGTCCGGGATGTATACAATTGTTATGTAATCTACGTTATAAATTATGTGTCGACAACCGCGTAGATTACATCGCATAATCTACCTCGCCAATTCTTGACGGATACCACCTGATAGTATATTCAAAACGCAAGATAGCGTTTCTCTCAAATTTAATTTACAGCACGATGGTCAAAATTTTCCATTTTCTTTTAAGTTTTAAAACACTTTTTTAATGAACACTCCCCGTATTTAATCAAAAAAAAAATTAAACGACAAACGTTGACAGTTAGTAAAATTTTTTCACCAGGTAAAATTTTGATCGTCAATATAAACTGTAACTTATATCATCTCTAGGTTTGGCGCGTTGTTTGACAGTAAATTACAGCTCATGTTGTAAAGGTTTTTGGCTTAACAGTTGGCCTCTAAATAGAATTTAGAATTTACGGTTGATTTGTGTATATTCAAAACCCTCAGAGACCAAAACTCTGGGGCTTCAGAACATGTCACACTGTCAAAATTGTACATAAAACGCCATCTATCGGAAAATTTGATCTATTGTTCTATAAGTTATATGTGTCTATTTGCGCTCATATATTTTGTTTGTGAAAATCAAATTGCCAACTTTTTCGAATTATTTTCATTTTTACCTCATAAAATCGTCTGAGTTGCCTTTAACCGAGCTTTTGTTACGGGATATGATTTTCCTTTCATGGATTGGAATTTCTACGATAAAGAGACCAATTTATCTGATTTTTGGTCCCATCTAATGTTTTCTTGTGGAGTCTTCCGTTTTTAATGAGCTTCCGTTTTAATGGATTCCCATCTTTGGGAGGATTCGTATTAAAACAGAAGCAATATAAAGTCGCGATACTGGAATTTTTTTTACTCATCGCAGAAGTGTAGAATAAATTAGAAATACACGAGTAGTAGATGCCTACATTTAGGCGAATTAATTTATTGAATATTATGTAATTTGAAGATAGTGAGAATATTGACATCCTAATTTTAGAATGCTAAAATATTATGATAGTAAAGGACATTTCTAAAACTTTAAATCCGCCATTTTTGTTGTATACGTACTTCGTATAAACGAGTAAATTGTAATTTATTTAATACGATTAAGTTAAATTTTCAAATTTTTTACACACCTCATCAACCACCACTAAGTAAACTTTCGGGATAATAAGGATTTAAACTAACGGAAAATCGCTATTCCTTGATAAGGTATACGTACTGGTTCCGGTAGATGTTCAGATGCGACAATTGTGATCGGACTCTAAGATAACGCGTTTGCTTAGATAACTAACTCCCTTCCACCATATTGATACGGTAGTAGTTGTCTGGATTTATCCCTCGTCACACTATGCCAAAGCAGTTGAAAGTTTGGTTTATTATTAATGCGGAACGGTTCGTCACAAAAGCTTTATTGACTTGGTATATCTGTCTTACCACTAAGAACGATTTTTGACTTAGTCCAAACGTAGATCTCTGTTTGGTTACTTAAAACAGCATTTACAAATTTGAACAATACTACCGCTGCGCTCAACTCCAACTTTGGCATAGTGATATGACATAAGGTTGACAACTTCCTCTTTTCCCTTATTATATTGACATTTTGGTTGCTATACTGGAAAGAAACGTCGTGAATGGTACGATTATCACGCCATCAGAGCATCTAATAATCTACCTTAACAGTCTTTGTCTCCTACCTTAATTGGTCTATACACTTTTCAATATCAGCCACAAACGCACTCGAAATTAAAAAAACAAGTAAATCCTTCTAATGACTGACACTTGTGATCGTTTTACGGGACCGTTTACGTTTTGATCTGCTCGTTATCACTGCATGATGCGTTAAGAAATTACGATATGTGTGTTGTTGCAATTTCCGTTTCGCATCCGCAAATGGATCTCCTAACTCTTTACAATCCTCCTCAAATGTCAATTTTATTCAAAAAAAACTATCGTCACGTTCGATTCTTGTGGCTTAATTGTACTATGTTTCATACATGTCTTCACTGACACCTTTCTAACAGCCAAAATCCGTTTGTAATGCAATATCAACAGGCATGTAACAAGTAGTAATACGAGATTGCAAGTATGGTATATACCTGTTACCCGAATTGGCGTCTTTAAGTTTAACTTCTACGTTTTTGTTTGGGCTAGACCTATTTTTTTTTTTTTGAAATATCTCCTGTTGTTTAAACTTGGCCATGTGCCAATAATTTTATTATTTATTTCCGATCAATTTAGTTAAACGACACAAAAGTTTGAAAAGTTTATGCCTTTAAAAAAAATTTATCTCAAGTTTCAAAAAAAATTCGCCCCCACCTCTCTGTACTTTAATCTTTTTTTTTAACAAATGAATTAAGCTCTGCAAACATAAAATGTTTAACTCGAATTTGGCAATCCTTTAACTTTATTTGGCATTTGGTCATTTTAATTAGCAAATGCGTTTAATTGTATTTCATTCAATTTGCGAGCTTAAAGGTTAACGGTTTTTTGTATGTACATTATACTCGTATATTTTGGAAAATTGTATTGGAAAATAATAAGCAGGGTAATTGTAACAAAAAACAATTGAATCGATAAACTTTTTTTGGATTGTAACCGAACCATACACGGTGTGGGAGAGAAAATGTGTCACGAATTATTTTTCGATTTAATCTTGTAAAATTTATATTTGATCTATATTTTGTTGACATCAATATTCTCGAACAACATTATTTTGGCGTTGGAAAAGATTTATATTTTGTGTAGGCCTACTTCCTCACGCCTTCTCACCCTAAAAAAGTGTTCAACTTTAATATTTTGTTGCGCCAAATGTTTCAACTTGATGATTTGGAGACTCTGGTCGTAGCTAAATATAACCGAGACTGTAAATTTAATATTAAAGTAATAATACTAAACGAGTGTTGGGTTTGTCGACCCTAAATCAATCAATAAGACGTTTGTTAAAATAAATTCTCATTATATTGAAACTACATAAATTTATTTTACTTTGCAGAAAATGCTGAATTAATTAAGTTGAAAATACAAACATAGTCTCTTTTTCTATAAATCGACCGAAGTTTCTGCAAAATAAAATAAAAAAACCAATGAATTTTAAAATCAATGAAAATGAAGAGAAAGTGGAAAAGGGTTCATCTGATGATTAAATCGTTTATATGAAATCATTTTTACAGAAGTTGAAAATTAATTCAAGTAATAAACATTAAAGAGTTCTCAAATTTTATGTTAAGAAAAAACGGAATGAAAGCACGTGGCATAGGGTGTGTCTAACATAATATTGATTTCGTGATAATAACCATTGGTTATACCGGTGTGAAGTTTTTAACGAAAAGTGTAGCTACACAAATTAATGAAAAGTGTAGTTACACAAATTAACGAAAAGTGTAACTTCTAAAAAGTGTAGCAATTAAAAGTGTAAATAATACACCTACTTAAAAAATACCGTCAAAAATGTATACTTCATGCAAATACCGGGATCAAATTTTATCATAATAATTCTAGTCTAAAAGTTAGGGTTATTACAAGTAAAAAATTAATTCTTTAAATGTTTGAAATGATATACATATCCGAATCTATGGTTGATTAAAAAAAACTCAGAGATGAATCCAATTGTTGGCATATAACGACCAATAGTTAACAACTTAAGCTTTTCAAAACAGTTAACTAAATTAAAATAAATTGTTTTGAAATGGATTCACACGTGATGTTACCAAGTGTGGACATATATTTTCTGAAAGTGGATGAATCGTTCTGTTCAAAACAGTTAACCACGTCAAAAGAAAAAGATTTGGGATTGCTTCACAACAATTTTAATTCGGTAAATTTAATGAATATTCTGATATTCGTCAAAATAACTGCTACACTATTGCTGATTCCAAAAATCTCAGAGATGTTACCAAGTGTGGACATATATCTTCTGAAAGTGGACGAATCGTCCTGTTCAAAACAGCTAACCGCGTCAAAATAAAAAGATTTGGGATTGCTTCACAACAATTTTAATTCGGTAAATTTAATGAATATTCTGATATTCGTCAAAATAACTGCTACACTATTGCCGATTCCAAAAAACTCAGAGATGTTACCAAGTGTGGGCATATATTTTCTGAAAGTGGATGAATCGTCCTGTTCAAAACAGCTAACCACGTCAAAATAAAAAGATTTGGGATAGCTTCACAACAATTTTAATTCTGTAAATTTAATGAAATGAGATTTTTGGAATCGGCAATAGTGTAGCAGATATTTTCACAAATATTAGAATATTCATTAAATTTACCGAATTAAAATTGTTGTGAAGCAATCCCAAATCTTTTTATTTTGACGTGGTTAACTGTTTTGAACAGGACGATTCATCCACTTTCAGAAAATATATGCCCACACTTGGTAACATCTCTGAGATTTTTGGAATCGGCAATAGTGTAGCAGATATTTTGACGAATATCAGAATATTCATTAAATTTACCGAATTAAAATTGTTGTGAAGCAATCCCAAATCTTTTTATTTTGACGTGGTTAGCTGTTTTGAACAGGACGATTCATCCACTTTCAGAAAATATATGCCCACACTTGGTAACATCTCTGAGATTTTTGGAATCGGCAATAGTGTAGCAGATATTTTGACGAATATCAGAATATTCATTAAATTTACCGAATTAAAATTGTTGTGAAGTAATACCAAATCTTTTTATTTTGACGTGGTTAACTGTTTTGAACAGAACGATTCATCCACTTTCGGAAAATATATGCCCACACTTGGTAACATCTCTGAGATTTTTGGAATCGGCAATAGTGTAGCAGATATTTTGACGAATATCAGAATATTCATTAAATTTACCGAATTAAAATTGTTGTGAAGCTATCCCAAATCTTTTTATTTTGACGTGGTTAGCTGTTTTGAACAGGACGACTCATCCAATTTCAGAAAATATATGCCCACACTTGGTAACATCTCTGAGATTTTTGGAATCGGCAATAGTGTAGCAGATATTTTGAAAAATATTTGAATTTTTATGAAATTTATATCCTAATTCTTGTGTGAATCCATTTCAGAACAATCTATTGTAATTTAGTTAACTGTTTTGAACAGCTTAAGTTGTTAACTATTGGTCGTTATATGCCAACAATTGGAATCATCTCTTTTTTTTTAATCAACCATAGTTTCGGGTATGTATATCATTTCAAACATTTAAAGAATTAATTTTTTTACTTGTAATAACCCTAACTTTTAGACTAGAATTATTATGATAAAATTTGATCCCGGTATTTGCATGAAGTATGCATTTTTGACGGAATTTTTTTTAGTAGGTGTATTATTTACACTTTTAATTGCTACACTTTTTAGAAGTTACACTTTTCGTTAATTTGTGTAACTACACTTTTCATTAATTTGTGTAGCTACACTTTTCGTTAAAAACTTCACACCGGTATTGGTTATCTGCACGGTGGACGTGTGTTTCCTTGACAGATTTACAAACCCCATATGTCAACGCATATATTGTATTTCAGGTCTGCGATGTACTCAGGTGCTACAAAGTCGATGTTCATTGTTCGGTAACATTATTGATTTTACACTAAAGGGCAACTTAGCAAATTAATCATTGGTCATCAGTCTAAATTGTTGTTTCTAAGCAATTAGTTCGATTTAGATAGCGATAACTTCCTCACTCACACCACACATCCTGCGACTATGCTAACGGCTGTATGCTGCGAACAACCTATTTGCCTCCAAAAATGCTGTGAATGTTATGATTTTGAGTAAGACGTGTAAATAGGTTTAATTTTGGGCCCTAACCAAGTGTCGATGGCTTCGGCACCTAGATTATTATGATATATCGAGTTTCGGGCACATCGAAGAAATCTGGATAGATTAGTTAGTTTGAGTGTACCTATAAGCAACTCTATTTGAATCTGTGAATCATAGAGGAACATTTCTTCCAACCGGCATGTCCACTCGTCCAATCGACATCAGGTAATAGCTTATTTTATCATTTTTGGAATTTTGGCTCTAAGCTACCGATGTGGCCGTCGACAATAGAAACTATTGCACGGCGATTCGACAATTGCATATTGTTTCCAATCACAGGATTTATAAAAGTACTTCCGATCAAAACGAAGACTACACTGGGAGCCTCAGCCGAAATTAGTCTGCAACAAAAACTGCGGTACCAAAAACCATTCAACGTATGCAAATCTCGAGAGCGTTTAGCAACCAAAATTATTGGTATCGCACTAAATGCAAAACCAAATCGCAGTTGAACCCAGCTACCTGCACCGTGTTTAGTAAGAAAACTCAAAGCTTACAATACACGTATCATTTTTATTCCATTCAGATGAGCAGGAAGCAACTGAAAGCTATCCGAAAACTACTTGTTTGTAGCAAACGACAATGACATAAAAACCTTCGGCACAACGACTAAAGCTAAACATCGGATTACGAGTGAAATTATAATTCATTAGCGACTTGAGCATCATGGTGAATGAGTTGTCGGATGTCAAGCGGTTGTTGAGCAATACCGCTTCACTTAGTTAAGAAACCGATGGATTAGTACCCTTATGGTAGAGATTATCGCACTTTAATCAACATCATGGTTCGGTATCGATATCCGATACCAAACGTAAACGACTTTGCTGACCATTTGAAGGGTCAGACCGCCAAGTTCTAGTCGCTGACTTTGACAAACAAAAAATACTGTTTGGACAACTTAAACGATACATTTTGGCGGCAAATATTGCAAAGTACAAAATTCGGACAGCAAGATGTCCAATTCCTTAGATGGTGTGTGTCATCTAAAAGACCCGTGTCGTCATCCAAAAAAATTTAAGGTTTAAAAGCGTTTCCACGTCCAAAAATTCCCTAAAACTAATAACTAACTAGAATACTAAGCTAAAATATTTTGTGGCAATTTTCAATGTTTATCCCGTATACATTTCTGCCAAATACAATCCAAAATGCAAGCCAAACTACTTAGGATCATTCTCGACAATAAACATAATGGGAACTGATATGGGCGGACCAAGGCAAACTCAGTTTATTCAACGCCACATTACCGCTTTCAGTTTGCGCTTTATGTCGATTACGTTAGATAGAAAACCAGTGAGAGTTAAAACCACTGCTCGAGAAAGTTAATGACGTAGTTTCGACTAAATTAAAATTTTTTTTCAACTGGCAACATATTGGAGTTCCCACATTATAATTGATCTCATTGAAGTTTCTCCACCATTCAAGGGAATTCAAAATATGGTGTTACAGAAGCAATTAGAATGGGTCGAGGCGCTCAATTTGTTTCGCATACCTTTTCGACAAACTAATGAGATCGCTTGGGACTCGCCATTTTAAAAATTACTCCTTATGATACACAGGCAAATGCATAGTCCTCTGTTATGACATCGAAAAGCGGACAATGTATTTACTAACAATTCTTCTCGACCTTCCATCAACAAAAAAGATTTGATCGCACCGGCCGAATTAATTTTCAGCTCAACGCTATCCATACCGTGCCATCGCTGTGACATAGCACTAAACACAAAAATGTTCAAGCCAGTACATATTCCAGTGAAGAATTGAATGTGATACCTAAGACACTAGTGCAAACATCAAGTGGACCGGCTACTTTTACGCTACTTTTAGGACAGCGCCAACATCGACGAAATTCAGCCGATTCGGTCAACAAGTGTATCCCAGAAAGATTTTGGCGATTCCTTCAATGTTTCAGGAATAACAATTCGTAGAGAACTCGACGAACATCAATGAAAATAAAAAAATGAACGAGAAATCGGTACAGACATTTTTTGTGAGGGGTTGTCAAAATATCAAAATTTACTACGCATGGAACTAACAGACTGAAATATACAACGGTTGTTAAATTGGAACTTGAAGCGAGCTTAAAATTGTCAGTGAAGTATGGAAAAATGGAATGAGGCCAGAATAGTGTCTATTCCAAACAGAGGTCGCGATTGAAATCTGATAAGAAATTACCGAGGAATATGGAATGTTTTTGTTCAAATCGTGAAAGAGCGAAGTAAAATATTTTTGAATGGCGGTTATTCGTTATCGTTAATCTCTTTCGATAGTCCATAGATTAAACAGGTCGCCAGCATTTTGAATCTTGCAAAAGATTTTAACATCATCAGCACCGTCTGGGGCACCATGTGAGACTCCAGACAAAACATTTATGTCCAAAGATAAAATGTTATTTAAAAAATCTTTCTGATTTCGGTTCGTCAAATGATCAATTTTATCGAATACTTTACTAAAATCAGTAAGCACTGATGTGTTGAAGTAACACTATCGCCACCTTCTAAGCCAAACAATTTACCAATAAAACAAGATTCGAAAACAAATCAAAATCAAAAGGGACATTCATCTGAATCTTTGCGGATCATTAACAGCCAAGAATTGAGAGACATCTGCCTCTACAGTTCCGTTTCAAATCAAAATAGCTCCAGAAACATTTAGGGGTGTTTCTAATATTCGATTAAACCTCAACAATATGTAAAATGCGCAAGACACGATTTAAAAGCTCAAATTGCGTTCTGAGAGCAGTGAATATTATAATTTACGACGGATGAATTCAATTTCTGTTTTTATGAGCTTTAGATTTCCGATTTTTTAGGCCAGGCATGCAAACGATTAAACCATGGCCGAAGAATAAATTATTCAGTTGCCAAGTTCATTATTTTATAAAACTAAACATTAATACAATTTTTAAAAATTACAGGGATGTGGTGTATGAAAAATACTCGAAGAACCACCAAGATCATCACAAGCAATGATTGTACCATGTAATTGTAATTGAACAGATTGAGTTCATTACGAGGTCTGAGGTTAAATCATGGAAAGAGAATGAATGGCAGGAGATTCATCAACAGAAAGCCTTTTTATTGTCGACAGGTTAAGATTTCCCAAAAACAACACAGAATCGAAATCAGCAGCTGCTAGTTGGTTTGAGAATGCAGATATCTCTCCATATATTTATAAACTATATACACCAGCTTTCTGTTGAAAGCATGTTTAACAGCCAAAATCTCCAATCCGTCTCTCTCCAGGTCAATAATATTCTCTCACCGTCCAACATAGTAGCCCGGGGTGAAATACTCTGCAGAACTGTGCAAGCTTGACCTTTCCGTGATACAAATCATACCAACACCGATAAATACATTTGATTTTGATTGAATTCCGCTAGAGTTGGGATAGTAAATACGCAATGTGTCTGTTTAATGATAGGTGCAGACAGTGGCATCGGGATTGATACATGTACATCATCTTAAACAGAAAATTTTTACTAACTCCCTTCCATTTGACCTCGAACCCGATTTACAGGTTTAATTCTTGGGTCTAGTGTATTCAACAATTTGCAGATGACGTTGTTCTGATGGTCAAATGAAGGAATATTAAAAGGGCCTTGAATCGGGATCAGGAATATGTAAATCGAGTAACTAAAGGTCTGACTTGGGGTGGTATTGAATGTGATTAATTCAACCCCAATACATACTCAGAGGTTTAAATAAGGTGGTTCCGAATTAAAACAGATTTCATAGAGGAACGAATTACTAAGAAACTCAAAGAACACGTTACATTGAATTTTTTGTTGTTTTTAGTTCGGATAAATGTTACAGAAGTATTTTGCAGAGAGAGAGAAGATAGTAGAACTGTTTCCTAACCAAGGAGGAAGATTAGAACTAATCGTCGTGATGGAAGAACTATTGGAATGTGTAAGTAGAAATGTTGTATGAGTATCTTCAATCTTGTGGGAGTGAGGTTCTACAATTGATTCCTTCACATTTACAGAATCTGAAGGTAACGAAGGGTTGAATGCTTTTAAATCGAGTTTGTTTAAAAATATCAGGCGTAAAACCAGATGTACTTTGTTCTGTTCACACAAGTACGAATTTAAAAAAACTGAAGCCAAATATGTGCAATAGTTCATTAGATTAATTCCATTAGTTTAAAAAAATTGTTACATACCAAATATAATGTTTTACTAGATCATAGAGAAAATACCATAACAGAGACCTAAACAAAAATAAAATATTTGCCCATTAGTTGGTTGCTCTTATTTTTTGCTCATAAGTTTCTTTGTATCAAGAACCTTGCTAAACTCGAGGATTTTCATTCGAAGTTATATTAGGACCCACACCGACTCAAGCCACTATTTAATGTAGCTTGTACAGTATGCAAATCAACTGGATATTTTGTTACGACGGAAACGAAAAATTGCTTAATTTGCCACTTTACTCCATATTTTACTTAACATACGAATTTCACAAAAAAATTTTGAAAACATCAATTTTGACTTTTAGGAACTAGTTTTTAGTACTAATAGTAAGTAGTGCAAGACATCAATTCATGCGGTAATGCTTTTCCATCGATATCAATATGTTTTTAGAATATGGATAATAAATAATGATTGAATTAAAACTTATCTACGTATAATTTATGGCAACTCAAAACTACGTCAATCATTATATATGGCACATTATAATACAAAAGCTTTTGGGACTCTTGCCAAAATAAACATCATGCCAATCATGTAAATTAATCGATTATTTTTTTACATAAATTCAAATTGGTTTTTGTAAATTTATTGCTTTGCAGTTGACAAGATATATAAGTTATGTAATTCTTTATTGCATAAAATTTGTAATTCTAAACGGACACCAATCGTTCCTTCTCCCTTTAAGGCAATACAGATAATTTCTTGATTACGTTATAAGTACACGTTCGTTGAGTTTAGGCTAGGGAGTACAATTTCAATTTACAGTACATAAAACTCGTATGTTCTCGAGCATCATCATCACGGTAAAAAAATAGGTTAAAATGTTTTATCGATTTCGAAATAAAATTTTATCGAATCTACGAGTGCAATTTAAATTGATTATGGATACATCAGATCTGGTGAAGAGTAATTCCCAAAGTGACCAATTTAATTTATATTTTTCCAAAGTTTGCAAAACTAGTCGCATGATGGTGTAGCTCTGTTTTTAATAAAGGTACAGTGAGATTATGATAAAAAAACCTCGAACTTCATTCTATAGATTATCGACAATTTTACTATTTTAAAAATTGAAGGTTCAATCAAATTAAAAAAAATCAAATTTACTCAGTTTCTGTTCCAAAATTGTTGTACATTAAATATAATATTTTAATGTACAACAATTTTGGAACAGAAACTGAGTAAATTTGATTTGAAATAATTTTGAAATTAACTTACTCGTATTTAAAAAATGTCTTATGTATGAATTAAAATTTTTTTTTGTTTTATTTAATTTGAAATACATGTCACATATTTCATCCAAAAGTATGATTCACATCTAATTTTGGAGGCAATTTTATTTTGTGATATAAAAAAATTTCACGCTGCACATACAATTTTGAAATGCATAGTACATTGTCAGGCTATAAATTTGCTTTGCTGTCCATTTTTTTAATTAGAGTATTCTGCATTTGAATGTACTAAAATACGATTCTAGGATGAGCCACTGATAGCAAGCAAACGTCCCAACATTGAAAAGGCTTTTTTGGATAGTAAACGAATAGTTTTGTTTACAAGCATTCCAAATATTTAGTTGAAATGGATGGAGTCTAATTTATCGAATTCTAAAGGATGTTTACGCGAAAAGGAATTTAATGCGAAAAGGTCTTTTTACGCGAAAAGGCCTTTTATGTGAAAATGTTTTTTCTGTGCTGAAGTAGAACCTGCAGTAAAATGTGATGCTAATAAATTAGTTTTGTATGTGGTTGTTTTATAATATCTACGATAATATAAAACAAAGAAGATTCAGATGAAATTTTATCAGCAGAATTAGTTTTAAATAAATCAGCAAACGACCAAAAGGTTCGAGTATTTTGTTTATATTTCTGGCTACTCGAAGGCTAGCAAGATTTTCATGATTTGCAATATGAACTACTGAGAGGCATATTTCAATTAAACCATTTACTTCCAAAGAAGTATTCACGACCGCATTTATCTGAAATGGGACTTCTAAATCATTAGAAAATCTAGGAAATATGACTCGCATCGAGGAGTTACGGGGATTTGAAAATCATGGGCTCGTATAGCGAGTTCGTGGTATTCCAACAATAATTTTAGAAAATTCATGATATTGGTATTGAGACTAAGAATTTCAATTATACGACCATATTTTAGTTAATCTTTAGTTACCGGTCGCTTTGGCTATTAATCCGTTGTTCTAACTCACAGTCTATTTTGCCTAGTTTGTACAAATGGTACTCGGAAGTATAAAAGAGTTAGATTCATATGTTGACTGGGTAGCATTACGAGAAATTTTTGTCGGTTCACAATAAGAAAAATTATGGAACTTGTCGGCCAATAAGTCCCAAAGCTGACATATAGATGTGTGCATCTAAAAACAAACTCAAATGATTTTTTGGAAGTGCCAACCTTCAAAAGATTTTTGTTAAAATGTTATAAAAATCCGATCATTAGTTAACAAGTTACAGTTATTATAGTAACGCTACTTGTACTTCTGTTATTTTCGCAACAGGAAAAAATTGAATTTTGTGTAATAGTATTATAGGGACTCTGCTCTTTCGACAGTAACAACCAAACGTTGGTTGCTGAGTTTAATCGTGACCGTATACATTCACCGAAGATGCTAAACGCACTGGTCCCCCGATTTCGGCAGTTGCTCCAGAAAAGGCGTAAAGATAGCGGAAATGCGTGAGATAGCTGACACCTTAAAGGTAACAAAAAACAGTACATACACTATTTTGTATAAAAATTTCTCCATGAGAAAGCTCTGTCTTGATTGATGATTCAATGCGCTGTTATATCTTGACGTTTTGAAACTTATAATTTGTACCAAATTGCTGAACCACTGTTACTTTTGCTCCTCATTCCTCATTGGTTGTCGCTTGAACCGAGTGTGGAGAACAATAACTCGTAACATATGGAGTTTTCTCCACTTCTTGTTAATTTGTATTAGTCCCCAATTCCACAATGGAGGTCATTGCAACCATATACCGAACCAACGGATATTGAAGAGATCTATTCAGCACACTACCAAATATCTGGTGAATGGTACCTAAACCGTTTTTTATTATCTTTGTAATCTGTTCAGGGGCCAAGGCTCCCAATTCTTTCACGGTACCGCTTTTCCCGTCCTTACTTTTATGCCGTTGTCAGTTAGTTCGAGGACGTACCGCTATAGATCCGGTTTTATCACCATCTGCACATTGCATAGCTCCAAGCAAGACTATAGTGGCATGAAAGACAGGTCGGCCCACGTATTTTGCATTCCGACAGGGGTATATTTGTGTTCCATTTCTCCGCAGATCGTAATCTGATGATACAAATTTTGCATCCTGCTCCTATCAAGAAGTACCTATCGATCCAAACGCCAAGGGTTTAGTCACTGTGCTGTTTGGTCGATACCCATAACCCATTCTACTAATGAAAGCCAAATTTGATAATAATCGATTAAAAGTTGACTAATTCCGAAATTCAAAATTGCAATGATCGATGTGTTCAATGAGTCAATCCTAAGCTCGAATTGAATATCATACCGATGAATGAATGAATTGTTATTGGAAAAAAACATGAAAATTCCATTAGAACAGTTAATCTTTTGTTTTTATATTAATGAAAAATATTTTTTTTAAATTACTACAAACGGAAAGGCCTTTTCGGGATGCTTCTCATTGCAAGATTTACATCTTGCGGTGTCCTTGGAAAACAATTTCTTGGAATTAAACCGAACAGAAACCTTTATTCAGAAAATCAGTCCAACTACATATTGATAGAAAAACCAAATTTTAAATGATTGGAGTTAACTTTTCCGAATAGGATCGTTATTACGACTAATAATGTTGTCAGCTTGAGGATTTGTTAAATTATTTATTATTCAAATGTTATTAAGTAGTTTAGAGATCTGCTCAAGCAATTTGCCTCATCCACGGTCTGTTCAGGCTCTAAATTTAGCTTTTTTAATTAGAGCATTCTGCACATGACTTTACTAAAATTTGATATGTCGAGGAAGAGACAAGGCTGTTAACATGATTTATTTAGGTAGTGAGGGTTATGTTGAAGGTTGTTTAATTTAACAAAACACCCAGCAACTTTAAAAAGCCGTATCGAGTAGTTTTACATGCTATTATGACTTACATCTTTAGCCCTCTTATACAAATAATTTTAGGGAGTAAAACAAATAGTTCAGTTTACTGCAATCCAAATAACTATTGGTCACCTGTAAATGAAGTTTAGAAATGATTGAGGACCTAAGAGACAGGGATTTTAGCTTCATGCTACATGATTTTTTGGGTGCTAATTAATTTATCAATTATATACACCAACGAAAGAAGTGTATTTGAGCTTTGATTTCCATTTTCCTAAGTAGAGTATGCTGCACTAAACTTAATTGAGGACTCAAGCGATAAGGATCTAAGCATACGAGGCTCTTTGCATTTAATTATTTACGGGTGGTATTTAATTCAGCAAAAATACACAAAAAAGTAGAGTTTTGTTATAAAACGATTGCATGGCACTAAACAATAAGGCTTATTTAAAAAATGTCTGCATTCTTACTGTGTAGAGTTACAAAGCGAGTACTTTTAACTGTATTATTAAAAGTACTTGCTTTTCATATTTCTTGTTGAAGTATTTTCCATTAGACCCAACTAAAAGCACAAGATATATATTTGACTTAACAAAGAAATAGCAATACTGAAGGCCTTTCCGGAAGTTGTTAATGTTAATAAACTTTGCTCTCCATTTTCGTTATAAGCATTCTTCACTTGACTTAATTAAAAGTGGCAAACTCGGGACAAGGATCTTAACTTCCATGATATATGATTTGGTTAGGAATTAGATTTAATTTAGCAAAGAAATACGTGAATACTGACTTTCTGATGCGCGAGTTTTTGAAGTTTTTATTATAAAGAGAATTCTTAGAATTAAACTTACAAAGTGAACGAATATAATTGTTTATTGTTTAAAAAAGTTGGTGTTATTCAATTTTAGTAAAATTAATTAAAATTATATAAAAAATGTAAAACCTTAAATCCTGAAGTCTCCTTAGGAAATGAATAATGAATTGTTAATACGGCTAAAATATTTTGTTTCTATTCTCCTCCATAGAGTATTCGTAACGTAACTTAGTGACAATCAAGTTGTTAATTGGCTAATTAATTTTCTTAATGAGTATCCCGCACTTTACTTAATTGAAAAATAAAGACTTGAGATAATGATCTTAACTTCATGATACACGATTTGTTTAGAGATTAAAAATTAAGTAATTCATTTAATTTAATTAAGCAATACGCCAACGGTGAAAAGGCCTTTTCGAACTGTTCTCTTTCTATTGACACTCACAGCCTGGTCTCTGTTTATAAAGAAACTCCTTGGAATTAAACTGAATAGAAATAATTTATGGTGCAATAGACTTTCTTAATCAATATTATTTTAACAAAATAAATTGAACTAGAAACGCGTTAAGATAAACCAATAAGAACGATGATTCATCTACTACATAAAAATTGGCACTAACGGCAGTAAAATCAATAGAAATTATATTGTGCCTATAAATGTAATATTATAAGGTAGTGGACACTGATATTATTAATGTAGCCATCTAGCAGCAAATATGGGAACCAAAAATAGCAAATTATGTGAACACAAAATATGTAATGAATTGAATATTATTTATTATTTTGGAGTATTTAATCAACTAATAATTTATTGCTAAACCGGTTGTCCTTATCCCCAGTATGTCTAGGTTCGTATATGAAATTATAGTTTTTATAGAAAATACAGGCAACACTAACTTATAAAATAATAACCAATTTTGTATGTGTAAAGTTAGCCCAGTCTTTGATTTTTATTTAAATTTTCATTCCACTCGATAAAACAAGAATTATTTCGCCACAATCAGAATTTTATGCAGAGACACCTCAGCATATTTTTTTATAAAGTCTGAAGGCATTCCACACCAAACATTTACTATAGGGTTTCAAGTTGTTTATTCGGACCGTTCAACCGCAAACCGAACTTTCCTTTTCGTATAAGCCACGAAAGTCAACGTTGAAGTTACCTTTTAATTTTTTAGCAACTACACCATTGCAACTTATACATCCTCGTACCATTATATGTCCACACCCAGAGTGGCGTGTGGTAGTAATAACCCTCCTCTCTTTGTTTTGTCGTTAGAGGTAGAATAATAAAATGTTCTACCCTATGAAAAAATAGATTCATCGGTCCATAATATGTTCCTCCAAAATTCAATCGGTTTGTTACTATGGTACCGTCCAAAATGTAATCGAGCTAATTTTTGGATGGATCTTTGGGGTATCTTAGAAAACGAGTTTTAGTTAGTAAACGAACACTGTGAACATTTTAAATGGTTGGGTCTAGTTTGTCGAATTCTATTCAACTATATGGTTATGGGATGACATTTAATTTAGCAAAGAAGTACACTGACATGGAAAAGGCCTTTTATGTGCTGAAGTAGAAACTGCAGTAAAATGTGATGCTAATAAATTAGTTTTGTGTATGGTTGTTTTAAAATATGTATTATTATAAAACAAAGATGATTCAGATGAAATTTTATCAGCAGAATTAGTTTTAAATAATTCAGCAAACGACCAAAAGGTTCGAGTATATTGTTGTTATTCCTCGCTACTTCAAAGGCTTACAAAATTTTCATGGTATAGTTTTTATGGGCCGCCTTTTTTATGGGAACTGCTGATAGGCAGTTTTGGTATTCTTATATGAGGATGGAATGAAATTATTTGTCCCTTATAAGCTTGTTGAGGTTATAAGTTGAGAAGCTTCGTCTACCTCATTGTTGATAAAGCAGGTCAACCAGTCAGAGTGGCATTCACGACCACGAAGTATTTTTCGGGGGTGGCACTTAGAAGTAAATCTAAAAAGTGAGGAGACTGTCCGGTCCTTCCAGTTGGCTTATCAACGAGTTTCCGAGTAGCAAGACATTTCAGTTCAAATTCGATAATGATTGCTTAAAAATTGACTAAGGTCAAATTCCAGTAAATCGTATAAAATGTCCGTTAAAATTTTTTAGTTTTTGAGTGAGAAAAGATGTTTTGAGAAAACCTATTTTAATGAAGTCATTTTAAGACCACACTTAATATTATACCGATAATCAAGGTATTAAAAATATTGTACTGGTTTTAGAAAAGGCTTTAGAATAGATTTAAAAATTGTTAAATTGTTTAATGTTAAATATTAGTTTACCCTACTGGATTTTTTTAGTAGAGGAATAATTTAAGCGTGAGGCGCTCTTTATTTAATTCAGCAAAGAAACACAACAGAAAGGCCTTTTCGGTATGATTCTCATTGCAGATTTACATTTTCCAATTTTTGTAGAAAATGAATTTTTGGAATTAAACCAAATCGAAATCTTTATTCAGAGAACCATTCCAACTAGATATTGGTAGTTAAACCAGATACAAGAAAGTTAATACAACTAATAACATTGTCAGATTGTGGATTAGTTTAATTAGTTAGTATTAAACTGAATTGAATCGTATTTAAATGTTATTAAGCAGTTTAGAGATTTGCTAAACCGATTTTTCTAGTCCACGGTCTGTTCAGACTATAGATGAAACGGGTCTTTCAAAAGTCACGGCTAGATGTCAGTAGTAGATAATTTCTAAACGCAACCTTTTTTTATGTCATCTTTACCATTTGTGAAGTAGACAGGTGTACAATTTTAACGACGAATTTTAATCGTTCGACTCATTTGGACAACAATTCAAAGGTTAGTGAAAAAATTTGAAGAAACTGCTTATGTCGAGGATCGAAAAAGGTGTGGCAGACCAAAAAGTGGACGGAAGTGTCACTGAGGAACCTTCATCATCGATATCACAACATTATCAAGAATTAGGCATTCATCCATCGAATGTTTAGCTAATTTTACATAACCATTTGCATTTGCATCCTTACAAAATTCAATTAACCCAAAAATTAAAACAAGCAGATCATTATCAACGCAGAACTTTCGTCAATTGGTTGCTAGAACATTGTGCTGGTTTTTCACACAAAATCATCTTTAGTGATGAAGCTCATTTCACATTGGATGGTTTCGTCGACAAACAAAATTGTCGTATCTGGGGAGAAGAAAATCTTCGAATAATTTCAGGAAAATCATTACATCCTCAAAAATATACTGTTTGGTGTGTTTTTTGGGCTGGCGGAATCATTGGTCCATTTTTCTTGCAAGATGCAAATGAAAGAGCTGTTACTGTCAATGGAGAGCGCTATAGACAAACGATTGAAGATTTTGTGTGGCCTCAACGTGAACAAATAGACGAGTCACACAACACGTGAAAACATCCAGCTATTGCGGTCCAAGTTTCCAAGTCGAATAATTTCGCGTAATGGTCACATAATAACTGACATTAATTTTACAAAAAAAGGCCTTTTCGACTGATTTTACGTAATAGCTAGTATAATTTACATATTTTGGCCTTTGTACAAAAATAATTTTAGGAAGTAAAACCAGCAGTTCAGTTTGCTGCCAAAGCAGTCATCTGTAAACTAACTTTACAACAGATTGTAGTAAATTTTATCGGGTTCTATTAAACTGAGGACTCAAGAGACAGGGACCTTAGCATTATATTTTTTGTGCGGTAAATATTTAGCATTTAAATACGTCAACAAAAAACACTTGTTTGGAGCTGGTTTTCCATGGTTTTTAGGGGATGACTGATATTCTGGTTCCCCTGAGAAAACGAATCATTGCAAGTAAAGCGAATATTATTGCAGTTAATTTTTGCGAATATTAAAGTTGTGAATACGGCAAAAGTATGTTGCTTTGCATTTTTCTAATTAGAGTATTATGCACTAAACCTAATTGAGGACGTGATGGTACTTAATTACATGGAGTCTTTCTAGAAAACCAATACATGGAAGTAAATAGAAATCTGTATTAAAAAATTGGCTGCAATCTAACAGTGGATAGTTCTTAAAACGATACTTGCTTTTTTTTTCATATTTCTTATTGCAGTATTTTGGACTTGACTTAACTGAAAGTACTTGGTACCGTGATATTTATTGAAATGCTTCGTCTGAGATTTTATCCCACTTGCTCCGCCTGTGCTACAATGTGTGTTACATGGAGGTCGACAATTTTCATGTATAATTTACTTTATTTTACTTTGGAAAAGAAGGAATAATCAGCCATTTATAATCACATAATTACAGTATTGTGTCAGACACTCACATCGAATAGGAGTCGATGGTAAAATCTGCACTTTACCAGAAAATCATATTTGTTTGGAACACAGATGGCATTAACTTTTGGCCCAGATGAAGTTATCCCTATCAGTCCCGTGAATAAATTATAATTTATCCATCTAATTGTCCATGAAACGTATACTGACATTCTGCTTTAGATCAAACACTTTCATTAATAATTTAGACTTGGGCTATTGGAATTATTTCTGTGATGGAGGAGCAAATAACTTGAGGGGATATCTCTTGGATTGCAGATATTAAATTTTTAATGTAACTTTTCATATAAAATGAAAAAGTACAATGCAACCATAGCAATATACGCATAAAGATAACATTCTTGTTGGCCAAAATTCCAGATGAAGTTATCCCTAGGAGTACCTCAAATAAATTGTTAATTTGACCCATTTTTCCTCTTATCCCCTTCATTCGAAAATTAGGATTTTGATGTGTGAAGCTGGCCCGAAAAACCATCCCGAAAAGATACTTTTTATGGTATTGAAGTTTATACTAAATTTTACTAAAATCATTTAGTTTTATTTTAGTAAAAACTTCATCGCCCTATATACGGGATTGAAGTTTTTACTAAATCTTATTAAATGTCGCTTGCTATTGATTTGCATATATTCAGGGGCAAATATTTTAAATCCTTTACAGTATCAAATATATTTTAATTTATTATGTATTGATGTAAAAATGTATTAAATAAATAGTTAATTATTGTAAAGAATTTAGTTATTTAAAATAATATATTAAATTAAAGTTTAGATTTAAAACCGTTTGATCGCAATTTATTTATTAACAAACATATAGTTGTGTTAAAAGAACAAACAATTCGGCTAAATTACCATCTGCCACACAGTATGTTAGCTAATTAGTAATCCCTTGAGGTTTGCTACCCCTGCGCTCTAAATAACTGAAAATAGCGATTATTTATTAAGTTTCGTCGTCAACACAATGATGAACTCTGAGGATGGTTCAGCAATTGAATTGTTTTTTCTGTATATAAATTTTACTATTTTATATTATGCTTCATTTTGTTATGGTTTTGTCTTTTAGCGTCGTACTTTTGCCTAGAATTATACCTAGCTTCCGGTAGTCACCACGGGGAGGTAGTACGTACACTTACTAGTTACATAACTCAATGCCAATAATGTTTTACTTGATGATACTTTTTGCACTCGTCAGACTACTATTATAAGAAATTAAAATAAAACAACTCAAGTATAATTAATTTAAAAAAAATTGTATTCATGAGTTAAAAAATCAGCCACGAATTAGGGCTTCTATTTATTATAAAAATTCAAAATCCGCAATTATTGATATAATCCTAACAATTCACAATATTTACATAACTTATTTTGAATAATGTCTTCTCTTATCTTCGAACATGTAATGTGAGATTGCCTCTTACAAATTTTGCAAACGTTATGTTCCATGCTGATATCCACTTTTGAGAAACAGAAACAATGCAATTCAAAGGGTCGCGCTCAGATCTTTCCAACAGAAGTTGTTTTAATGTTATGCGATAATTGGCCATTGCTTTTTTATACTCGTGTATATGTTTTGAGTCTATATCGATTAGACTGTTTCTGTTCGACAAAAAATCAACGGCATAACAAATTAATGTTCCACAAATAAAATTGTCACGTTGCAAAGGTAACATATAATTTGCACGGCTGTGAACTGATGATATTTTTTCTCCCCAAATTTCTTGAAGTTTATTGTAAAAATTAACTGACAGTTTACATAAATTTTGAATTGTCACACCAGAATTAAGTGAATCATATGTACTGACAGACTTGTTAATAGTATCAATTATTACTAATATCCAATCAGAGAGAGGTTTGTTTTCACTAAAAACACATCGTCGGTCCCGATTATCAGGGTATTACAGCATACGAATAATGCGTTAGCAGTTAAATAATTTTTGCTATTTAAGGAGCAATAACACAAATTGGTCAGGGCAACCACTTTGTTTTCGTCAAATTTGAACCTCCAAATTTCGAAATAATCGTCCATTTCGGTCATTCAAACAGTTCTTCCCCATCTTTCTTCCGCATTTGCTTTATTGGGACTTTCTTCATCCGCTCGGAGCAGTTTTGAACTGGAAATCGGAGTTTTTAAAATTTTATTGTGCGCAGAACGTGTCTTTTTGTAGAAACATATGGTCCAACAACGACAGGGTATTTTGTACTAGTTCGTTTGTGGTTCGTAATTCTTGTATAAATCGACCAAGTTTTAAATTAGGCTTCCGAATCAAATTATTTTTTATCAAGTTAAACCAATTTTCGACCGACGCATTGGATGGCCTTTTGTTTTCTCTAATTAATTTAAATTAATTAATTTACGTAACATATCTAGGTAAGGATTTATTTCCAAACTGCCGTTTGCTTTTTCGACAGCCCTAATTTTATCGGTAGTGGTTAAATATAATTGGTGAAATCGATTACAAAATGGTGAGTCATGGTCTTGCTCCTCCTGATCGTTTTCCTTCGTAGAATATTCCAGTTCCGTATTAATTACAATTGGATCTACAATGGAGATATTTATTTGGCGTTCCATGTATTTTAAAAATTCAATGAATTAAGGGTTTTTATTTTTGAAGCAACAGATGGTACAAAAGATTTCAAAAAGGTTGTCTATTTCCTCTAACTTTGAACTATCAAGAATGAAAAAAAAACATAATCATTATAAATTCTCTTAACATCCTCGAGCAATTAGAAATTTTTGAATTTATTTGTCGTACTATAATTGCGGAAAAATGTGAACAACAAATAAAAATGCCTATTAAATTATTCTTCTTACTTTTGCCAGATAAAATGGAATATGTTGTTTGCAGGTATGTTACTGTGACATGGAATTCATTATTAGTACAATGCTATTAATAAAGACCCAAGACCTGTCAGAAATAAAATATTTTGGAAAGCGAATTTTAGGTTTTGCCCGATCTATTTCTTTTTTAAATTTTGACAAGATACATATTGTTACGTTTTCGCCTTGTCACTCAAGCTTCGAATCACTGGATTGTGAATAAATACAATGCTTCAAATTTGAACTCACACAGTTTATTTACACAACACAATTTATTATACAACACAAAATTAACAATTAATTATTACAACTATAACACACTTTATAATCACTTTAATAATCTTTCTATTTAATCTTCACTGTATCACGTTTAAAATAAAACTCAGCATTCCACGTCAACGCGCGCCTTTATATACCAAAATATTTGTTTCTAGAATAATCCCAAATGTTGTCCAAAATTTATACGAGAACATTCTAGCAAATACGTTAGTATACAAATCTCGCCTAAATGTTGATCCATACCAAATTAAAATTGAGCAACTTATTAAAATAACTTATTCTACTCTAAACTAGATGTCACCGTAACACTACCCCTCACCCAAGCCTGTTCGTCCCGAACAGGATCCAAATCACCTCCTCTGTAGAGCGCCAAACGCTCTAAATGCACCACCTTTGGTTTACCTCTCCGTCCTTTCTGAATGCGATAAACCACGTCGTTCATCCTTTTAATGACAATGTAAGGTCCTTCCCATGTAGGTTGCAACTTCGGTGATAATCCCTTCTTCCGTTGTGGGTTGTGAAGCCATACCAATTGCCCTTCCTCGAAGCCTTGATTATTTGCTCGTATGTCATATCGAGCCTTCATTCGATCACTTGATATCCGAATTTTCTCCCGTACAAATTGATGTATCTCATTAAGTTCTTCTTTCATCCGGTCGACGTAATCCTGTCCGCATAGAGCCGCTGATGGAACTGCTCCAAACTTTAAATCTCCCGGTAGTCGCAGATTCTTCCCAAATATGGTTTTAGCTGGTGTCACTCCTGTTGTGTCATGTACCGCTGATCGGTAAGCCATAAGGAATATCGGTATATGTCGATCCCAGTTGCGTTGGTTCTTTTCCACAATCTTTGCTAGATATTCCTCCAATGTGCCATTGAATCTTTCCACCATACCGTCCGACTGCGGGTGTAGAGGCGTCGTTCTCGTTTTATTGATGCCAAGCATCTGACATATCTCCTGAAATACCACCGATTCGAAATTCCTTCCTTGATCCGTGTGAATTTCCATCGGTACACCAAATCTGCTAATCCAGTTGTTCACCACGGCATCAGCTATTGTTGTTGTCTCCTGATTGGGTATGGGATACACTTCTGGCCATTTGCTGAAATAATCCATGATTACTAGCACATATTTATTTCCGCTCTCGGTGGTCGGAAATGGCCCTGCCACATCCATTGCAATTCTCTCGAATGGTGCCCCGACATTATATTGTTTCATGGTTCCACGGCTGGCTTTTCGTGCTGGTCCCTTTACTGCCGCACATTGGTCACATCTTTGACACCATTCCGCTACTGATTGTCTACATCCAGACCAGTAGAACCGTTGGCGAATTTTAGCTAGTGTTTTATTAATCCCTAGGTGACCTCCGCTTGCTCCTCCATGATACTCTTTGAGGATTTCCGCAATCCGACCTTTTGGAACCACCACCAACAATTGTTTTACTTTACCATCCGCGCTTTCCCAATTTCTCTTTAAACATCCATTTTCCATGTGGAGGCTGTCCCATTGGGCCCAATAAGATTTTACGATGGGGGTTTTGTCGGCTATCTCGCTTCATGGGGGCCGGTGTTCCTTTTCCTTATGTCCCATGATGAATGCCAGAACAGCATCCCGTAATTGCTCCTTCCTGATCATTTCATCAGTCCACTCCTCATCAGGTAGCACTTGCATAAGCCGAATATCGATGATGTTTTCCTTACTCTCCACACGTCCACAATGCTTGCATTCCACGGGGCATGGCCTTCTTGATAATGCGGCGGCATTTCCATGTGCACTTCCCTTCCGATGTTCAATTTCAAAATCGTAGCTTTGCAAACGTTCGATTCAACGTGCTACTTGTCCTTCTGGATTTTTGAATTGTAACAACCAGCGCAAAGCTCCATGATCCGTCCGTAGAAGAAATTTTTGGCCATAGAGGTACTTATGGAAGTGTTTCACACATTCCACTATAGCCAACAACTCTTTCCGTGTCACACAATAATTTCGTTCCGGTTTTGATAACATCTTGGAGTAATATGCAATAACTCGCTCCTCACCATTTGTTGCCTGTGATAATACTCCTCCTATCCCATCATTACTTGCATCGGTGTCCAAAATGAATTTAACGTTGGGTATAGGGTATGCGAGGATTGGCGCTTCGCATAATCGTCGTCTTAGTTCCACGAATGCCTCTTCTTGGTCTTCCTTCCATTCGAATGCCTTGTTTTTCCTGGTTAACTCGTGTAAACTCTTTGCGATGCTGGCAAATCCTGGCACGAATCGTCTATAGTAGGTGCATGATCCAAGGAAGCTCCGTAATTCATATAAATTTTTAGCTCGTGGCCATTCCTTTACCACTGTGATCTTGTCTTCATCGGTGTGAATTCCATTGGTTGTTTCCTTATGACCCAAATATTTTACTTCCGTCCTAAATAATTTACATTTCTTTGGGCTTAGCTTTAATCCGGCGGCTTGTATCCGATCCAAAACCTCTGCCAAATTCCTTAAATGCTCGTCGAAATCTTTGCCCATGACGATGATGTTGTCCAAATATACGAGGCACGTCCTCCAATGTAATCCCTTTAGTACGCGCTCCATTAGCCGTTCAAAAGTCGCAGGGGCGTTACATTATCCGAATGGCATAACGTTAAATTGCCATAATCCGTTACCCACACTGAATGCCGTTTTCTCGCGATCTTCCTCCTGGATTTCCACTTGCCAATAGCCGCTTTGCAGATCTAATGTCGAAAATATTCGAGCACCCGATAATGTGTCTAACGTGTCATCGATCCTTGGCAATGGGTAACTATCCTTTTTCGTCACAGCATTTAATTTTCGATAATCCACGCAGAATCTCATGCTACCATCCTTTTTATCGACTAACACCACTGGCGAACTCCATGGACTGCTTGATGTTTCGATTACCCCTGCTGCTTGCTTATCTTTTACCATTCGATCCACTTCTCCTTGCTTTGCCAATGGTAATCTCCTGGGTGGTTGGCGAATCGGCATTTCTGCTCCTGTATCTATTCGATGTTTTACCATTGTGGTTCTCCCATTATTATCCGATGTACTGCAGAATATTGGCATGTACCGCTCGAGCAATTGTTTTGCCATACTTTTCTGTTCCATGGTAAGATCTTCGGTCCATTTCTCCATGAGTTGTTCAATAATTTCTTTCTGCCCTTGCGAGTTAGCCGTCTTAATCGGATTTTTCTGCTCACACTTCACTATCGCAGATATTTCTTCACATTTTCCGATTATAGTCCCTTTCTTGATGGTTTTCGTCTTACCCAAGAGATTTAGAGTCCGAATTGGCACTCTATTATCGCTGTCTGATTTCACTAGAGCTCTCCCGATCATTATTTCTCTGGCTCCGCCCTCCGCTTCATTGGTTTCCATAACCCACAACCTGAGTGACCCAAAACCTCCCTCCAATCTTGCCCATACTATTGTCTCTGAGTTCGGTGGCAGCTTCTCCCGATGATCCATTATAATTTGCCTGGTCGTTTCTCCTATAGTGCTAACGTGAAGTGGCAACTCCATATTATCGTAGGTTAATACACCTCGTCCAACATCCACCACGAATCCATTCGTTCTCATGAAGTCCATCCCCAAGATGACTTAATCTACAATATCTGCCACCAGCACCTCGTGTTGAAAATGGTTTCGCCCAATCCTTATTTTCACAACATTTTTACCTTTTATTGCTGAATTTTCTCCAGTTGCCGTTCGTAATTTCATTCCATTGGCTGGTTTTACAATTCCATCGATAATATCTTGACGAACAATCGTATGAGTTGCTCCCGTATCCAGCGTAATCATGCAGTTCTTCCCATCAATATTGGCTTCAATTGTCAAGCTGTCACCGCCTCTTGCTACTCTCGAAACATGGTTGGAGGTTATGGGCAATCGGTTGTGGGAGTCAGCTTCTGCCCCTTCAAGCTGACTCTTTTTAGTGTAACGACTCCGCTGTCGTCTGACCCTCCTTTCTGGCCTCTGTCTGCTCTTCGTTTGGTCTACGCGTCATAGGAGATGGCGATCTTCCTCGTTTCTTCTTAATCTCCCAGCAGTCCCGTGAAATGTGACCCATCCTATCACATGCCCAGCATTTAATTTTGCCACTTCCCTTTCTGAACCTTGGCGGAGCCCGCTCGGTGTCTATTCTGGAATCCATCTCCACTCGGCGAATTTTTATTGCAGGTTTGACGATGGCCTGAGCAGTTTCGTTTGTTAACGCACAAGCGATGGTTTCCGCGAAAGTTGCCTTAGGTGACAACATCACCGCTCTGCGTGTCTCAGGATCTCGAATGCCGTCGATAAATGCATCTATTTTGATTCACTCCATGTAATCGGCTGACATACTTGAATGTGCCAGATGCGCAAGCCGCTCAATTGCCGATGAATAATCCTGTAGCGATTCTCCTCCTCTTTGATATCGACCCTTCAATTCCATGCGATAGATTTCCCTTTTGTGGTCACTTCCGTACTTTCGGTCCAGCGCCTTCATAATTCCGACGTAACTATTGCGTTCTTGCTCCGGAATTGTTTGTAATGTTTCCGCCGCTTCACCTTTAAGAGCCACAATTAATGTGCCAACACGATGCTCTTCATTCCATTGATTTTGCTTAATCACCGTTTCGAATTGGAACTTAAAAATGCTGAAGGATGTTGTTCCATCAAATGTTGGTGGTTTTAACTTAACAGCGGTTACTGTCTGGATTACTTGATGTGTTGTTCCATTTGACTTGACATCTTCAAGCTCCTTCTCAAGACGTTGCACTTCGGTTCGTAGATCTTGTTTAACCGTTTCAATTTTTTGTTGAACCTCCCCTTTAATATTTTGAATTTCTGTGTGTAACTCTGTTTGCAGTTTCTCCACTTCGCCGTGTAGTGTAGCAGATAATTCCAGAAACTTCTCGTCCATTTTCTTTTGGCCATCTTCTATTTGGTGTTTAATATCCGCCCCTTGTTGCTTCATTTGTATCATCTGATGGTTCATTTCCTGGTTCGATTGTTTCATTTGTAGTTTAATTTCCGACTGTTGTCCCATCATTTGATTCATAGCAGCCATCAACTGCGATAAATTGAAACTTCCAGATTGATCTTTTGTTGTTTCGGCAACCGTTTGCGCGTCCTCTGCTTTGTCGTCTACATTAGTCTCGTCCATTTTATCCTCCTCGAAATGATACACGTCCGGATCTAAACCTTCCTTCTGCATAGCCTCACGTAGTCGCTCCACTAAATTAGCTTTTGAGCCTTCACTGGCCAAACCTCGCTGTTTCAGTTGCTTCTTTAATTGCAGAAGCTTTAAATCGTAGAGAATCATTTTTCTTATTATTCACAATCCCACCGCTGTCACCAATTGTTACGTTTTCGCCTTGTCACTCAAGGTTCGAATCACTGGATTGTGAATAAATACAACTGCTTCAAATTTGAACTCACACAGTTTATTTACACAACACAATTTATTTTTATCAACACAAAATTAACAATTAATTATTACAACTATAACACACTTTAATAATCACTTTAATAATCTTTCTATTTAACCTTCACTGTATTACGTTTAAAATAAAACTCAGCATTCCACGTCAACGCGCGCCTTTATATACCAAAATATTTGTTTCTAGAATAATCCCAAATGTTGTCCAAAATTTATACGAGAACATTCTAGCAAATACGTTAGTATACAAATCGCGCCTAAATGTTGATCCATACCAAATAAAATTGAGCAACTTATTAAGATAACTTATTCTACTCTAAACTAGATCACCGTAACAATATTATTGCGGAAGTGTCATGTTCAGAACTAATTAATTCACATATTGGGAAGATAACATTATTTAGGTTAACTACATCAACGTAAACGGGTTGCCAGCGAAATAAACATAATTATGTTCTCCCTTTGAGGTATCTTTATAGATCGCATCAATTAAGTCGGTCCTTTTACTATATCATTTATTAACAATCGTTCAGATCGTACTTTTCTGAATTTAGTTGGCGGCTTTATGTGTTGTGTATTTCCTCGCCGTAGAAGATTTCAATCAACATTTACATTATTTTCTAAATAGTACTTGTAAGGCAATTTATTTTCCATTTGAGACATTAATGGTAATTTTCAGTTATTTAAAGCGTAGGGGTAGTAAACCTCAAGGGATTGTCTTGACATTTTTTACAGTTACAGTATTACTGTATTACTTAACCAATAAACGGTTGGTTGGATGGTTATTTTGTGTGATTTTCTGTTTTTTTAACAAAGTCACATAAATTTACATAATTCGTCTTGATAAATTAACCTTTTTAAAATAATTTTTTTATTAAATTTTTAAATCATGTTAGCAAAACAAATTAAAATATGTTTCATATTTTAAAAGAAATTAAATATTTGCCCCTGAATATATGCAATTGAAGAGCAAGTGACACTTAGTAAAATTTAACAAAAAGTTCACTCGCGTTACTTTTTGAGTTTTGGAGTGTTTGCTTACTAATTTCAATGTCATCTCGAAAAAACTATCGTAATTGTATGAAAAATGCGTATCTAATCCCGAAATAACACCCTATCCAATTTAAAAACATGAATTCTCCGGGAAATCTAGGGGAACACGGTGTGTAATATTTAAAAATTGTATAGCTAAAAATCACATTAAAGGTGCTTTGTCCTAAGATATTTTTAAGAGGTTCTAACCTGTACTACACTTGTAATGCGATTTTGATGTATACATAATACACTGTCAAATTTAATTATAAACGTTGTTGTTGGTTTTAGGGCACGTTAGGACAAACTTCATTCCCGTCCACAAAATCATATTTGGTTGGAACACAGATGGCATTAACTTTTGGCCCAGATCAGCTATCTCAGATATATTCTCCCCATTTTACATATGAAACGTATACTGACGTTCTGCTTTAGATCAAACACTTTCATTAATAATTTAGACTTGGGCTATTGGAATATTTGTGTGATGGATGACCAAATAATCTCGAGGGGGACGTCTCTTGGATTGCAGATATCAAATGTTTCTCTGGCATAGAAATTCGCAAGGAAACACCCCAAAATTAAAAAGTCATTTTTCGCGATGGTTTTTCGGGCCAGAATTATGAAATTTTTATGATAGGAAATTTTCAAAATTGACCTTTTTTACCTTTTACCGTTGGTTTAATATAGTACCAATTACGACAAACCGTAGAGTATTTTAGTTATTTTATCATCCAAATCTAGTTCGGCACTCTTTAGGCTTTATGTCAACATAAAAAAATAATATTTCCCGTATCTAAACGACAAATCTTTTCGAACGGTATATACCAAATTGTTTTCGAGCAATATAAATTGGATTTTAATCTTCGTTTGTAATTTTTAATATTCTCCGTGATACAATCCGGTCGATCATTCTATGTCTACCAAATTCCAAATTTTTATCAGAAATAGTTAATCATAGGGTTCTAACCGAAAATATTTAGTTTTTTTTATTTTTATTTTCTAAATTTGCATTTTGTCGTCTATCTATTATAATACAAATAAAGTCGAGTCGTGTGGTATAAATTTTTTATTTGATATAAAATATGTAAAATATGTTATATAAATAGATGTACCTACACCTACAACTAGAATATCGAAATATACCGAAAATCTTCTATTATTAAAATCGATTATCCACCACTCGTAATATATTCTAAGAATTTTATTTATTAAAAATAAATACAAACGATGACAACAACTACAAATATAAGTATCTATCAATATATGGGGGCGCGCTACACATACATTTTCCGTTCGTTTCCATACTAACTTGGATATCACCACCCCCCAAACCACCCCCTTAAAATAAAACACCCTCTTTTGGCGCATTTCTATTTCGTATACCTCAATATAATTATTCACGTATACCGTAGTACAATACATTATTTAATACGGATTTGATAGCATATATTCATAATACATAAGCAGGTATGTAGCCATATGTACATACATATACGCGAGTACATTGCTTATTTACATATTTATTCCATATAATTATCTGTATAATAAATAAATTAAATAACTGAAATCATAAATTTTATTTTATTATACGAATGTCTGCTGTACGCTTTACGGTTATACGAATATCTCGAACACAAATCGAATTATTATTTTGTAAGTGGTTTGATTTATGCGGGACGTTATTGACGAAAACTTAAATGTCGTTAAAAATCAACTTAAGTAATGGAGATTTTCATATTTGATACACCTCGCATTTCCCACGAAACAAACTTTACACTTAAACTAATGAATCAAATTGCTGCGACACTTTAATAATCAATTTAGGAGACTTCACAATAGTAAAGTAATTATAAGTGTTAGAAAATTGAGATACTAATTACTTGTATTGTGTCGTAATTTTATTTATCAGTAAAATGAAATATTGTTTAAAAGAATCAAATGGGTGGGTGGTGGTCAAGGTGTCGGTTATGGGGATAAATAGCTTAGCCTAGGTTAATAATATTGGCTTTTAGTAAAGGGTTTTCCAATGACTCGCCAAATTTTTTTTAAATTTGAAGTATAATCAAATCATTTACGTATGGAATTCGACATCGTTCATATGTTCACCACGGGCACGTTTGCAGGTGTCGATTCGTTGAACCCAATTTTCGATGACTCGGGCGCACATTTCGACGGAAACGACCGTTGGCATAGACCAATGATTTAGCATAGCCCCCTAAAAAACGTCTAGAGGTGTTAAATTATGCGCGTGAAATATTTCCCAAACCTATCCTAAGTGTACACATTTTATAGAAAAGGTTTAGAAAAAATTTCACACTCGTGCACACAGCCGTGAAATATTTCCTAAAAAAATTCTATGTATGCTAGCGATAGTAATATCAACATCAAAGCAAACATTTAGGCGAAACGATAATTTAACGAAACTCCTATCGAAACAAAAATATGGAAATTAACAGTTACAAACGAATTAAAAAATTTAAATTAAAGTTATACACAAAAACTATCTTCAAGTAAACTCAGCAGGAGATTTTGCCAAGCACTCATCAATTCCACTATGTTCTCGATTAGCCCTGAAAGAGAGGAACTGAAGTAAAAGTTCACCCAAATATAAGATTCGATTGCACTTTAGACAGAATTCACACTATTCCTCTAAACCAGAACTTACCACTGATTGGCAGTATTTAGCGAGGATTTTTAGAATTTTGTCATAGTTCTGGCATGGGCAAATATGGCCCCGAAACGTGTGAGTTGTGATTTACAATATTTTTGCTACTCAAACGATTACTAATCGAGGTTTTGGTCGGTTCTCATCGATCTCGTTATGTTTTCCAGTAAGATCTATTAAATGCGAATGCACACGAGGAATTGTAGAATTTTGTCATAGTTCTGGTATGGGCAAATATGGCCCCGAAACGTGTGAGTTGTGATTTAAAATATTTTTGCTGTAAACGACTATTAATCGAGATTTTGGCCGGTTCTCATCGATCCCGTTATGTTTCTCAGGAATAAATATTAAATGCGAATGCTCACGAGTAATTGTAGAATTTTATCATAATTCTGGCAAGAGCAAGTAAGGCCCCGAAATGTGTGAGTTGTGATTTACAATATTTTTGCTACTCAAACGATTACTAATCGAGATTTTGGCCGGTTCTCATCAATCCCATTATGTTTTCCAGGAAGATCTATTAAATGCCAATGCTCTCGAAATTTTTTAGAATTTTGTCATAGTTCTGGCATGCGCAAATATGCCCCCGAAACGTGTGAGTTATGATTTACAATATTTTGCTATTCAACCTATTACTAATCAAAAATTTGGCCGGTTCTTATCGATCCCGTTATGTTTTCCAGTAAGATCTATTAAATGCGAATGCACACGAGGAATTGTAGAATTTTGTCATAGTTCTGGCATGGGCAAATATGGCCCTGAAACGTGTGAGTTGTGATTTACAATATTTTTGCTACTCAAACGATTACTAATCGAGATTTTGGCCGGTTCTCATCAATCCCATTATGTTTTCCAGGAAGATCTATTAAATGTCAATGCCCTCGAAATTTTTTAGAATTTTGTCATAGTTCTGGCATGGGCAAATATGCCCCGAAACGTGTGAGTTATGATTTACAATATTTTTGCTACTCAAACGATTACTAATGGAGATTTTGGCCGGTTCTCATCAATCCCGTTATGTTTCCAAGGAAGATCTATTAAATGCCAATGCAAACGTGGAGCATTATATCCTGCCTCCATCAAGATTCGAACCCGGTACCTGCCGATCCAAACGCCAAGGGTTTAACCACTGTGCCGTTTGGTCGGTACCCATAACCCATTCTACCGGTGACAGCCAAATTTGATAATAATCGCTTATAAGTTGACTAATTTCGAAATTCAAAATTTCAAAATATTTCAAATTAAATAAAAATCAGTTTGAGCAAGAAAGGATATTGAGAGGATTTGTTCAATGAGTTAATCCTAAGCTCGAATTGAATATCATACCGATGAATGAATGAATTGTTATTGGAAAAAATATGAAGATTCCATTAGAACAGTTAAACTTTTGTTTTTATATTAATGAAAAATATATTTTTAAATTACTACAAACGGTAAGGCCTTTTCGGGATGCTTCTCATTGCAAGATTTACATCTTGCGGTGTCCTTGGAAAACAATTTCTTGGAATTAAACCGAACAGAAACCTTTATTCAGAAAATCACTCCAACTACATATTGGTAAAAAAACCAAATTTTAAATGATTGGAGTTAACTTTTCCGAATAGGATCGTTATTACGACTAATAATGTTGACAGATTTAGGATTTGTTAAATTATTTATTATTCAAATGTTATTAAGTAGCTAAGAGATCTGCTCAAGTAATTTGCCTAATCCACGGTCTGTTCAGGCTCTAGATTTAGCTGTTTTAATTAGAGCATTCTGCACATGACTTTACTAAAAGTTGAGATCTCGAGGAAGAGACAAGGCTGTTAACATGATTTATTTAGCAACTTTAAAAAGCCATATCGACTACTTTTACATGCTATTATAACTTACATCTTTCAGCCCGCTTATACAAACCCCGCTTTAACAAACAATTCAGTTTACTGCAATCCAAATGACTATTGGCCACCTGTAAACGAAGTTTAGAAATGATTGAAAGAACAAAAGAAGCGTTTTGGAGCTTTGATTTCCATTTTCCTAAGTAGAGTATGCTGCACTAAGCTTAATTGAGGACTCAAGGGACAAGAATTTAATATCTCTACGAGACTCTTCGCATTCCATTATGTACGAGCGGTACTTGCAGTTGTCCTATGAAACGATTGCATGGAAATCACATGCATGGAATTCACACATTTGTTTAAATAAATAATAATGTGTGTATAAACAAATGTGTGAATTTTAACTGTGTAGAGTTAGCAAGCAAGTAGTTTTAACTAGGGTTTTCCAATAGGAATGGTATGATTTTTAAGTGACGTTTCGGCCATTTGTAATATGTCATGATCTGTAATTTTTTGTTTCATTGTATTCAGCAATGTTTACAATTTCATCATGGTGAGATATACGCAAGAACAAAGTTTACAAATTGCAATTACAAACGATAACGATTTTTTTAAGAAAATCATCTTCTCCGATGAGGCTCACTTTCATCTGAGTGGTGCGGTAAATAAACAAAACTGTCGATTCTGGTGCGAAGAAAATCCACAAAAAAATTTTCATAAAAAACCATTATATTCACCTAAATTGACAGTTTCGTGTGGTTTTTGGTCTGGTGGAATCATCGGTCCGTAATTTTTTCGAAATGAAGCTGGTAACACCGTTATTGTCAATGGAGATCGGTATAGATCGATGATAACCAACTTTTTATGGCCGAAATTGGAAGAAGCTGATCTTGACAACATTTGGTTCCAACAATACGGGGCTACGTGCCACACAGCAAATGCAACAATTGAATTATTGCGAGAAAAGTTTGGATCATATCACTCTTATTGGAAAACCCTATATTTCTTGTTGAACTATTTTCCACTAGGCTTAACTAAAAGTTCATGGTATAAACAAATAACAATACTGAAGGCCTTTTCGGAAGTTGTTAATGTAAATAAACTTTGCGTTCCATTTTCGTTATAAGTTTTCTGCACTTGACTTAGTTAAAACTGGATAACTCGAGACAAGGATCTTAACTTCCATGATATATGATTTGGTCAGGAATTATATTTAATTTAGCAAAGAAACACGTGAATACTAAAAAGGTCTTTTCATATTTCTGATATCTCTTGCCAGCGCGATTTTTAGAATTCTTAGAATTAAACTTACGAAGTGAAGTGAACGAATATAAAGGTTTGTGTTATTCAATTTTCGTGAAATAAGCATAATTCCTTAAATCCTGAAGTCTCCTTAGGAAATGAATTGTTGTGCTTGTGGTTGCTGTCAACTATTTAGAATACTAGAGTTGTTGTTACGGCTAAAATTCTTTGGTTTTAATTCTCCTTCATAGATTATTCTTAACGTAGCTTAGTGACATTCAAGTTGTTAATTGGCTAAATATACTTTGCTTTTCATTTTCGTAATGAGTACTCTGCACTTTACTTAATTGAAAAATAAACAATTGAGGCAAGGTCCTTAACTTTATGATACACGATTTGTTTAGGGAATGTAAATGAATTAATTAATTTAGTTTAATTAAGGAACACGCCAACAGTAAAAAGGCCTTTTCATACTGATCTGATACAAATTCTAAAGTTTTTTTTTTTCTTTTCCCTGTACTGTTCTGGGGCCGAGGCTCTCCCAACTCTTTCGCGGTTCGTTTATTTACGTCCTTAGCTTTACGCCTGTATTGGCCAATTCGAGGACGTACGGATATAGGTCCAATTTTTATTACCATCTGCACATTGCATAGCTCCATGCCAGCCTGTACTGGCATGGAAGATGGGTCGGCCCATGAGTTTTGCACTCCGACAAGGGGTCATAGATGTGTTCCTTCTCATCACAAATCGTAATTTGTTGATGAAAATTCCCTTTGCATCCTGCCCCTATCGGGATTCGAACCCGGTACCTCCCGATCCAAACGCCAAAGCTTTAACCACTAAGCCATTTGGTCGGTTTCTAAAGTTTAGACCAAGTCAGAAAAATTCGTTCTGTAGCAAATGATATCTTTGATTTTTATTTAAATGTTCATTCCGTCGATAAAACAAGAATTATTTCGCCACAATCACAATTCCATGCAGAGACACCTCAATTTATAGAATCTATAAACTTTTTTATAAAGTTTCGCGGCATTTCACTCCAAACATTTACTATAGAGTTTCAAGTTATTTATTCGGACCGTTCAACCGCAAATCGAACTTTCCTTTTCGTATAAGCCACGAAAGCCATCAAATACACCATTGAAACGTATACGTATACTGGGTGTACATACACCCAGAGTGGCGTGTGGGAGTAATAACCCTCCTTTGAATAGCAAAAACATTATAAATCACAACTCACACATTTCGGGGCCATGTTTGCCCATGCCAGAACTATGACAAAATTCTAAAATTCCTCGTGGGCATTGGCATTTAGTAGATCTTCCTGGCAAACATACTGAGAACAATGAGAACCGACCAAAATCTCGATTAATAATCGTTTGAGTAGCAAAAATATTGTAAATCACAACTCACACGTTTTTTCGGGGCCATACATATTTGCCCATGCCAGTACTATGATAAAATTCTAAAATTCTTCGTGTGCATTTTTTTAGGAACTATTTCACATCAGTGTTAAATCACACGATCTAGGCGACCAATCGACAGGACCATTTCTGAATATAACACGATCATCGAATTTACATTTCAATAAGTCGATTGTTAGACCCAAGAAATAACGTTGCAACATGTCTCTGTAGCGATCTCCATTGACTTTAACGTGACGAACGAAAAAAATAAACGGTCCAATGACACCACCAGCAACCAGCATGAAAACCACACCATACAGCTATTTTTTGTGGATGAAGTGGTGTTTCTTGAAGCACATGAGAGTTTTCACCTGACCAATAACGCATATTAAAGTTTGTTAAAAGAAGCCGTTTAGCCAAAAATGCGCTTCATCACTGAAGATGATTTTGCGATGAAATTGGTCATCTACTTCCGACATTTCCAGAGCCCAATCCGAGAACGTACGTCACTTCATATGATCGAGTGGCTTTAGTTCTTGTGTTAACTTGATCTTATAAGAGTGCAAGCCAAGATCCTTTCGCAAAATTTGCCAAAGTGTGGTCTGAGCGATGCCCAATTCGTCAGAAAGCCGTAGAATCGACTGTTTTGGTTCGTTTGCGACGGACGCTTGAACGGCAACAATATTCTTGGCACGAGACCATCCAGCAGCGAATATTTAGACTCCAATTATTTCACTACACTATGAATTTCTTGTCTACTGGGTCGATAATTACGACCAAAAATGTAATTAGCGCTCTTGAAGTTGCAGTCATCGACTAGGAATTTTTATAGTAAATTATTAAACGTTATTCGTTCGTGTACTTCACCACGATGAAAATGTTGTCTTTACTGAATGTTTTGACACCGACAGTTTGGTTATTAGTTTAAGGATGCGTTCACAATGAAAGTTTAAAGTTGTCAAGTCCCAAATGGAAACCCCGATATTTACTAGGGGGCCTGTAGAATCGACGAAATCGCTTCGTAGTTCTCCTAGCAAGAAACGTTTTATATATAGAACATCAATGATGTGGAATTCGCTAATAGGCTGTGCACAATGGATGACCACTAAACTATTTTTTTCTAATGCAGAGTTGTCGATAGTTTATAATAATCTCATTATGATCATCCAGTGTTTGAGGTTTAGTACGAGGGACGTCTTTTTGTGTTATTTTGAAATATAATTTTCTTGTTTAGTAAAGTTAGTAAATGAAATGGATTGTAAAGAGTTATCCAATTCAAGCTTGATAAAGTAAACTTAAAAAAAACGCACAAAATATTCGGAATGTATTGTAATTTTTATTTCATTTTACAGATTGATCCTTGCCATTTTTAGTTAAACAAGATATCATTCTTGTTTAACTAAAAATGGCAAGGATCAATCTGTAAAATGAAATAAAAATTACAATGCCTTGATTCTTTTGCGGTAATTTTCAATGTCTTTTCGGCACATTTCGGGCGGTATCTCGGCCATTACCTTACGAATATTAGTTTTCAATTCGTCAAGAGTTTGAGGATTGTTTGCGTAAACACGATCTTTTGCCTAGCCCCACAAAAAGAAATCCAAAGGCGTTAAATCACAGGATCTTGGAGGCCAATTGACATCAGCCAATCGCGAAATCAAACGTCCAGGAAATTTCTCTTGCAAAAGATCTCGATTTGCTCGTGTTACGTGACTGGTTGCTCCATCCTGCTGGAACCACATATCGTCAAGATCATAATCTTCGATTTTCGTAAAAAAATAATCGGTTAACATGCGGCCATAGCGCTCAGAATTGACGGTAACGGTTCGTCCATGGTTGTTCTCAAAAAAATACGGCCCAATCACACCACCAGACCACAATGCGCACCAAACAGTGACTTTTTCCGGGTGTAATGGCTTCTCTACAATCAATTGTGGATTTTCTGAGCCCCAAATTCTACAGTTTTGCTTATTAACGTATCCACCAAGCGAAAAATGAGCTTCATCACTGAAGAAAATTTTGTTCGAAAAATCAGCATCGACGGCCTGTTTTTCCAACACCCAATTTGCGTATGTTAAATGCTCCATATTCTTAAATGTCAGAATGTCAACTAAATAAATGACAGCGTACTTGACGTTTATCTTTGACAGATGTTGGTATACAGATTTCTACTTTATCAACCTCGAATTGGATAACCCTTTATTTTTGAAACATTTATTTTTCGCCATTTCATTCTGTGACAATTCATTTAATGATCAGCGATCGCTATAACATTATGCAAATTACAATCAAACACAGACTCTTTATTAGTCAAGCATATAGATGCTCAACAAAAAATGATAAATCGCACTGAATTGAAGACGAAGAATTTAAAAGTTTTACTGGATGAAAATCAGCGTGAAACTCAAAAAAAACTTGTAGAACAGCTAGGAGTTACTCACCAAGCACCGGACAAGTGGTGCAGTGGTTAAAGCTTCGGCACTTGGACCGGGAGGCGCTGGGTTCGAATCCCATCAGAGGCTAGATGCAAATCGAATTTTCATCATCGATTACGATCGGTGATGCTAATAAATACAACTAAGACCCTCTGATGGAGTGCAGAATTCCGTGTCACGCGCCGACCCACCTTCCATGTCAATGTACAGGTTGACATGGAGCTTGCAATGTGCAGGTGGTATACTGTAGTTGTGTGAGTAGGTGAAGTAGGTGGGTTAATGATGTGGAGTGAATGAGTGGTATCACAATGGGCCTAAAAAAATTGTGCAGTAAGCAACCACTGAAACCACCTAACCTACTCACCAAGCAACATTACTTCGATTGCATGCAATGGGGAAAATACAGAAGGAAGGAAAATGGGTTCCTTATAAACTGACCGAAGAAAACAAAAACCGAAGGATTTTGTACGATAATCCTAAACGCAGAAAACCATGGTTTGATCCAGGCCAACCATCCACATCAGTTGCAAACGTCATTTACTAAGAGCTTTTGGACCCTGGTCAAACTATTACAGCAGAACGTCATCAGACCCAATTGATCAAATTAAATGGTGTTCTGGCAGAAAAAAGGCAGAAGGTGATATTGCTGCATGACAGCGCTCGTCCACATACAGAAAAATCAACCCAGGAATTCATATTGTCCTTAGACTGGGAAGTTTTAGGTTCACGAAATTTCGAAACCATCAAGTTTCAATCGCGAAGGCATTCATCATCTACCTGCTAAACGGCAAAAGACCATAGTAAGTAATGGCGAATATTTCGATAATTAATCTTTGTAACAATTATATTTTCAATAAACTTGAATTTGACCCAAAAAAGCGACGAAAACGACGAATTTATTTTATGCTCGAATTGTTGAAAGCACAAAATACGTCTCACTGTGTAATGTCGCTCGTAGTGAAAATATTAAACTCAGTGCTCCATATACGAATTCGGCTTAAACTAAAAATCATTAGGCGTGCTAAATGGGTATCTAAATACGGATAAATACGGCCTGCAGACTCATTTCTCTTGCCACAGAACAATGTTTTACAGTGAGAATGATTCTGCAAAAGTATTGGGATTTCAGTTGAAACATACATCAAATCTACAAGCGTAAGAAAGCATTGACTCGCTCAAAGATTTTACAATACCGCAGAGAAACTCGTAGCTCTACTCACTCGCGCCTTTGCTGATTAATTCGGCGTCCGAGTACGTAATAAGGTAAAACCGTATAACAACAACGAACTCCACGACTTGGTTTTAGAATAAATGAAATCAAGACGAAAATTCTTAAAACTCCAAGTCTCCTGGGATATATAGACTCGGATCGTGGCCGAATGAATTTCCTTCCCACAATCACGTTTATTGAAACCAAAACTTCTACCGTAGTCGTGCAAGCTCCTACTTTATAAAACACTAAGCACCAGTCGTGGGTACTGAACTATCAGTAACTAGTCAGTGTACGTCATATCGACGATAGCACGACGACAACGAACAAGACCTGGGTCTTATAAAAACTTGAAACTGGAGGTACTGCGCGTTGGCCGAAAAGGATGGAGCTCAACAGTGGAGGTATAACAAAATCGTTCATAGGATGTATTATAAGTGACGAACGGGGAGAGAAAGAGAACTACATCTCTCCGATTTGTAATGTTCATTTACAAATATATAGTTAATGAAATCGATTTTGCAACCACCATTTCGAGTGGTTCGTCAGCCGAACCTACGTTTAAACGGTATTGAAAGCTTTATTTATTTTCGGTAAGCAATGTCGGAAATTCGGAAAATCGAATAATAATAATCACGACAAACATGCTGTTGTAAAACCCCAAGTTCAGTTCTTTAAGGAAGGTCATGAAGAAAAGTAATTTCATGTTTAGATTTGTATTAATTACAACTGATGAACATGCTTAACATCACATCTACATGAATATTATTTTCACTGACACTACATCCCATAGAAGGACATAACCATTTAATGAAATGAGATTACATAATCATCTTATCTGAATGATACATACAAAATTGTAACGAAGATACTCCCCCGTATATCATGTCCTTCGAAAAGTCAATTTACTCGACGTCTATGGTGAATTTGCTGTCTCATTACCTTTCTCTGTCATGCGCCTGATTATCTTTCTCTGCGTAAATGGAATAAGAATAGACATTTTATTTAGAGGGAAACTTTTTATATGTCGCATAAGAAACAATGTAAAATAACCAATTTTTGAATTAATATTTGTGACATTTTTCTAGTCTTTGCACTGGTGTCCTTTATTCATTAAATCAATTGGTTTCGTTCTCTGCAATCGCCTTACTGCATTGAAGTGTCCAATATACCACGACGCTCTTCATTTACTTGTTGATAAATACGTTGTCCATGAATTACAGCAAGTTTTTTTATTTCTTCTTGAACTGTCTGCATATTTAGGTCCCTATGAAGGTCATCATTCCTAATGTACGACGGAGCGTTAACTATACCACACAGCACTTTGTTCTGAAAAGTTTGTATCATTTTGCTGTTGGTTTTCTTTGTACAGCCCCAGAGCTGAATTCCGTAAGTCCATACAGGCTTTAGCACTTGTTGATATAATAGGAGTTTATTTTCGGTTGACAATTCTGAATTTTTCCCGAGCAGTCAATACATTAATAATAATGACAAAATCTCCTTCTTTTAAATTGTCTGTATTCGGCTGAATAGAAATCGACAGCTCATGACCAGAAATATCATCGTCGGATAAACTAAAGTTTACGTCTGATGATAAATCCTTAGTTTCAAAATCGCTGGATCCACAATATTTTTTTTTCTTTGCTTCTCTCGTACAGCGGGTTCTGGATGGAAACCGAACAACTTTCTAACTGATTTGAATTTTTTTGCGCGTTGTCTCTGACCTTTCATAAGTCGTCTTTCTTCCTTTAAATCTGACAAAGTTTTGAGTCTTGATTTTTCCGGTGTGTCGGTGTTGATTTCCGTCTTTCTTTCCCCTTTCTCTTCAGAACTGACTTTACGATTTTTGGCAATGACCTAACAGATTTAGGTGTTATAGCAATGGCTTTCGAAGGTGTCGATTCTGGCTTGCTGACATTTATACTGGAAGCTATAGTTTGAAAATTTGCATTTGCTGCACCATCTTGCGATTGGTCGTGGTTATAAATATCGCATGGAGCAAATTCATCTTCTGAGAAGGCTAATTTATTGAAAGGTCAGATACCTGGTTTGGTAAAGGGACTTATAATATTTTTACCGTTAAACGGTTCAAAGTATGCAATTTTAGCTAGTGCTGGGATATCGTAAATTGATAAACGTTTTCCAGGATGGTTGATGTACCAATCATTGAACGCTGCCTTTAAACGGGCTAAACACGGCTACATCCAAATGTTGCAACCTATGTAACGTATGAGGAGGGAAAGACAAGTACAATATTCCATTTTCACGTGAATAATTGATTGCCTCCAAAGAAATATTAGATTAATGGTTGTCACAAACTAGCAGAATGGCTCGTTCTTTTATACTGTTCATGTGTTTGTTTATGTGATTTAACACCTCCAAAAAAATATCACAATTTATCCAACCGGTTCTTAACGCCAAGACCAAACTTCCTTCTCGTGCTCCCGAATGAAAGTGATTTTTATAATGGTCTCTCGGAATTAATTATTCGGGCGGAATTGTATTTCCTATCGCTGTTATAAACCCCCAAAGTCCCCTCGACCTCTGCCGCTGGGTTTTTTCCTCCAACACCTTAGGCGTGTTTGAGTACTGTGGTAATACCTATCTCATCAAAATTTATTATCCGATCAGCGGCAAAGTTGCACTTTTTCAAAATATCTTCAAGATATCCGTAAAATTCTGAAACAGCAGTCTTATTGAGAGAAAATGATTTGGCAGCACTTGTATTTTCTGGTTTCTTCAAACTGATGTTTTTATTTATTTCGCGAAATCCAACAGCCCAATCCACACTTACACATTTTTAAAATCCCAAGATGGGCAATAGCGACATTCTAACTTCTTCGCCAATTCATAAGCAAATTGTCGAACCTGGATTGCAGTCAGACCATAATGCATTTTACTACATTTTAGGATGTATGTGTGTATGTTAACACTTGATTTGAGCTACATTTGAACTCTCAACCTTTATCTTTTCTCTATCCGGTGTTGCTTTTAAATTATATTTATCAGCTGCCTTTTTATTGACAGTCCTCCTTCGAGCACGTCTGTTATGGCGGTGGTTTTGGTATTTTCGTCCATGCATGTTCTTTTAGTTTTTTCTTGTACGATCGAACCATTCTCTATAAAAAAAATCAAATAAATGGTGTAGAATATACCACACGGGACACATTGATATGTATGAAGGCACCCAGAAAGTATTGTATCAATGTGCCCCACATCGCCATATAACTCCATAACTTAGATCAAAAATCGATGTGAATCAGATAAAGATAAAATATTTCTTACCTCAGATGACAGTCCTGAAAACGATTAATAAAAACAAACCTGAAAATAACGTTTTCAATTAACTTAAAAAAAATAGATCGAAGAACGCAAAATCTGACTGAACCAATTGACAATCACACAGTAGCTGCAGGGGTATCACAAATATATGTCAGTTTTGTGTAGCGTAACACCATCTATGAGTGAGTACAAAAACCTTTCAATTGTTTTATATGCTGAGTTTTTTGGGTGTATAAATGTATCCCGTGTGTGAATGTGCCCCTACTCCTCCTATTACACGCTCACATACAAACAATACACCAGATAACAATTTTCAACATCGATATTATATCTCGTATGACAGCAAAAGATGTTTTACCATTTGCTATATTTTGTGTATCAGAAGATTTTCGAATGCTGTTGATATCAAAAAGATTTGAAAATATTCCGAAGTCGCCTACTACAATTAAAACTGTGGTATTAAAGTATTAAAAATCGTAAAAATATTAAAAAAGATGTATGGCACCAAAAAGCTTCCTATTTGATGAATGGACTTCAGTAAGAAATCGGCGAAATTTGAACATAAACGATTACATCACAAATGCTTTCTGGAATCTGGGATTAGTGCGAATAAATGGAACTCTACCTGCTGAAAAGATTAATGCGGATTGCTGGAATATGACTTACTTTTTTATAATATTGCATGTTTAACTAAAGATAGTGCATTAGTGGAATCATCTGCAACATTGTTTCACCCTTGGATTCAGTTGGCCGTTTTAAGTGTATTCTACCCAAAGTACTGTACGAAAAATTCTGTTCAATACAATGAGAATATTAGTGATAGAGATCCAGTCGATCTTGATACAAATGATAAAAACGAATCTGCGGTTGAAGAGGCGTAAACTGACTAACATGACAATTGCGATCTCGAACAAAATGTTGGGGTTTGCTTTGGTGGCGATGACAGTCTAAAAGCAAAAAGTTTGGAGCATTCTCACTTATTACCTATAATTTTAAAAGTTGGGAAGGTTGTTTTTATTTTCAAATGTTCACCAATAAAAATTACGATTTTCTGCAAAAATGAGCTTATTCCAAAACTAGATGGGACAGTCGTTATTCTCCGAAGAAGAGCTGCAATTGCTGTCAGAAGTAATATCGATTCTCTTGCCTGTTAAGCTAGCAGTTGAATCACTAATGATGCCACTTTTAATTTTCTATTGACTAGAAGAGTGGCTTTATTTAATCGTATTAAGGAAATATATACGTACTTATCTATCAAGTCTGGTGCAGTACTTAAATAACCGATATCAAATAAAGAATGCAGACAAATATCCAACTGGATCATTTTTTTAATAAAACGAAAATATTAATTGTCCAGTGGATTTTAATGTCCTTTGAAGGTCAATTAATACCATCCTTTTCATTCACGCACTCACACAATTACAGTATTCCGCCTGCATATTGCAAGCTCCATGTCAACCTGTATACTGCCATGGACGGTGGGTCGGCGTTGAATTCTGCACTCCAACAGAGGGTCTTAGTTGTGTTTATTATTATAACACCACCAATCGTAATCGATGACGAAATTTCGGTTTGCATTCAGCCTCTGGCGGAATTCGCGGGACCCAGTTTTTCCCGTCCGGTATGGATGGATATTTATGGAACCAATTAGAATGTTTTTATACTCGTATTAAAATTACAAATTCATTTAGGTTTAAGAACAAAAGCTTGCCCTCTATTCCAAACTTACGATAAAAAATGGCGGAATCTACGGCTCTTATATCTAGGTGGCTCTGATAATACGCATTATATTACAAAGGAGATTTGTACCGAAATAAAGTTTGCAATATTCAACAAATAGGGTATAACGAATTATAATACTCAATTCAGACATTAATGATTTGGGCCTGAAGGGATTTTGTTGTGTTTTATAATTTTGCGCGGTAAGAAAAACGACTTCCATCAGTATATAAATTTCAACTTATCAATCGGTTTCAAAAATGTTTGAGTAATAAATCACGTAATTTTAATTTGGGACAGTCCCGACAGTTTATCAGACATTATAAATATATTTTTCGGAAGATAACGAGATTTAAAAATAGAAACTTTCAAATATTTTAATTTGAAACAATTTAGGCATTTGCTGTTGGATAAATTGGCGCCAATGTAAGGCGTTATGGGCTAAACATATATACGATATTGTTGAATATTCCTTACAAATGATAGAATATTCATATTATGAATAAAAATAACTTGAAATCTTTTATGCAGACTTGAATAACTTGACTCTGTTAAAAAGAAGAACGAAAGACACTCATTGAATAAAATATCTATAAATAAAGTGACTAAAATTTATAACACAACAAAATATTATTATTAATGAGATCGTTCGTATTATAAGAAATAAACAAATATTCCGTTTATAATATTGAATATTATACGAAAATCAATAATTTTATGGTTTATTGAATACAAAGCTTGAAATAAGTTTTTGATTATCTCTCTTATTGAATTTTGTATGGAATAAGATGCTAAGAAATTTGAATATATTGTAGAATCACGCAATACCATTCTACACGTATACAACATGGGTTATGTTGCAAACCCACAATATAACCACCACCAACCAGATATATAGCAAATCGAAGTACAAGGTGGATCTGCCGGTAGCAATTAAATTACTTTAGATTCAATAGTTTGGGTTCGAACTAACGGATTGACGATAAATATCAATTTTGAAGTCTAAATATTTTAAATTCAAATTTACACGTTTAAAAATCATATTTACCAAACTTTTCAATTTCAATAATCCGGGTATCTGAAAATAAAAAAAAATATATTCAATTAAAAATAATTTACAATTTATTTTTATATCATCAAACAAAACAACTATTGACCTAGAAAAGGAGAATATGCATCTCTTGGCGAGACTAGAGCATATGGAGCAAGTATTTGCCAAGCTAAGTGAAGAAATTGAGTATCTAAAGCGAGAAAATGAAAACCTAAAAATGAATTGGGATTCAAACGAAGATTGCGATATAGGAAGCATTGAACCAGACAAACTCATATACTCCACTGATGAAGATGAATTACCAAGAGAAACGGACTGGATCCTAAAGAAGAAAAAACAGTCCAGAAAGTGTAAGAAAAGAAAAGCTAAATTGTCGCCTGAGGCTGAGCAATTAAATGGTAAGGGACAATCTAGTCTAACTAAAAGGTAGTAAATCTACCATATTTGGTGCAACCGAAAGAAAAATCACCCCCACCAATAAATATTGTGGGTGTAACCAGTTACCTAGAAATTCAGTCACTGATGAAATCGGTTACTGACAAAGACTATAAGGTAACAGCGCTAAACAATGACGTTTGGAAATTTAATACTTGGGACTGTGATACTTATAGAACGTTATCTATGAAATTGAATGCTCGAATGTATCAGTGGTTCACTTACGAGAACAAACAAGCCCGACCTCTAAAATTCATGGCAAGAGGTTTGCATCACACTTGCTCAAGCAAAGAAATAATGAAAGACCTACAAAATCAAGGTCTTAAAGTAATCGGAGTGAAGTTTATGCCAAAATAACAAAATATACACTGTGTCCTATAAATACCTAAAATTAAAAAAACACTCAGAAATTGTACTTTGAAAATTTTTAATAAACACAAACATTTCTGGACAATAAATAAAAAATATCTAATATTTGTGAAAAGTTTTGAGTCAATTTTATAATAAGAAATTTTCACAACAAAACACACTACGAATCGCACAGAGGTAAGCGAAGTGGTTCTGAAGTATAGAACTTGACGTAAGAAAAATATCTCGTTTATCCACATGCTAGGAAATCTCTGAGACTTTAGTTATTCGAGAGAGAACATCATTGGCTGTAATCCGAAAATTCTTAAACATATGAAATAATTTATCTTGGATTACACTCAATGATGTTCTCTTTCGAATTTCTAAATTCTGGGAGATTTCCGAGCATGTGGATAAATAAGATTAGCTTCTTACATCAAATGCTGCTTTAGAACCACTTCGATCATCTCTGTGTGATCCGTAGTGGCCGAGATAAATTATTTCACATGTTTAAGAATTTTCAAATTACACTCAATGATGTTCCCTCTCTAATAACAAAAAACTCAGAGATTTCCGAGCATGTGGATAGATAAGATTTGTTTCTTACATCAAGTTATAGATCAGAACCACTTCGATCATTTCTGTGCGATCCGAAGGGACCGAGATAAATTATTTCATATGTTTAAGAATTTTCGAATTACACTCAATGATGTTCTCTCTCGAATAACTAAAATTTCAGAGATATCCGAGCATGTGGATAAATAAGATTTGTTTCTTACATCAAGTTCTAGTTCAGAACCACTTCGATCATCTCTGTGCGATCCGTAGGGGCCGAGATAAATTATTTCATATGTTTAAGAATTTTCAAATTACACTCAATGATGTTCTCTCTCGAATAACTAAAATCTCAGAGATTTCCGAGCATGTGGATAAACGAGATATTTTGCTTACGTCAAGTTCTACTTCAAAACCACTTCGCTCACCTCTGTGCGATTCGTAGTGTGTTTTGTTGTGAAAATTTCTTATTATAAAATTGACTCAAAACTTTTCACAAAAATTGGATATTTTTTATTTATTGTCCAGAAATGTTTGTGTTTATTAAAAATTTTCAAATATTATTTTGAAAGTATAATTTCTGAGTGTTTTTTTAATTCTAGGTACTTATAGGACACAGTGTATATTTTGTTATTTTGGCATAAACTTCACTCCGATCTTAAAATACTAGATGCTGTGAATATTGTTAAAAAAGAGAGAACAGAAATCCAGGAAGGAAACCAAATTATCAGTAAAAGGGGACTCCTTCTTTTTATTCTGGTATTTGACAACAAAAAGAATGTTCAAAACATTTATGGAATAAAATGAATTCTTCCCATGAAAGTGTAAAAACGATCCAATAAGGAAAACCACAACACGCATATCCCAATGCAAAAAATGTCAGGCATTTAATCACACCCAAAGATATTGCGGCCGGGATCCAAGATGTGTAAAATTCTCAGGTAATCATTTTACCCAGGCATGTAGAATAGGTAGAGATGTGGCAGCCAAGTGTACAAATTGTAAGGGCCAATATCCAGCTAATTATCGAGGCTGTGAGATTGCTAAACAACTACAAAAATTAAGAGATGAAACCAGAAATCAACCGCAAAATCACGAAAATCGATCAAAACCCACAACCAAGCAACACAAGACAAAGAAGTTAATTTGCCCAGGTAGTGAAAGGTTTGGGTTCAACCAAACATATGGGCTCTGAAAATAACCAAATTAGCTACTATAAAGCGACTAGATGACCAAAGTAATCTGAACAACATGATAGTTGATCAACTGAAGAAAATGCAACTCCCTCAACGCAATCCAACAAAAAATATTAAGTAAGAACACAACTTTCAAAATAGTAATCTGGAATGCGAATGGCATTATGCAACATATCCCAGAAATAGAAATATTTTTAAATTCTGACAAAAATCGACATTTTCTTAATATCTGAAAGCCATCTAGTTAAATTTTCGTTTATTAAAATATGGGGTTATAACTTATATCACTCCATTCATCCAGCCCAAAGAGCAAGAGGTGGTTCGGCATTACTAATAAAATAAAATAAAAAACAACATTTATAATCAAATATCGAAGAAGAAACAATGCAAGTTACTTCTGTAAGGATCCAAATTAAACACAGACAGCTTATGTTGCAATATATTGTCCTCCACGGAATAACTTGAAAAGGGAGGACTACTTTAAACTTGGTGACTTTAATGCGAAATTGGAGATCCAAACTTACGACGTGAAAAGGTAAAGAATTGCTTCAAGCAGCTCAGACTTCAAAATGTGAATTTTACTCTGGTGGTTCTCCAACATACTGGCCCAGTGACGGAATGAAGATACCTGACTTAATAGACTTTTATGTAGCAAGAGGTATATCCCAGAACGACATTCACATTGAAGAAGTAATTTTCTAGAATCGGATCAAAGGGAGAGTGCACCCAGATTAACAAATCCAAAAACAAACTGGGATTTCTTTCGTGAAGTAATAGAGAAAAAAATCAATCTTCAGGTACCGATAAGAAATTCTCACCAGTTGGTTGGAAGATATATTAGAACAACTCAATGAAACAATTCACTATGCTGCTTTGGCAAGTTCCCCCATTATTCAAAATAAGAAGAAGCTTAACATATCCTACCAAATGGAAGTTAGGGAGTTGGTAAGAGATAAACGCCGGGCACATAAAACCTGGCAAATAACTAGAACACGGCAGAGCAAAACAATTCATAACAATTTAGGTAACAGTCTCAAATCTCTTCTTAAAGAAGTTAAAAATGCATCAATCAACAGATATCTAGTTAGCCTAACCGATGAAAAAATCTGAATATTCACTTAGAAGGCGACGAAAGGACTCAAAAGACCCAAAATGCAAGTGCCTCCACTTAAAAAGGAGTACACGTGAAGTATTTCCTAAAAAAAAAAAATATTTTAGGAATATTTTTAGGAAAAACTTCACGCGTGTCTGGAGAAATGTGAAGTATTTCCTATTCCTAGATAGTTTTGCAAGTGTTAGTGTAAATAACATATAAAATCCATATTAAACAGAAATTTATAATTTTTTATTCGTTTATTACGTTATTAGTTATTTAAAAAAAATTATTATGTACTTATAAAACATAACACCGTTATTGTTTCGGAAAAATTGTTTTGTAATTTCAAAATCATATTAAAATTAAAGTATTTCATTAAAATTAACAAATCAAACGGTCTGCTATTTAGGAAAAAAAGAAAATAAAACAACTTTATGCTCTCGGACTGCCGAAATATGAATAATCTATAGAGAATTCGTAAGTCGTGTCTGCCTGAATTTTTTTGGTATTACTAAACACCGGCCATCCTAGCGGAAACCTGTTTTGAGTAAGACATGATCTGCTCTAACAGAAAATAGGTAACTTTTGAAAAAATCTATGGTCCCAGACTTTTAGGATTGACGATTTTTGAATAAGTTTTACGATTCTTAAAATTTCTGTAGAGAATAATCGTAAGTCGTGATTGCCTGAATTTTTCTGGTATTACTAAACACCGGCCATCCTAGCGGAAACCTGAACAGAAATTTTAAGATTCGTAAAACTTATTCAAAAATCGTCAATCCTAAGTGTCGGGGACCATAGATTTTTTCAAAAGTTACCTATTTTCTGTTAGAGCAGATCATGTCTTACTCAAAACAGGTTTCCGCTAGGATGGCCGGTGTTTAGTAATACCAAAAAAATTCAGGCAAACACGACTTACGATTATTCTCTACAGAAATTTTAAGAATCGTAAAACTTATTCAAAAATCGTCAATCCTAGGTGTCTGGGACCATAGATTTTTTCAAAAGTTACCTATTTTCTGTTAGAGCAGATCATGTCTTACTCAAAACAGGTTTCCGCTAGGATGGCCGGTGTTTAGTAATACCAGAAAAATTCAGGCAAACACGACTTACGATTATTCTCTACAGAAATTTTAAGAATCGTAAAACTTATTCAAAAATCGTCAATCCTAAGTGTCTGGGACCATAGATTTTTTCAAAAGTTACCTATTTTCTGTTAGAGCAGATCATGTCTTACTCAAAACAGGTTTCCGCTAGGATGGCCGGTGTTTAGTAATACCAAAAAAATTCAGGCAAACACGACTTACGATTATTCTCTACAGAAATTTTAAGAATCGTAAAACTTATTCAAAAATCGTCAATCCTAGGTGTCTGGGACCATAGATTTTTTCAAAAGTTACCTATTTTCTGTTAGAGCAGATCATGTCTTACTCAAAACAGGTTTCCGCTAGGATGGCCGGTGTTTAGTAATACCAGAAAAATTCAGGCAAACACGACTTACGATTATTCTCTACAGAAATTTTAAGATTCGTAAAACTTATTCAAAAATCGTCAATCCTAAGTGTCGGGGACCATAGATTTTTTCAAAAGTTACCTATTTTCTGTTAGAGCAGATCATGTCTTACTCAAAACAGGTTTCCGCTAGGATGGCCGGTGTTTAGTAATACCAGAAAAATTCAGGCAATCACGACTTACGATTATTCTCTACAGAAATTTTAAGAATCGTAAAACTTATTCAAAAATCGTCAATCCTAAGTGTCTGGGACCATAGATTTTTTCAAAAGTTACCTATTTTCTGTTAGAGCAGATCATGTCTTACTCAAAACAGGTTTCCGCTAGGATGGCCGGTGTTTAGTAATACCAAAAAAATTCAGGCAAACACGACTTACGATTATTCTCTACAGAAATTTTAAGAATCGTAAAACTTATTCAAAAATCGTCAATCCTAGGTGTCTGGGACCATAGATTTTTTCAAAAGTTACCTATTTTCTGTTAGAGCAGATCATGTCTTACTCAAAACAGGTTTCCGCTAGGATGGCCGGTGTTTAGTAATACCAGAAAAATTCAGGCAAACACGACTTACGATTATTCTCTACAGAAATTTTAAGAATCGTAAAACTTATTCAAAAATCGTCAATCCTAAGTGTCTGGGACCATAGATTTTTTCAAAAGTTACCTATTTTCTGTTAGAGCAGATCATGTCTTACTCAAAACAGGTTTCCGCTAGGATGGCCGGTGTTTAGTAATACCAAAAAAATTCAGGCAAACACGACTTACGATTATTCTCTACAGAAATTTTAAGAATCGTAAAACTTATTCAAAAATCGTCAATCCTAGGTGTCTGGGACCATAGATTTTTTCAAAAGTTACCTATTTTCTGTTAGAGCAGATCATGTCTTACTCAAAACAGGTTTCCGCTAGGATGGCCGGTGTTTAGTAATACCAGAAAAATTCAGGCAAACACGACTTACGATTATTCTCTACAGAAATTTTAAGAATCGTAAAACTTATTCAAAAATCGTCAATCCTAAGTGTCTGGGACCATAGATTTTTTCAAAAGTTACCTATTTTCTGTTAGAGCAGATCATGTCTTACTCAAAACAGGTTTCCGCTAGGATGGCCGGTGTTTAGTAATACCAGAAAAATTCAGGCAATCACGACTTACGATTATTCTCTACAGAAATTTTAAGAATCGTAAAACTTATTCAAAAATCGTCAATCCTAAGTGTCTGGGACCATAGATTTTTTCAAAAGTTACCTATTTTCTGTTAGAGCAGATCATGTCTTACTCAAAACAGGTTTCCGCTAGGATGGCCGGTGTTTAGTAATACCAAAAAAATTCAGGCAAACACGACTTACGATTATTCTCTACAGAAATTTTAAGAATCGTAAAACTTATTCAAAAATCGTCAATCCTAGGTGTCTGGGACCATAGATTTTTTCAAAAGTTACCTATTTTCTGTTAGAGCAGATCATGTCTTACTCAAAACAGGTTTCCGCTAGGATGGCCGGTGTTTAGTAATACCAGAAAAATTCAGGCAAACACGACTTACGATTATTCTCTACAGAAATTTTAAGAATCGTAAAACTTATTCAAAAATCGTCAATCCTAAGTGTCTGGGACCATAGATTTTTTCAAAAGTTACCTATTTTCTGTTAGAGCAGATCATGTCTTACTCAAAACAGGTTTCCGCTAGGATGGCCGGTGTTTAGTAATACCAAAAAAATTCAGGCAAACACGACTTACGATTATTCTCTACAGAAATTTTAAGAATCGTAAAACTTATTCAAAAATCGTCAATCCTAGGTGTCTGGGACCATAGATTTTTTCAAAAGTTACCTATTTTCTGTTAGAGCAGATCATGTCTTACTCAAAACAGGTTTCCGCTAGGATGGCCGGTGTTTAGTAATACCAGAAAAATTCAGGCAAACACGACTTACGATTATTCTCTACAGAAATTTTAAGAATCGTAAAACTTATTCAAAAATCGTCAATCCTAGGTGTCTGGGACCATAGATTTTTTCAAAAGTTACCTATTTTCTGTTAGAGCAGATCATGTCTTACTCAAAACAGGTTTCCGCTAGGATGGCCGGTGTTTAGTAATACCAGAAAAATTCAGGCAATCACGACTTACGATTATTCTCTACAGAAATTTTAAGAATCGTAAAACTTATTCAAAAATCGTCAATCCTAAGTGTCTGGGACCATAGATTTTTTCAAAAGTTACCTATTTTCTGTTAGAGCAGATCATGTCTTACTCAAAACAGGTTTCCGCTAGGATGGCCGGTGTTTAGTAATACCAGAAAAATTCAGGCAATCACGACTTACGATTATTCTCTACAGAAATTTTAAGAATCGTAAAACTTATTCAAAAATCGTCAATCCTAGGTGTCTGGGACCATAGATTTTTTCAAAAGTTACCTATTTTCTGTTAGAGCAGATCATGTCTTACTCAAAACAGGTTTCCGCTAGGATGGCCGGTGTTTAGTAATACCAGAAAAATTCAGGCAATCACGAGATACAATTGTTCTCTACAGAAATTTTAAGAATCGTAAAACTTATTCAAAAATCGTCAATCCTAAGTGTCTGGGACCATAGATTTTTTCAAAAGTTACCTATTTTCTGTTAGAGCAGATCATGTCTTACTCAAAACAGGTTTCCGCTAGGATGGCCGGTGTTTAGTAATACCAGAAAAATTCAGGCAATCACGACTTACGATTATTCTCTACAGAAATTTTAAGAATCGTAAAACTTATTCAAAAATCGTTAATCCTAGGTGTCTGGGACCATAGATTTTTTCAAAAGTTACCTATGTTCTGCTAGAGCAGATCATGTCTTACTCAAAACAGGTTTCCGCTAGGATGGCCGGTGTTTAGTAATACCAAAAAAATTCAGGCAATCACGACTTACGATTATTCTCTACAGAAATTTTAAGAATCGTAAAACTTATTCAAAAATTCTCAATCCTAAGTGTCTGGGACCATAGATTTTTTCAAAAGTTACCTATTTTCTGTTAGAGTAGATCGTGACTTACTCAAAACAGGTTTCCGCTAGGATGGCCGGTGTTTAGTAATACCAGAAAAATTCAGGCAAACACGACTTACGATTATTCTCTACAGAAATTTTAAGAATCGTAAAACTTATTCAAAAATCGTTAATCCTAGGTGTCTGGGACCATAGATTTTTTCAAAAGTTACCTATTTTCTGCTAGAGCAGATTATGTCTTACTCAAAACAGGTTTCCGCTAGGATGGCCGGTGTTTAGTAATACCAGAAAAATTCAGGCAATCACGACTTACGATTATTCTCTACAGAAATTTTAAGAATCGTAAAACTTATTCAAAAATCGTCAATCCTAGGTGTCTGGGACCATAGATTTTTTCAAAAGTTACCTATTTTCTGTTAGAGCAGATCATGTCTTACTCAAAACAGGTTTCCGCTAGGATGGCCGGTGTTTAGTAATACCAGAAAAATTCAGGCAATCACGAGATACAATTGTTCTCTACAGAAATTTTAAGAATCGTAAAACTTATTCAAAAATCGTCAATCCTAAGTGTCTGGGACCATAGATTTTTTCAAAAGTTACCTATTTTCTGTTAGAGCAGATCATGTCTTACTCAAAACAGGTTTCCGCTAGGATGGCCGGTGTTTAGTAATACCAGAAAAATTCAGGCAATCACGACTTACGATTATTCTCTACAGAAATTTTAAGAATCGTAAAACTTATTCAAAAATCGTCAATCCTAGGTGTCTGGGACCATAGATTTTTTCAAAAGTTACCTATTTTCTGTTAGAGCAGATCATGTCTTACTCAAAACAGGTTTCCGCTAGGATGGCCGGTGTTTAGTAATACCAGAAAAATTCAGGCAATCACGAGATACAATTGTTCTCTACAGAAATTTTAAGAATCGTAAAACTTATTCAAAAATCGTCAATCCTAAGTGTCTGGGACCATAGATTTTTTCAAAAGTTACCTATTTTCTGTTAGAGCAGATCATGTCTTACTCAAAACAGGTTTCCGCTAGGATGGCCGGTGTTTAGTAATACCAGAAAAATTCAGGCAATCACGACTTACGATTATTCTCTACAGAAATTTTAAGAATCGTAAAACTTATTCAAAAATCGTTAATCCTAGGTGTCTGGGACCATAGATTTTTTCAAAAGTTACCTATGTTCTGCTAGAGCAGATCATGTCTTACTCAAAACAGGTTTCCGCTAGGATGGCCGGTGTTTAGTAATACCAAAAAAATTCAGGCAATCACGACTTACGATTATTCTCTACAGAAATTTTAAGAATCGTAAAACTTATTCAAAAATTCTCAATCCTAAGTGTCTGGGACCATAGATTTTTTCAAAAGTTACCTATTTTCTGTTAGAGTAGATCGTGACTTACTCAAAACAGGTTTCCGCTAGGATGGCCGGTGTTTAGTAATACCAGAAAAATTCAGGCAAACACGACTTACGATTATTCTCTACAGAAATTTTAAGAATCGTAAAACTTATTCAAAAATCGTCAATCCTAGGTGTCTGGGACCATAGATTTTTTCAAAAGTTACCTATTTTCTGTTAGAGCAGATCATGTCTTACTCAAAACAGGTTTCCGCTAGGATGGCCGGTGTTTAGTAATACCAAAAAAATTCAGGCAATCACGACTTACGATTATTCTCTACAGAAATTTTAAGAATCGTAAAACTTATTCAAAAATCGTCAATCCTTAGTGTCTGGGACCATAGATTTTTTCAAAAGTTACCTATTTTCTGTTAGAGTAGATCGTGACTTACTCAAAACAGGTTTCCGCTAGGATGGCCGGTGTTTAGTGATACCAAAAAAATTCAGGCAATCACGACTTACGATTATTCTCTACAGAAATTTTAAGAATCGTAAAACTTATTCAAAAATCGTCAATCCTAGGTGTCTGGGACCATAGATTTTTTCAAAAGTTACCTATTTTCTGTTAGAGCAGATCATGTCTTACTCAAAACTGGTTTCCGCTAGGATGGCCGGTGTTTAGTAATACCAGAAAAATTCAGGCAAACTCGATATACTATAATTCTCTACAGAAATTTTAAGAATCGTAAAACTTATTCAAAAATCGTCAATCCTAAGTGTCTGGGACCATAGATTTTTTCAAAAGTTACCTATTTTCTGTTAGAGCAGATCATGTCTTACTCAAAACAGGTTTCCGCTAGGATGGCCGGTGTTTAGTAATACCAGAAAAATTCAGGCAATCACGACTTACGATTATTCTCTACAGAAATTTTAAGAATCGTAAAACTTATTCAAAAATCGTCAATCCTAGGTGTCTGGGACCATAGATTTTTTCAAAAGTTACCTATTTTCTGTTAGAGCAGATCATGTCTTACTCAAAACAGCTTTCCGCTAGGATGGCCGGTGTTTAGTAATACCAGAAAAATTCAGGCAATCACGACTTACGATTATTCTCTACAGAAATTTTAAGAATCGTAAAACTTATTCAAAAATCGTCAATCCTAAGTGTCTGGGACCATAGATTTTTTCAAAAGTTACCTATTTTCTGTTAGAGCAGATCATGTCTTACTCAAAACAGGTTTCCGCTAGAATGGCCGGTGTTTAGTAATACCAGAAAAATTCAGGCAATCACGACTTACGATTATTCTCTACAGAAATTTTAAGAATCGTAAAACTTATTCAAAAATCGTTAATCCTAGGTGTCTGGGACCATAGATTTTTTCAAAAGTTACCTATGTTCTGCTAGAGCAGATCATGTCTTACTCAAAACAGGTTTCCGCTAGGATGGCCGGTGTTTAGTAATACCAAAAAAATTCAGGCAATCACGACTTACGATTATTCTCTACAGAAATTTTAAGAATCGTAAAACTTATTCAAAAATCGTCAATCCTAGGTGTCTGGGACCATAGATTTTTTCAAAAGTTACCTATTTTCTGTTAGAGCAGATCATGTCTTACTCAAAACAGGTTTCCGCTAGGATGGCCGGTGTTTAGTAATACCAAAAAAATTCAGGCAATCACGACTTACGATTATTCTCTACAGAAATTTTAAGAATCGTAAAACTTATTCAAAAATTCTCAATCCTAAGTGTCTGGGACCATAGATTTTTTCAAAAGTTACCTATTTTCTGTTAGAGTAGATCGTGACTTACTCAAAACAGGTTTCCGCTAGGATGGCCGGTGTTTAGTAATACCAGAAAAATTCAGGCAAACACGACTTACGATTATTCTCTACAGAAATTTTAAGAATCGTAAAACTTATTCAAAAATCGTTAATCCTAGGTGTCTGGGACCATAGATTTTTTCAAAAGTTACCTATTTTCTGCTAGAGCAGATCATGTCTTACTCAAAACAGGTTTCCGCTAGGATGGCCGGTGTTTAGTAATACCAAAAAAATTCAGGCAATCACGACTTACGATTATTCTCTACAGAAATTTTAAGAATCGTAAAACTTATTCAAAAATTCTCAATCCTAAGTGTCTGGGACCATAGATTTTTTCAAAAGTTACCTATTTTCTGTTAGAGTAGATCGTGACTTACTCAAAACAGGTTTCCGCTAGGATGGCCGGTGTTTAGTAATACCAGAAAAATTCAGGCAAACACGACTTACGATTATTCTCTACAGAAATTTTAAGAATCGTAAAACTTATTCAAAAATCGTTAATCCTAGGTGTCTGGGACCATAGATTTTTTCAAAAGTTACCTATTTTCTGCTAGAGCAGATCATGTCTTACTCAAAACAGGTTTCCGCTAGGATGGCCGGTGTTTAGTAATACCAAAAAAATTCAGGCAATCACGACTTACGATTATTCTCTACAGAAATTTTAAGAATCGTAAAACTTATTCAAAAATCGTCAATCCTAGGTGTCTGGGACCATAGATTTTTTCAAAAGTTACCTATTTTCTGTTAGAGTAGATCGTGACTTACTCAAAACAGGTTTCCGCTAGGATGGCCGGTGTTTAGTAATACCAGAAAAATTCAGGCAAACACGACTTACGATTATTCTCTACAGAAATTTTAAGAATCGTAAAACTTATTCAAAAATCGTTAATCCTAGGTGTCTGGGACCATAGATTTTTTCAAAAGTTACCTATTTTCTGCTAGAGCAGATCATGTCTTACTCAAAACAGGTTTCCGCTAGGATGGCCGGTGTTTAGTAATACCAAAAAAATTCAGGCAATCACGACTTACGATTATTCTCTACAGAAATTTTAAGAATCGTAAAACTTATTCAAAAATCGTCAATCCTAGGTGTCTGGGACCATAGATTTTTTCAAAAGTTACCTATTTTCTGTTAGAGCAGATCATGTCTTACTCAAAACAGCTTTCCGCTAGGATGGCCGGTGTTTAGTAATACCAGAAAAATTCAGGCAATCACGACTTACGATTATTCTCTACAGAAATTTTAAGAATCGTAAAACTTATTCAAAAATCGTCAATCCTAAGTGTCTGGGACCATAGATTTTTTCAAAAGTTACCTATTTTCTGTTAGAGCAGATCATGTCTTACTCAAAACAGGTTTCCGCTAGAATGGCCGGTGTTTAGTAATACCAGAAAAATTCAGGCAATCACGACTTACGATTATTCTCTACAGAAATTTTAAGAATCGTAAAACTTATTCAAAAATCGTCAATCCTAGGTGTCTGGGACCATAGATTTTTTCAAAAGTTACCTATTTTCTGTTAGAGCAGATCATGTCTTACTCAAAACAGCTTTCCGCTAGGATGGCCGGTGTTTAGTAATACCAGAAAAATTCAGGCAATCACGACTTACGATTATTCTCTACAGAAATTTTAAGAATCGTAAAACTTATTCAAAAATCGTCAATCCTAAGTGTCTGGGACCATAGATTTTTTCAAAAGTTACCTATTTTCTGTTAGAGCAGATCATGTCTTACTCAAAACAGGTTTCCGCTAGAATGGCCGGTGTTTAGTAATACCAGAAAAATTCAGGCAATCACGACTTACGATTATTCTCTACAGAAATTTTAAGAATCGTAAAACTTATTCAAAAATCGTTAATCCTAGGTGTCTGGGACCATAGATTTTTTCAAAAGTTACCTATGTTCTGCTAGAGCAGATCATGTCTTACTCAAAACAGGTTTCCGCTAGGATGGCCGGTGTTTAGTAATACCAAAAAAATTCAGGCAATCACGACTTACGATTATTCTCTACAGAAATTTTAAGAATCGTAAAACTTATTCAAAAATCGTCAATCCTAGGTGTCTGGGACCATAGATTTTTTCAAAAGTTACCTATTTTCTGTTAGAGCAGATCATGTCTTACTCAAAACAGGTTTCCGCTAGGATGGCCGGTGTTTAGTAATACCAAAAAAATTCAGGCAATCACGACTTACGATTATTCTCTACAGAAATTTTAAGAATCGTAAAACTTATTCAAAAATTCTCAATCCTAAGTGTCTGGGACCATAGATTTTTTCAAAAGTTACCTATTTTCTGTTAGAGTAGATCGTGACTTACTCAAAACAGGTTTCCGCTAGGATGGCCGGTGTTTAGTAATACCAGAAAAATTCAGGCAAACACGACTTACGATTATTCTCTACAGAAATTTTAAGAATCGTAAAACTTATTCAAAAATCGTTAATCCTAGGTGTCTGGGACCATAGATTTTTTCAAAAGTTACCTATTTTCTGCTAGAGCAGATCATGTCTTACTCAAAACAGGTTTCCGCTAGGATGGCCGGTGTTTAGTAATACCAAAAAAATTCAGGCAATCACGACTTACGATTATTCTCTACAGAAATTTTAAGAATCGTAAAACTTATTCAAAAATTCTCAATCCTAAGTGTCTGGGACCATAGATTTTTTCAAAAGTTACCTATTTTCTGTTAGAGTAGATCGTGACTTACTCAAAACAGGTTTCCGCTAGGATGGCCGGTGTTTAGTAATACCAGAAAAATTCAGGCAAACACGACTTACGATTATTCTCTACAGAAATTTTAAGAATCGTAAAACTTATTCAAAAATCGTTAATCCTAGGTGTCTGGGACCATAGATTTTTTCAAAAGTTACCTATTTTCTGCTAGAGCAGATCATGTCTTACTCAAAACAGGTTTCCGCTAGGATGGCCGGTGTTTAGTAATACCAAAAAAATTCAGGCAATCACGACTTACGATTATTCTCTACAGAAATTTTAAGAATCGTAAAACTTATTCAAAAATCGTCAATCCTAGGTGTCTGGGACCATAGATTTTTTCAAAAGTTACCTATTTTCTGTTAGAGCAGATCATGTCTTACTCAAAACAGCTTTCCGCTAGGATGGCCGGTGTTTAGTAATACCAGAAAAATTCAGGCAATCACGACTTACGATTATTCTCTACAGAAATTTTAAGAATCGTAAAACTTATTCAAAAATCGTCAATCCTAAGTGTCTGGGACCATAGATTTTTTCAAAAGTTACCTATTTTCTGTTAGAGCAGATCATGTCTTACTCAAAACAGGTTTCCGCTAGAATGGCCGGTGTTTAGTAATACCAGAAAAATTCAGGCAATCACGACTTACGATTATTCTCTACAGAAATTTTAAGAATCGTAAAACTTATTCAAAAATCGTCAATCCTAGGTGTCTGGGACCATAGATTTTTTCAAAAGTTACCTATTTTCTGTTAGAGCAGATCATGTCTTACTCAAAACAGCTTTCCGCTAGGATGGCCGGTGTTTAGTAATACCAGAAAAATTCAGGCAATCACGACTTACGATTATTCTCTACAGAAATTTTAAGAATCGTAAAACTTATTCAAAAATCGTCAATCCTAAGTGTCTGGGACCATAGATTTTTTCAAAAGTTACCTATTTTCTGTTAGAGCAGATCATGTCTTACTCAAAACAGGTTTCCGCTAGAATGGCCGGTGTTTAGTAATACCAGAAAAATTCAGGCAATCACGACTTACGATTATTCTCTACAGAAATTTTAAGAATCGTAAAACTTATTCAAAAATCGTTAATCCTAGGTGTCTGGGACCATAGATTTTTTCAAAAGTTACCTATGTTCTGCTAGAGCAGATCATGTCTTACTCAAAACAGGTTTCCGCTAGGATGGCCGGTGTTTAGTAATACCAAAAAAATTCAGGCAATCACGACTTACGATTATTCTCTACAGAAATTTTAAGAATCGTAAAACTTATTCAAAAATCGTCAATCCTAGGTGTCTGGGACCATAGATTTTTTCAAAAGTTACCTATTTTCTGTTAGAGCAGATCATGTCTTACTCAAAACAGGTTTCCGCTAGGATGGCCGGTGTTTAGTAATACCAAAAAAATTCAGGCAATCACGACTTACGATTATTCTCTACAGAAATTTTAAGAATCGTAAAACTTATTCAAAAATTCTCAATCCTAAGTGTCTGGGACCATAGATTTTTTCAAAAGTTACCTATTTTCTGTTAGAGTAGATCGTGACTTACTCAAAACAGGTTTCCGCTAGGATGGCCGGTGTTTAGTAATACCAGAAAAATTCAGGCAAACACGACTTACGATTATTCTCTACAGAAATTTTAAGAATCGTAAAACTTATTCAAAAATCGTTAATCCTAGGTGTCTGGGACCATAGATTTTTTCAAAAGTTACCTATTTTCTGCTAGAGCAGATCATGTCTTACTCAAAACAGGTTTCCGCTAGGATGGCCGGTGTTTAGTAATACCAAAAAAATTCAGGCAATCACGACTTACGATTATTCTCTACAGAAATTTTAAGAATCGTAAAACTTATTCAAAAATCGTTAATCCTAGGTGTCTGGGACCATAGATTTTTTCAAAAGTTACCTATGTTCTGCTAGAGCAGATCATGTCTTACTCAAAACAGGTTTCCGCTAGGATGGCCGGTGTTTAGTAATACCAAAAAAATTCAGGCAATCACGACTTACGATTATTCTCTACAGAAATTTTAAGAATCGTAAAACTTATTCAAAAATCGTCAATCCTAGGTGTCTGGGACCATAGATTTTTTCAAAAGTTACCTATTTTCTGTTAGAGCAGATCATGTCTTACTCAAAACAGGTTTCCGCTAGGATGGCCGGTGTTTAGTAATACCAAAAAAATTCAGGCAATCACGACTTACGATTATTCTCTACAGAAATTTTAAGAATCGTAAAACTTATTCAAAAATTCTCAATCCTAAGTGTCTGGGACCATAGATTTTTTCAAAAGTTACCTATTTTCTGTTAGAGTAGATCGTGACTTACTCAAAACAGGTTTCCGCTAGGATGGCCGGTGTTTAGTAATACCAGAAAAATTCAGGCAAACACGACTTACGATTATTCTCTACAGAAATTTTAAGAATCGTAAAACTTATTCAAAAATCGTTAATCCTAGGTGTCTGGGACCATAGATTTTTTCAAAAGTTACCTATTTTCTGCTAGAGCAGATCATGTCTTACTCAAAACAGGTTTCCGCTAGGATGGCCGGTGTTTAGTAATACCAAAAAAATTCAGGCAATCACGACTTACGATTATTCTCTACAGAAATTTTAAGAATCGTAAAACTTATTCAAAAATTCTCAATCCTAAGTGTCTGGGACCATAGATTTTTTCAAAAGTTACCTATTTTCTGTTAGAGTAGATCGTGACTTACTCAAAACAGGTTTCCGCTAGGATGGCCGGTGTTTAGTAATACCAGAAAAATTCAGGCAAACACGACTTACGATTATTCTCTACAGAAATTTTAAGAATCGTAAAACTTATTCAAAAATCGTTAATCCTAGGTGTCTGGGACCATAGATTTTTTCAAAAGTTACCTATTTTCTGCTAGAGCAGATCATGTCTTACTCAAAACAGGTTTCCGCTAGGATGGCCGGTGTTTAGTAATACCAAAAAAATTCAGGCAATCACGACTTACGATTATTCTCTACAGAAATTTTAAGAATCGTAAAACTTATTCAAAAATCGTCAATCCTAGGTGTCTGGGACCATAGATTTTTTCAAAAGTTACCTATTTTCTGTTAGAGTAGATCGTGACTTACTCAAAACAGGTTTCCGCTAGGATGGCCGGTGTTTAGTAATACCAGAAAAATTCAGGCAAACACGACTTACGATTATTCTCTACAGAAATTTTAAGAATCGTAAAACTTATTCAAAAATCGTTAATCCTAGGTGTCTGGGACCATAGATTTTTTCAAAAGTTACCTATTTTCTGCTAGAGCAGATCATGTCTTACTCAAAACAGGTTTCCGCTAGGATGGCCGGTGTTTAGTAATACCAAAAAAATTCAGGCAATCACGACTTACGATTATTCTCTACAGAAATTTTAAGAATCGTAAAACTTATTCAAAAATCGTCAATCCTAGGTGTCTGGGACCATAGATTTTTTCAAAAGTTACCTATTTTCTGTTAGAGCAGATCATGTCTTACTCAAAACAGCTTTCCGCTAGGATGGCCGGTGTTTAGTAATACCAGAAAAATTCAGGCAATCACGACTTACGATTATTCTCTACAGAAATTTTAAGAATCGTAAAACTTATTCAAAAATCGTCAATCCTAAGTGTCTGGGACCATAGATTTTTTCAAAAGTTACCTATTTTCTGTTAGAGCAGATCATGTCTTACTCAAAACAGGTTTCCGCTAGAATGGCCGGTGTTTAGTAATACCAGAAAAATTCAGGCAATCACGACTTACGATTATTCTCTACAGAAATTTTAAGAATCGTAAAACTTATTCAAAAATCGTCAATCCTAGGTGTCTGGGACCATAGATTTTTTCAAAAGTTACCTATTTTCTGTTAGAGCAGATCATGTCTTACTCAAAACAGCTTTCCGCTAGGATGGCCGGTGTTTAGTAATACCAGAAAAATTCAGGCAATCACGACTTACGATTATTCTCTACAGAAATTTTAAGAATCGTAAAACTTATTCAAAAATCGTCAATCCTAAGTGTCTGGGACCATAGATTTTTTCAAAAGTTACCTATTTTCTGTTAGAGCAGATCATGTCTTACTCAAAACAGGTTTCCGCTAGAATGGCCGGTGTTTAGTAATACCAGAAAAATTCAGGCAATCACGACTTACGATTATTCTCTACAGAAATTTTAAGAATCGTAAAACTTATTCAAAAATCGTTAATCCTAGGTGTCTGGGACCATAGATTTTTTCAAAAGTTACCTATGTTCTGCTAGAGCAGATCATGTCTTACTCAAAACAGGTTTCCGCTAGGATGGCCGGTGTTTAGTAATACCAAAAAAATTCAGGCAATCACGACTTACGATTATTCTCTACAGAAATTTTAAGAATCGTAAAACTTATTCAAAAATCGTCAATCCTAGGTGTCTGGGACCATAGATTTTTTCAAAAGTTACCTATTTTCTGTTAGAGCAGATCATGTCTTACTCAAAACAGGTTTCCGCTAGGATGGCCGGTGTTTAGTAATACCAAAAAAATTCAGGCAATCACGACTTACGATTATTCTCTACAGAAATTTTAAGAATCGTAAAACTTATTCAAAAATTCTCAATCCTAAGTGTCTGGGACCATAGATTTTTTCAAAAGTTACCTATTTTCTGTTAGAGTAGATCGTGACTTACTCAAAACAGGTTTCCGCTAGGATGGCCGGTGTTTAGTAATACCAGAAAAATTCAGGCAAACACGACTTACGATTATTCTCTACAGAAATTTTAAGAATCGTAAAACTTATTCAAAAATCGTTAATCCTAGGTGTCTGGGACCATAGATTTTTTCAAAAGTTACCTATTTTCTGCTAGAGCAGATCATGTCTTACTCAAAACAGGTTTCCGCTAGGATGGCCGGTGTTTAGTAATACCAAAAAAATTCAGGCAATCACGACTTACGATTATTCTCTACAGAAATTTTAAGAATCGTAAAACTTATTCAAAAATTCTCAATCCTAAGTGTCTGGGACCATAGATTTTTTCAAAAGTTACCTATTTTCTGTTAGAGTAGATCGTGACTTACTCAAAACAGGTTTCCGCTAGGATGGCCGGTGTTTAGTAATACCAGAAAAATTCAGGCAAACACGACTTACGATTATTCTCTACAGAAATTTTAAGAATCGTAAAACTTATTCAAAAATCGTTAATCCTAGGTGTCTGGGACCATAGATTTTTTCAAAAGTTACCTATTTTCTGCTAGAGCAGATCATGTCTTACTCAAAACAGGTTTCCGCTAGGATGGCCGGTGTTTAGTAATACCAAAAAAATTCAGGCAATCACGACTTACGATTATTCTCTACAGAAATTTTAAGAATCGTAAAACTTATTCAAAAATCGTCAATCCTAGGTGTCTGGGACCATAGATTTTTTCAAAAGTTACCTATTTTCTGTTAGAGCAGATCATGTCTTACTCAAAACAGCTTTCCGCTAGGATGGCCGGTGTTTAGTAATACCAGAAAAATTCAGGCAATCACGACTTACGATTATTCTCTACAGAAATTTTAAGAATCGTAAAACTTATTCAAAAATCGTCAATCCTAAGTGTCTGGGACCATAGATTTTTTCAAAAGTTACCTATTTTCTGTTAGAGCAGATCATGTCTTACTCAAAACAGGTTTCCGCTAGAATGGCCGGTGTTTAGTAATACCAGAAAAATTCAGGCAATCACGACTTACGATTATTCTCTACAGAAATTTTAAGAATCGTAAAACTTATTCAAAAATCGTCAATCCTAGGTGTCTGGGACCATAGATTTTTTCAAAAGTTACCTATTTTCTGTTAGAGCAGATCATGTCTTACTCAAAACAGCTTTCCGCTAGGATGGCCGGTGTTTAGTAATACCAGAAAAATTCAGGCAATCACGACTTACGATTATTCTCTACAGAAATTTTAAGAATCGTAAAACTTATTCAAAAATCGTCAATCCTAAGTGTCTGGGACCATAGATTTTTTCAAAAGTTACCTATTTTCTGTTAGAGCAGATCATGTCTTACTCAAAACAGGTTTCCGCTAGAATGGCCGGTGTTTAGTAATACCAGAAAAATTCAGGCAATCACGACTTACGATTATTCTCTACAGAAATTTTAAGAATCGTAAAACTTATTCAAAAATCGTTAATCCTAGGTGTCTGGGACCATAGATTTTTTCAAAAGTTACCTATGTTCTGCTAGAGCAGATCATGTCTTACTCAAAACAGGTTTCCGCTAGGATGGCCGGTGTTTAGTAATACCAAAAAAATTCAGGCAATCACGACTTACGATTATTCTCTACAGAAATTTTAAGAATCGTAAAACTTATTCAAAAATCGTCAATCCTAGGTGTCTGGGACCATAGATTTTTTCAAAAGTTACCTATTTTCTGTTAGAGCAGATCATGTCTTACTCAAAACAGGTTTCCGCTAGGATGGCCGGTGTTTAGTAATACCAAAAAAATTCAGGCAATCACGACTTACGATTATTCTCTACAGAAATTTTAAGAATCGTAAAACTTATTCAAAAATTCTCAATCCTAAGTGTCTGGGACCATAGATTTTTTCAAAAGTTACCTATTTTCTGTTAGAGTAGATCGTGACTTACTCAAAACAGGTTTCCGCTAGGATGGCCGGTGTTTAGTAATACCAGAAAAATTCAGGCAAACACGACTTACGATTATTCTCTACAGAAATTTTAAGAATCGTAAAACTTATTCAAAAATCGTTAATCCTAGGTGTCTGGGACCATAGATTTTTTCAAAAGTTACCTATTTTCTGCTAGAGCAGATCATGTCTTACTCAAAACAGGTTTCCGCTAGGATGGCCGGTGTTTAGTAATACCAAAAAAATTCAGGCAATCACGACTTACGATTATTCTCTACAGAAATTTTAAGAATCGTAAAACTTATTCAAAAATCGTCAATCCTAGGTGTCTGGGACCATAGATTTTTTCAAAAGTTACCTATTTTCTGTTAGAGTAGATCGTGACTTACTCAAAACAGGTTTCCGCTAGGATGGCCGGTGTTTAGTAATACCAGAAAAATTCAGGCAAACACGACTTACGATTATTCTCTACAGAAATTTTAAGAATCGTAAAACTTATTCAAAAATCGTTAATCCTAGGTGTCTGGGACCATAGATTTTTTCAAAAGTTACCTATTTTCTGCTAGAGCAGATCATGTCTTACTCAAAACAGGTTTCCGCTAGGATGGCCGGTGTTTAGTAATACCAAAAAAATTCAGGCAATCACGACTTACGATTATTCTCTACAGAAATTTTAAGAATCGTAAAACTTATTCAAAAATCGTCAATCCTAGGTGTCTGGGACCATAGATTTTTTCAAAAGTTACCTATTTTCTGTTAGAGCAGATCATGTCTTACTCAAAACAGCTTTCCGCTAGGATGGCCGGTGTTTAGTAATACCAGAAAAATTCAGGCAATCACGACTTACGATTATTCTCTACAGAAATTTTAAGAATCGTAAAACTTATTCAAAAATCGTCAATCCTAAGTGTCTGGGACCATAGATTTTTTCAAAAGTTACCTATTTTCTGTTAGAGCAGATCATGTCTTACTCAAAACAGGTTTCCGCTAGAATGGCCGGTGTTTAGTAATACCAGAAAAATTCAGGCAATCACGACTTACGATTATTCTCTACAGAAATTTTAAGAATCGTAAAACTTATTCAAAAATCGTCAATCCTAGGTGTCTGGGACCATAGATTTTTTCAAAAGTTACCTATTTTCTGTTAGAGCAGATCATGTCTTACTCAAAACAGCTTTCCGCTAGGATGGCCGGTGTTTAGTAATACCAGAAAAATTCAGGCAATCACGACTTACGATTATTCTCTACAGAAATTTTAAGAATCGTAAAACTTATTCAAAAATCGTCAATCCTAAGTGTCTGGGACCATAGATTTTTTCAAAAGTTACCTATTTTCTGTTAGAGCAGATCATGTCTTACTCAAAACAGGTTTCCGCTAGAATGGCCGGTGTTTAGTAATACCAGAAAAATTCAGGCAATCACGACTTACGATTATTCTCTACAGAAATTTTAAGAATCGTAAAACTTATTCAAAAATCGTTAATCCTAGGTGTCTGGGACCATAGATTTTTTCAAAAGTTACCTATGTTCTGCTAGAGCAGATCATGTCTTACTCAAAACAGGTTTCCGCTAGGATGGCCGGTGTTTAGTAATACCAAAAAAATTCAGGCAATCACGACTTACGATTATTCTCTACAGAAATTTTAAGAATCGTAAAACTTATTCAAAAATCGTCAATCCTAGGTGTCTGGGACCATAGATTTTTTCAAAAGTTACCTATTTTCTGTTAGAGCAGATCATGTCTTACTCAAAACAGGTTTCCGCTAGGATGGCCGGTGTTTAGTAATACCAAAAAAATTCAGGCAATCACGACTTACGATTATTCTCTACAGAAATTTTAAGAATCGTAAAACTTATTCAAAAATTCTCAATCCTAAGTGTCTGGGACCATAGATTTTTTCAAAAGTTACCTATTTTCTGTTAGAGTAGATCGTGACTTACTCAAAACAGGTTTCCGCTAGGATGGCCGGTGTTTAGTAATACCAGAAAAATTCAGGCAAACACGACTTACGATTATTCTCTACAGAAATTTTAAGAATCGTAAAACTTATTCAAAAATCGTTAATCCTAGGTGTCTGGGACCATAGATTTTTTCAAAAGTTACCTATTTTCTGCTAGAGCAGATCATGTCTTACTCAAAACAGGTTTCCGCTAGGATGGCCGGTGTTTAGTAATACCAAAAAAATTCAGGCAATCACGACTTACGATTATTCTCTACAGAAATTTTAAGAATCGTAAAACTTATTCAAAAATTCTCAATCCTAAGTGTCTGGGACCATAGATTTTTTCAAAAGTTACCTATTTTCTGTTAGAGTAGATCGTGACTTACTCAAAACAGGTTTCCGCTAGGATGGCCGGTGTTTAGTAATACCAGAAAAATTCAGGCAAACACGACTTACGATTATTCTCTACAGAAATTTTAAGAATCGTAAAACTTATTCAAAAATCGTTAATCCTAGGTGTCTGGGACCATAGATTTTTTCAAAAGTTACCTATTTTCTGCTAGAGCAGATCATGTCTTACTCAAAACAGGTTTCCGCTAGGATGGCCGGTGTTTAGTAATACCAAAAAAATTCAGGCAATCACGACTTACGATTATTCTCTACAGAAATTTTAAGAATCGTAAAACTTATTCAAAAATCGTCAATCCTAGGTGTCTGGGACCATAGATTTTTTCAAAAGTTACCTATTTTCTGTTAGAGCAGATCATGTCTTACTCAAAACAGCTTTCCGCTAGGATGGCCGGTGTTTAGTAATACCAGAAAAATTCAGGCAATCACGACTTACGATTATTCTCTACAGAAATTTTAAGAATCGTAAAACTTATTCAAAAATCGTCAATCCTAAGTGTCTGGGACCATAGATTTTTTCAAAAGTTACCTATTTTCTGTTAGAGCAGATCATGTCTTACTCAAAACAGGTTTCCGCTAGAATGGCCGGTGTTTAGTAATACCAGAAAAATTCAGGCAATCACGACTTACGATTATTCTCTACAGAAATTTTAAGAATCGTAAAACTTATTCAAAAATCGTCAATCCTAGGTGTCTGGGACCATAGATTTTTTCAAAAGTTACCTATTTTCTGTTAGAGCAGATCATGTCTTACTCAAAACAGCTTTCCGCTAGGATGGCCGGTGTTTAGTAATACCAGAAAAATTCAGGCAATCACGACTTACGATTATTCTCTACAGAAATTTTAAGAATCGTAAAACTTATTCAAAAATCGTCAATCCTAAGTGTCTGGGACCATAGATTTTTTCAAAAGTTACCTATTTTCTGTTAGAGCAGATCATGTCTTACTCAAAACAGGTTTCCGCTAGAATGGCCGGTGTTTAGTAATACCAGAAAAATTCAGGCAATCACGACTTACGATTATTCTCTACAGAAATTTTAAGAATCGTAAAACTTATTCAAAAATCGTTAATCCTAGGTGTCTGGGACCATAGATTTTTTCAAAAGTTACCTATGTTCTGCTAGAGCAGATCATGTCTTACTCAAAACAGGTTTCCGCTAGGATGGCCGGTGTTTAGTAATACCAAAAAAATTCAGGCAATCACGACTTACGATTATTCTCTACAGAAATTTTAAGAATCGTAAAACTTATTCAAAAATCGTCAATCCTAGGTGTCTGGGACCATAGATTTTTTCAAAAGTTACCTATTTTCTGTTAGAGCAGATCATGTCTTACTCAAAACAGGTTTCCGCTAGGATGGCCGGTGTTTAGTAATACCAAAAAAATTCAGGCAATCACGACTTACGATTATTCTCTACAGAAATTTTAAGAATCGTAAAACTTATTCAAAAATTCTCAATCCTAAGTGTCTGGGACCATAGATTTTTTCAAAAGTTACCTATTTTCTGTTAGAGTAGATCGTGACTTACTCAAAACAGGTTTCCGCTAGGATGGCCGGTGTTTAGTAATACCAGAAAAATTCAGGCAAACACGACTTACGATTATTCTCTACAGAAATTTTAAGAATCGTAAAACTTATTCAAAAATCGTTAATCCTAGGTGTCTGGGACCATAGATTTTTTCAAAAGTTACCTATTTTCTGCTAGAGCAGATCATGTCTTACTCAAAACAGGTTTCCGCTAGGATGGCCGGTGTTTAGTAATACCAAAAAAATTCAGGCAATCACGACTTACGATTATTCTCTACAGAAATTTTAAGAATCGTAAAACTTATTCAAAAATTCTCAATCCTAAGTGTCTGGGACCATAGATTTTTTCAAAAGTTACCTATTTTCTGTTAGAGTAGATCGTGACTTACTCAAAACAGGTTTCCGCTAGGATGGCCGGTGTTTAGTAATACCAGAAAAATTCAGGCAAACACGACTTACGATTATTCTCTACAGAAATTTTAAGAATCGTAAAACTTATTCAAAAATCGTTAATCCTAGGTGTCTGGGACCATAGATTTTTTCAAAAGTTACCTATTTTCTGCTAGAGCAGATCATGTCTTACTCAAAACAGGTTTCCGCTAGGATGGCCGGTGTTTAGTAATACCAAAAAAATTCAGGCAATCACGACTTACGATTATTCTCTACAGAAATTTTAAGAATCGTAAAACTTATTCAAAAATCGTCAATCCTAGGTGTCTGGGACCATAGATTTTTTCAAAAGTTACCTATTTTCTGTTAGAGTAGATCGTGACTTACTCAAAACAGGTTTCCGCTAGGATGGCCGGTGTTTAGTAATACCAGAAAAATTCAGGCAAACACGACTTACGATTATTCTCTACAGAAATTTTAAGAATCGTAAAACTTATTCAAAAATCGTTAATCCTAGGTGTCTGGGACCATAGATTTTTTCAAAAGTTACCTATTTTCTGCTAGAGCAGATCATGTCTTACTCAAAACAGGTTTCCGCTAGGATGGCCGGTGTTTAGTAATACCAAAAAAATTCAGGCAATCACGACTTACGATTATTCTCTACAGAAATTTTAAGAATCGTAAAACTTATTCAAAAATCGTCAATCCTAGGTGTCTGGGACCATAGATTTTTTCAAAAGTTACCTATTTTCTGTTAGAGCAGATCATGTCTTACTCAAAACAGCTTTCCGCTAGGATGGCCGGTGTTTAGTAATACCAGAAAAATTCAGGCAATCACGACTTACGATTATTCTCTACAGAAATTTTAAGAATCGTAAAACTTATTCAAAAATCGTCAATCCTAAGTGTCTGGGACCATAGATTTTTTCAAAAGTTACCTATTTTCTGTTAGAGCAGATCATGTCTTACTCAAAACAGGTTTCCGCTAGAATGGCCGGTGTTTAGTAATACCAGAAAAATTCAGGCAATCACGACTTACGATTATTCTCTACAGAAATTTTAAGAATCGTAAAACTTATTCAAAAATCGTCAATCCTAGGTGTCTGGGACCATAGATTTTTTCAAAAGTTACCTATTTTCTGTTAGAGCAGATCATGTCTTACTCAAAACAGCTTTCCGCTAGGATGGCCGGTGTTTAGTAATACCAGAAAAATTCAGGCAATCACGACTTACGATTATTCTCTACAGAAATTTTAAGAATCGTAAAACTTATTCAAAAATCGTCAATCCTAAGTGTCTGGGACCATAGATTTTTTCAAAAGTTACCTATTTTCTGTTAGAGCAGATCATGTCTTACTCAAAACAGGTTTCCGCTAGAATGGCCGGTGTTTAGTAATACCAGAAAAATTCAGGCAATCACGACTTACGATTATTCTCTACAGAAATTTTAAGAATCGTAAAACTTATTCAAAAATCGTCAATCCTAAGTGTCTGGGACCATAGATTTTTTCAAAAGTTACCTATTTTCTGTTAGAGCAGATCATGTCTTACTCAAAACAGGTTTCCGCTAGAATGGCCGGTGTTTAGTAATACCAGAAAAATTCAGGCAATCACGACTTACGATTATTCTCTACAGAAATTTTAAGAATCGTAAAACTTATTCAAAAATTCTCAATCCTAAGTGTCTGGGACCATAGATTTTTTCAAAAGTTACCTATTTTCTGTTAGAGCAGATCATGTCTTACTCAAAACAGGTTTCCGCTAGGATGGCCGGTGTTTAGTAATACCAAAAAAATTCAGGCAATCACGACTTACGATTATTCTCTACAGAAATTTTAAGAATCGTAAAACTTATTCAAAAATCGTCAATCCTAGGTGTCTGGGACCATAGATTTTTTCAAAAGTTACCTATTTTCTGTTAGAGCAGATCATGTCTTACTCAAAACAGCTTTCCGCTAGGATGGCCGGTGTTTAGTAATACCAGAAAAATTCAGGCAATCACGACTTACGATTATTCTCTACAGAAATTTTAAGAATCGTAAAACTTATTCAAAAATCGTCAATCCTAAGTGTCTGGGACCATAGATTTTTTCAAAAGTTACCTATTTTCTGTTAGAGCAGATCATGTCTTACTCAAAACAGGTTTCCGCTAGAATGGCCGGTGTTTAGTAATACCAGAAAAATTCAGGCAATCACGACTTACGATTATTCTCTACAGAAATTTTAAGAATCGTAAAACTTATTCAAAAATCGTCAATCCTAGGTGTCTGGGACCATAGATTTTTTCAAAAGTTACCTATTTTCTGTTAGAGCAGATCATGTCTTACTCAAAACAGCTTTCCGCTAGGATGGCCGGTGTTTAGTAATACCAGAAAAATTCAGGCAATCACGACTTACGATTATTCTCTACAGAAATTTTAAGAATCGTAAAACTTATTCAAAAATCGTCAATCCTAAGTGTCTGGGACCATAGATTTTTTCAAAAGTTACCTATTTTCTGTTAGAGCAGATCATGTCTTACTCAAAACAGGTTTCCGCTAGAATGGCCGGTGTTTAGTAATACCAGAAAAATTCAGGCAATCACGACTTACGATTATTCTCTACAGAAATTTTAAGAATCGTAAAACTTATTCAAAAATCGTTAATCCTAGGTGTCTGGGACCATAGATTTTTTCAAAAGTTACCTATGTTCTGCTAGAGCAGATCATGTCTTACTCAAAACAGGTTTCCGCTAGGATGGCCGGTGTTTAGTAATACCAAAAAAATTCAGGCAATCACGACTTACGATTATTCTCTACAGAAATTTTAAGAATCGTAAAACTTATTCAAAAATCGTCAATCCTAGGTGTCTGGGACCATAGATTTTTTCAAAAGTTACCTATTTTCTGTTAGAGCAGATCATGTCTTACTCAAAACAGGTTTCCGCTAGGATGGCCGGTGTTTAGTAATACCAAAAAAATTCAGGCAATCACGACTTACGATTATTCTCTACAGAAATTTTAAGAATCGTAAAACTTATTCAAAAATTCTCAATCCTAAGTGTCTGGGACCATAGATTTTTTCAAAAGTTACCTATTTTCTGTTAGAGTAGATCGTGACTTACTCAAAACAGGTTTCCGCTAGGATGGCCGGTGTTTAGTAATACCAGAAAAATTCAGGCAAACACGACTTACGATTATTCTCTACAGAAATTTTAAGAATCGTAAAACTTATTCAAAAATCGTTAATCCTAGGTGTCTGGGACCATAGATTTTTTCAAAAGTTACCTATTTTCTGCTAGAGCAGATCATGTCTTACTCAAAACAGGTTTCCGCTAGGATGGCCGGTGTTTAGTAATACCAAAAAAATTCAGGCAATCACGACTTACGATTATTCTCTACAGAAATTTTAAGAATCGTAAAACTTATTCAAAAATTCTCAATCCTAAGTGTCTGGGACCATAGATTTTTTCAAAAGTTACCTATTTTCTGTTAGAGTAGATCGTGACTTACTCAAAACAGGTTTCCGCTAGGATGGCCGGTGTTTAGTAATACCAGAAAAATTCAGGCAAACACGACTTACGATTATTCTCTACAGAAATTTTAAGAATCGTAAAACTTATTCAAAAATCGTTAATCCTAGGTGTCTGGGACCATAGATTTTTTCAAAAGTTACCTATTTTCTGCTAGAGCAGATCATGTCTTACTCAAAACAGGTTTCCGCTAGGATGGCCGGTGTTTAGTAATACCAAAAAAATTCAGGCAATCACGACTTACGATTATTCTCTACAGAAATTTTAAGAATCGTAAAACTTATTCAAAAATCGTCAATCCTAGGTGTCTGGGACCATAGATTTTTTCAAAAGTTACCTATTTTCTGTTAGAGTAGATCGTGACTTACTCAAAACAGGTTTCCGCTAGGATGGCCGGTGTTTAGTAATACCAGAAAAATTCAGGCAAACACGACTTACGATTATTCTCTACAGAAATTTTAAGAATCGTAAAACTTATTCAAAAATCGTTAATCCTAGGTGTCTGGGACCATAGATTTTTTCAAAAGTTACCTATTTTCTGCTAGAGCAGATCATGTCTTACTCAAAACAGGTTTCCGCTAGGATGGCCGGTGTTTAGTAATACCAAAAAAATTCAGGCAATCACGACTTACGATTATTCTCTACAGAAATTTTAAGAATCGTAAAACTTATTCAAAAATCGTCAATCCTAGGTGTCTGGGACCATAGATTTTTTCAAAAGTTACCTATTTTCTGTTAGAGCAGATCATGTCTTACTCAAAACAGCTTTCCGCTAGGATGGCCGGTGTTTAGTAATACCAGAAAAATTCAGGCAATCACGACTTACGATTATTCTCTACAGAAATTTTAAGAATCGTAAAACTTATTCAAAAATCGTCAATCCTAAGTGTCTGGGACCATAGATTTTTTCAAAAGTTACCTATTTTCTGTTAGAGCAGATCATGTCTTACTCAAAACAGGTTTCCGCTAGAATGGCCGGTGTTTAGTAATACCAGAAAAATTCAGGCAATCACGACTTACGATTATTCTCTACAGAAATTTTAAGAATCGTAAAACTTATTCAAAAATCGTCAATCCTAGGTGTCTGGGACCATAGATTTTTTCAAAAGTTACCTATTTTCTGTTAGAGCAGATCATGTCTTACTCAAAACAGCTTTCCGCTAGGATGGCCGGTGTTTAGTAATACCAGAAAAATTCAGGCAATCACGACTTACGATTATTCTCTACAGAAATTTTAAGAATCGTAAAACTTATTCAAAAATCGTCAATCCTAAGTGTCTGGGACCATAGATTTTTTCAAAAGTTACCTATTTTCTGTTAGAGCAGATCATGTCTTACTCAAAACAGGTTTCCGCTAGAATGGCCGGTGTTTAGTAATACCAGAAAAATTCAGGCAATCACGACTTACGATTATTCTCTACAGAAATTTTAAGAATCGTAAAACTTATTCAAAAATCGTTAATCCTAGGTGTCTGGGACCATAGATTTTTTCAAAAGTTACCTATGTTCTGCTAGAGCAGATCATGTCTTACTCAAAACAGGTTTCCGCTAGGATGGCCGGTGTTTAGTAATACCAAAAAAATTCAGGCAATCACGACTTACGATTATTCTCTACAGAAATTTTAAGAATCGTAAAACTTATTCAAAAATCGTCAATCCTAGGTGTCTGGGACCATAGATTTTTTCAAAAGTTACCTATTTTCTGTTAGAGCAGATCATGTCTTACTCAAAACAGGTTTCCGCTAGGATGGCCGGTGTTTAGTAATACCAAAAAAATTCAGGCAATCACGACTTACGATTATTCTCTACAGAAATTTTAAGAATCGTAAAACTTATTCAAAAATCGTCAATCCTAGGTGTCTGGGACCATAGATTTTTTCAAAAGTTACCTATTTTCTGTTAGAGCAGATCATGTCTTACTCAAAACAGCTTTCCGCTAGGATGGCCGGTGTTTAGTAATACCAGAAAAATTCAGGCAATCACGACTTACGATTATTCTCTACAGAAATTTTAAGAATCGTAAAACTTATTCAAAAATCGTCAATCCTAAGTGTCTGGGACCATAGATTTTTTCAAAAGTTACCTATTTTCTGTTAGAGCAGATCATGTCTTACTCAAAACAGGTTTCCGCTAGAATGGCCGGTGTTTAGTAATACCAGAAAAATTCAGGCAATCACGACTTACGATTATTCTCTACAGAAATTTTAAGAATCGTAAAACTTATTCAAAAATCGTTAATCCTAGGTGTCTGGGACCATAGATTTTTTCAAAAGTTACCTATGTTCTGCTAGAGCAGATCATGTCTTACTCAAAACAGGTTTCCGCTAGGATGGCCGGTGTTTAGTAATACCAAAAAAATTCAGGCAATCACGACTTACGATTATTCTCTACAGAAATTTTAAGAATCGTAAAACTTATTCAAAAATCGTCAATCCTAGGTGTCTGGGACCATAGATTTTTTCAAAAGTTACCTATTTTCTGTTAGAGCAGATCATGTCTTACTCAAAACAGGTTTCCGCTAGGATGGCCGGTGTTTAGTAATACCAAAAAAATTCAGGCAATCACGACTTACGATTATTCTCTACAGAAATTTTAAGAATCGTAAAACTTATTCAAAAATTCTCAATCCTAAGTGTCTGGGACCATAGATTTTTTCAAAAGTTACCTATTTTCTGTTAGAGTAGATCGTGACTTACTCAAAACAGGTTTCCGCTAGGATGGCCGGTGTTTAGTAATACCAGAAAAATTCAGGCAAACACGACTTACGATTATTCTCTACAGAAATTTTAAGAATCGTAAAACTTATTCAAAAATCGTTAATCCTAGGTGTCTGGGACCATAGATTTTTTCAAAAGTTACCTATTTTCTGCTAGAGCAGATCATGTCTTACTCAAAACAGGTTTCCGCTAGGATGGCCGGTGTTTAGTAATACCAAAAAAATTCAGGCAATCACGACTTACGATTATTCTCTACAGAAATTTTAAGAATCGTAAAACTTATTCAAAAATTCTCAATCCTAAGTGTCTGGGACCATAGATTTTTTCAAAAGTTACCTATTTTCTGTTAGAGTAGATCGTGACTTACTCAAAACAGGTTTCCGCTAGGATGGCCGGTGTTTAGTAATACCAGAAAAATTCAGGCAAACACGACTTACGATTATTCTCTACAGAAATTTTAAGAATCGTAAAACTTATTCAAAAATCGTTAATCCTAGGTGTCTGGGACCATAGATTTTTTCAAAAGTTACCTATTTTCTGCTAGAGCAGATCATGTCTTACTCAAAACAGGTTTCCGCTAGGATGGCCGGTGTTTAGTAATACCAAAAAAATTCAGGCAATCACGACTTACGATTATTCTCTACAGAAATTTTAAGAATCGTAAAACTTATTCAAAAATCGTCAATCCTAGGTGTCTGGGACCATAGATTTTTTCAAAAGTTACCTATTTTCTGTTAGAGTAGATCGTGACTTACTCAAAACAGGTTTCCGCTAGGATGGCCGGTGTTTAGTAATACCAGAAAAATTCAGGCAAACACGACTTACGATTATTCTCTACAGAAATTTTAAGAATCGTAAAACTTATTCAAAAATCGTTAATCCTAGGTGTCTGGGACCATAGATTTTTTCAAAAGTTACCTATTTTCTGCTAGAGCAGATCATGTCTTACTCAAAACAGGTTTCCGCTAGGATGGCCGGTGTTTAGTAATACCAAAAAAATTCAGGCAATCACGACTTACGATTATTCTCTACAGAAATTTTAAGAATCGTAAAACTTATTCAAAAATCGTCAATCCTAGGTGTCTGGGACCATAGATTTTTTCAAAAGTTACCTATTTTCTGTTAGAGCAGATCATGTCTTACTCAAAACAGGTTTCCGCTAGGATGGCCGGTGTTTAGTAATACCAAAAAAATTCAGGCAATCACGACTTACGATTATTCTCTACAGAAATTTTAAGAATCGTAAAACTTATTCAAAAATTCTCAATCCTAAGTGTCTGGGACCATAGATTTTTTCAAAAGTTACCTATTTTCTGTTAGAGTAGATCGTGACTTACTCAAAACAGGTTTCCGCTAGGATGGCCGGTGTTTAGTAATACCAGAAAAATTCAGGCAAACACGACTTACGATTATTCTCTACAGAAATTTTAAGAATCGTAAAACTTATTCAAAAATCGTTAATCCTAGGTGTCTGGGACCATAGATTTTTTCAAAAGTTACCTATTTTCTGCTAGAGCAGATCATGTCTTACTCAAAACAGGTTTCCGCTAGGATGGCCGGTGTTTAGTAATACCAAAAAAATTCAGGCAATCACGACTTACGATTATTCTCTACAGAAATTTTAAGAATCGTAAAACTTATTCAAAAATTCTCAATCCTAAGTGTCTGGGACCATAGATTTTTTCAAAAGTTACCTATTTTCTGTTAGAGTAGATCGTGACTTACTCAAAACAGGTTTCCGCTAGGATGGCCGGTGTTTAGTAATACCAGAAAAATTCAGGCAAACACGACTTACGATTATTCTCTACAGAAATTTTAAGAATCGTAAAACTTATTCAAAAATCGTTAATCCTAGGTGTCTGGGACCATAGATTTTTTCAAAAGTTACCTATTTTCTGCTAGAGCAGATCATGTCTTACTCAAAACAGGTTTCCGCTAGGATGGCCGGTGTTTAGTAATACCAAAAAAATTCAGGCAATCACGACTTACGATTATTCTCTACAGAAATTTTAAGAATCGTAAAACTTATTCAAAAATCGTCAATCCTAGGTGTCTGGGACCATAGATTTTTTCAAAAGTTACCTATTTTCTGTTAGAGCAGATCATGTCTTACTCAAAACAGGTTTCCGCTAGGATGGCCGGTGTTTAGTAATACCAAAAAAATTCAGGCAATCACGACTTACGATTATTCTCTACAGAAATTTTAAGAATCGTAAAACTTATTCAAAAATCGTCAATCCTTAGTGTCTGGGACCATAGATTTTTTCAAAAGTTACCTATTTTCTGTTAGAGTAGATCGTGACTTACTCAAAACAGGTTTCCGCTAGGATGGCCGGTGTTTAGTGATACCAAAAAAATTCAGGCAATCACGACTTACGATTATTCTCTACAGAAATTTTAAGAATCGTAAAACTTATTCAAAAATTGTCAATCCTAATTGTCTGGGACCATAGATTTTTTCAAAAGTTACCTATTTTCTGTTAGAGCAGATCATGTCTTACTCAAAACAGGTTTCCGCTAGGATGGCCGGTGTTTAGTAATACCAGAAAAATTCAGGCAAACACGATATACTATAATTCTCGATAGATTATTTAGAAATGGTCAATCCTATGTGCCTGAAATCAGTCTTTAAACTGATTTCATAAATTTTGTACCTATTTTGTAATATATTTTTAACTTAACAATTGCGAAGGTATTAATAAAATTTTATAATTTCTTAATGCGTAGTTTCAAATTTATTCGTTAGTTCGCAGTTTTACCAATACACTGAAATTTTTAGTTGTTGTTCTTGTTTTTTAGGAATAACTCGCAGTTTAGGAAAATCTTCACAACCGTAAAAAGGAGGATGGAACCAGGGCAAGAGGTCCAAAAGAGAAGGCTGATCTGTTTGTGGAGTATCTCGAGGAAACCTTCCAACCACTACCAAGGCAAACGGCGAAAATATAATGTCAATCCACAAGCTAGATGATTTTGATATGCGCGCAGTAACTCTCAAAGAATTAAAAGAAGAAATATAAAGCAACATGAATGTTAAAAAGCCCCATTACTTGCCAAATAATCAAGGCTCTACCAGGTAAAGGATTTCCTAAGCTATTACACATAATCAATGCAAGCTTTCGGTTAAAATATGTTCCGTGGCAATGGAAAGTAGCAGAAGTAATCATGATAGCAAAACCTGATAAACCATCTAACGATAAAAAATCATACAGGCCAATTTCGTTGCTGCTTTGAAAAATTATTACTAAAAAGACTTAAACCAATAATTGAAGACCGACAACTAATTCCTCCACATCATTTTGGATTCACAAAAAAGCACTCCACAATTGAACAGGAGCATAAAATAACCAACACATATAGGCCTATAGCGCAAATTTCAACACTGGCACGGAAAATATCCAGTCGTTTGATGAAACTTTTGGTGATTGAGAACATTCAATTGAATTTATTGCGTCAAATAAAGGGTTAGAGAAAAAGTTCGTGGCCTTGTTTGAGTGACATTGAAACAAAGAATTTTCTTATTTCAAATGAACTTTATTAAACCAAATATGTCCCATTTTGATCGATGACCTTTTGCGATTTTTCTGGTAGAGCCACGATCCCATCACTGTAGAACTTCTGTAGTTTAGAGGCGAAAAATCCAGACAACTCATTTTCGCAGGCCTCTTGAATTTAATGTAAAACCATTAAGATGGTTCTACATGGACTGGAACAAATGGTAGTCCGATGGTGCAAGGTCAGGAATATATGGTGGGTGCATCAAAACTTCCCAGCCAAGCTCTCTCAGTTTCTGCCGGGTCATCAATGATGTGTGTGGTCTAGCGTTATCTTGATGGAACACAATTCCCTTTATGCTGATCAATTCTGGACGTTTAAACTGAATTGCTTGCCTTAAACGCGTTAGTTGTTGACAGTAAAGATTAGAATCAACCGTTTGGCCTGGTGGCAGCACCTCATAATGCACGATTTCTTTCCAATCCCACCAAACACCGTTTGATACCGTTTGGGAAGCTTCGCCTCGTTTCGTCCATGATCTTTTTCGCACAACGTTGTCGTATCTTATCCACTTTTCATCACCAGTAATCATTCGCTTTAAAAATGGCTCGATTTCGTTCCATTTCAGCAGCGTTTCGCAGATAGAATCCGGTCCATTAAATTTTTAACTGTTAATTCATTTTTTTCCCACATAAGTTATATTTGGTATTTTAACACTTGCTTCTTGAAAAATAATTGTCTTTCACTTTTCGGTTCCCTCTTTAAATTGAAATTATATAAGTTACCGCTAAAGTACGAAATTCATAAATGTGCGATTAAAATTAGAAGAACTGTTGAACTGGAACCTAATTTATGAAATGAGAGTCCTATATTCCAGAAATAGTACCGACGGCCAATTTTTATGGTACGTAGTATCGTAGCTAAGCGGAATGATAATCGTAGTTAACTCTCACGGGCGCGCGTAAGAAATTTTTCCTCTCGTTCCGCAGACTACAAAGGAGTTTAGGATGTAGGACAGGTCGGGAAATCGAACCTCTTTACAGGTAATATTTAGTTGTGTAAACATAACATATACAAGTATCAATAAATGTATGATCGATCGAAAAGCCGATTCTAAACCGGGTTTCAACTCGAACCCGAACCGGAGCAAAAATATAAATTACAACCAAAGCTAAATTTTAATGAAATTAAGAAGTTTGAACAGTAACCGCTTACCAGAACGTTATTATTTTGGTTTGACTCCACATGTCATCTGAAATCGAACCAACTATAAATTATCATACGATGATATCGTTATACGAATCACCTAGTGGAATCGTCAATCATTCTGCTATCTAAATTGTTCAACTTATAATTTGTGATTTTATTTCATAAACGCCATAATGAACCGTCTGCGCGTTGAACATGGGCTAGGATAACCATAATTCGAATCGTTTAAATGGCCCAATGACGTTTCAAGATTGTTGGTAGCTTCAACGGAAATAAAGGTTTTGAATCAGAATACTTAATTAATGATGTGATGCAGTATGTTAGACAAAGCTATTATTATTGATTAATTTTTATCACCACTAATTTTCATAAACAGGGTGACGTTTATACCTGCTCAACAAACCGGCATCATAAAGCAAAATTGTATATCGGGTTAGGCATTTATAATAAGTTTCGACATCAGTAAAATAGTTATCCAAATCAGTTGTTTTTGGGGGCATCTTTATCTTGCGCTTCGACTCTAAGGATATCATTTTTATCATTGACCAACCTCAATTAATTTTTATTTGACCTCCATTGCGATTTTTTTACCTTTAGTATCAATCACTACTTAGTAAAAGACGCCAATTGTGGCCGCCAAATAAACGCGGTCGGCCATATAAATATCAAGCGATCTTTTGAACGATTGTTGCTGCAAGATTCAACGAAAATTTGTTCTAAAAATATCGAAAGACTTCTTTGTAAACAGTCGTTTCATAGGCTTAGTTGAATGGAAGTACGCAGATAAATCGAAAAATTCAATTGAAATTAAAACGAAGCACTGCAATGAATGTACTCAGGGGGAGGAATGACAAATAACCATTGACGTGATTCGTAAATAAAGGAGTGGTGACCAATGAGAAACCAAACGATGGTTATACAGCTTTTGGATTCGACGCGTCCTTTCCGCGCGAAAACGGGACGAATTTCCCGAAAGAGAACCGAAGATGGTCAATGTTTGGTACTTTTGGTGAAAGAATGGCTTAAAATATTACAAGACACTTCTCGGAAAATACACGTATGACGCATGCCATGCAGAATTACGCACGTCGTCTCTATTTCTAATTTGACTGTGCATCTGTCGTTGTTGACACAACATGACAAAAAATAGAAATAAAAATCTTCGCTAACTTCATGGCACATTGTTTGTTGTTTTTCACTTTTGACACTAAATTTTGACATTTTTATTTTTGTTTAACAGATTTGTTAACTAGCAGAAAAAATCACAACACTCCGACGTAATGTCAAAAAATTATGCTCATGTGTTTTATATGCATATCTGTATGCGGCGCTGCATGCGTAAAATCTGCACATCTGTTTTCAGCATAAACAATAAAAAAAAATTATAGCTTTTTGTTTCCAATGCAATCGTGTTTCTAGAAAGAGAATGGAAAGAGACCCATATTGTGATTTGAAACCATAACGTACTACAACAACAACAAATATAAAAGCTCATTATTTATTTATCTTCCAACTTGATTTTCATACAGTTTTAAAAGTTTTCTTGAATCCTATTTTGAACTTTTCTTTATTTTTCTGTGTAAAAACATTAAAAAAGCGCATGGTTCAAATTGACATAAACTAACAAATAAAATTGGCCGTTTTTCATTATTTTCAATGGAAAATATAAATTTGTTTACCCAATATTTTAAGTTTAGTGGAAAAAGGCTCGAACAGGAAGGCTCTATTAATCTAGATGGCTCTGTGTAAATTCACCTTAAACTACGCGCTTTTCTTGCAATATATGTTGCCTAATATTTTTGGTATGAAAAGCTTAGCCTACTACTTGGACCTGTACGTTTCCAAAAATCAGTTTTCATCCTTATTTGCGGCATAATGTTTTGAGTGTCTCTCGCGTTCTAGAATGCCTTGATTTCCAAGCACAACAACTTTTAGAATTAAACCATTTAAAACCAAAAAAACACTTAAAGCCTGGAATAATCTACTGGTATTTCTAACGTCGAGTTGCAACAAGTGACCTTAAAACATCAAGTTGTTATTCATAAACAACATTTACTGTTATTGTAAAATCTTTTGTGTGCCAGGTGTGTAAATATGAAACCGGAATTTTTTTAGTAAAAAGTACACGTTCATCGTATGATTATGATTATGAGAGTATTTATTCAAAGTATTGCCCATTATTAGTTATAAATTTTCCCCATCTTTCTGGCAATGCGTAGATGCCACGCCAAAAATTATTCTCCTTTGGAGGCAAACCAGTTATTGAGCCATTTTTGTACATTTTCGTAGGAAGTGAAGTTCCCCATCGATGCAAATACGTGATAATCGGACGGAGCCAAGTCTGGCGAGTAAGCCGCTTGTGAAATTATTTCCCAAAGCATGGCGAGCAACAAACATTTCGCAAGTGGTTTTTTCTATTTTTCTGTTTACGCGGAACCCATTTTCTCAGCTTTTGGATCTTTCCCATGGCTTTTTAAACGTATAGAGACGGCTTCTCGTGACATATTCAATTGACCCGCGAGTTTTTTTGCGTTTGAGCGTCATCCTCATCCAACAATGCTTGCACTTAACTGCCTCCAAACTTTTTTGGTGGTCTTCCACGTTCTTCGTTTCTCACGTCAAAACCACCACTTTTGAATTTATTAAACCACTCATAGCATTGTGATTTACCAAGAGCACGCTCACCGTAAGCATTGAATGATGTCCGCAAATCGTAATATGTAGGCACAAAACTCGATATTTTTAACACGTAAAAATCATGCGGCTATTGCATGAAACTTGTATGGTTATGAATTGGATGTTAATGACAGATGTAAAAAGAAAACAATGGTGCTGATGTCCTGGTTTATCGAAAGCTACATTGACAGGTGGCGTCATTTTTTGGTAAATTCCGGTTTCATATTTACACACCTGGTAATTTACATTCATATTCTGCAGATGCACATAACGAACAAAATTTGCAGGCTTGGACGCGATAAAGTCATTGATGAATTTACGCACATCGTCCGCCGTTTGAACTGTTTATCCACTGATCCACTGAAATTCTCGTACAAAATATACGTTTCATCACCCGTCACAATTTTCCACAAGAAGTTATTTTTTTGTTGCCGAGCAAGCAGTGAAAGGCACGTGTTCATACGTTGACCTAGGTTGTGTTCGGTCAACACATGTGGGACCCACATGTAAAAGCCAACAAAAGCCAGTTGGTCACTGGGTCACGTAGGGCATCAAGTGGAATACTGATTAATTTTGAAAATCCATTCATGAGAAACCCGAAGGTGGCTTGAACACCCGCGAACTGAAAGAAATGGAATATATACGATCTACGGCCGGGAAGATCTCGATTGATCTCACTTACGTCCCTGTAAGGAGAAACTTCCGAGGTAACAGAGTGCCAAACTTGACACCACTCAGGCAAGTGCTAACAGTAGAGCAAAAATGGCGTTCACCTGTAAAAGGGGAAGAGCGAATGAACAAAATTCACCGATTAAACACTTAAGGCACCTCTGATATTGAACTGGATCGGCTGGCCGTTGGTATTAAGCAAAACACGGAAAAATGTAGTAGGATTCTGCATCTCTGTCCTGATGTCATCACGATAATAAAGTATGGAGCTTTATCGTATGCTGAGATGCTTAAATAAATGAGAGGAATCAGGTCATAGGCTATTTAATTTTGAGGAAAATGTTGAGACTTGGACGCGCGCGTCAGAGGAGCAGCCAATTGTATGTCGTTGAGCTAATAGGGGTTAATAAAGAATTGAGTTGATAAGTTACTTCCATCCGAAGTAATGTAATCCCGCATGGAGGACGGATAATCGAGGTAAAGTTTTTAAAATATAGAAATTTCAGCTTTGTCTTGTAGATGGCCTGTAGATATATGGGTTAGCTGTGACTATGATGTTGTGTGCTGAAAAGGTTATAAAATGCTGTGAATCTTTTATGCCGAACAAAGCGATCTTATACCGCTATAAGCACACTCTAGCCTGATTCATAATGAGTGGCTCTCCAATCATCGTCTTTCTTGATGTGAAAATCGCCTGTCTTCTTGTCTGGCAGATGGATCAAATGCTTTGAGAAGAAACCATGAATTGAAAGGCGAAATCAAAAACCTGAAAATGATGAAAATCCCATTTTGCATCCTGCCTCTATCGGGATTCGAACCCGGTACCTCCCGATCCACACGCCAAAGCTTTAACCACTCTGCCGTTTGGTCAGTAATAAACCACACTTGATTTCTTAAGCGAAAAATTAAAGTTACCGGTCTTTTGGTAGAACTGGTTTGCATAATCCGAATCATTATTACTATTTAAATTTCAGAAAACTAGCAAAGTTAACCCTTGTTGAAAATTTAATAATTAAATTTAATTAATCTTTAATTCTTTCCAAGAAAGCCACTTCCACTACACAGATCCAATTAATGAAAAAAAATGTAAGTATTAAGTTTCATTTCGAATAGTCAAGCTTTCACAGGCATCCAGCTTTTAATTTATTTGTCTATGATGCCACATAAAATATTGCCTGATTTTTGGCACAGGTGTTCATTGGTACAGCCACAACTCAAATTATTTCTCGCTAACACGACAAATTACACGGTGGCTGAGACTAAGTGTTACCAAATGAAAACGCTGTAATTTTTTTAATTTTGATTATTTTTTATTGAAATTTCGTGGAATATGTTGAAAACATATTACATTTTATGAAAAGCATCTTACTGCTCGATATGACCTCCTTTGGCTCTGATTATTTGATTCAGTCTTCCATAGAAAGCATTGCATGCTGAGCGAACGTGAGCTTGCGGAATTTTATTCCATTCTTGAACAAGAGCTGACTTCAATGCATCAACACTTTCGTATTTTTTAGTGGACACCTTACTCTCCAAAATGGACCATATGGAGAAATCCATGGGATTCAAGTCTGGTGAATATGGTGGCCATTCTTTCGACGAAATCAGCCGCGGAACGCAATTTTGTAAAAATTGCTGTGTCGCTCGAGCTTTGTGTGACGGTGCCGAGTCCTGTTGGAATGTCCAACGGTTCGTACCAAATTGTTTACGTGCCCAAGGTAGCAAAGCATCGTTTAGGATCTTTTGGCGGTACACCTCTTGGTTTACCTTGACTCCATGTTCGATGAAAACCAGAGGAGTGCGTCCATCTGCAGTCACTGCAGCCCAAACCATAACATAAGCTGGTGATTGCTTGCGCATGGCAACTCTTGTGTTCAAATTATCGTTGGACTTGTGCTCTAACCAAACACGATCATTTTGTTTATTCACATATGTACTATTGAATGGTGAAAATTTTCTCATCAGAAAAGACAATTTTTGGAATCTCATCACGTTCGGCCAAGGCCTTCAATGCTCGTGTTCTTTCAAGCCTAACTATTTTTTGTGCCTCCGTAAGATCTTGAATTTTTTGTATCTTATAGGGCTTCAAGTGTAGTTCATTTTTCAATATGGTTTGAATGCTGTATCGTGAAACATGTAGACGTGCGGCTAATTGATTGGCACTTTGACGAGGATTTCGTTGGATTCGTTTCTTCAAATTTCGTATCATTTCTTTTGATGTTGCTGTCTTTTTAGGACCGCCTTTGTTGCGTTTAGCGATGCTACCAGTCTCGTTGTATCGAGTTATGGTTCGATACACAAATATTTTATTCACATTCAAATGCTGGAGCTGACGAACTATTGCTGTTTGTGAATTTCCACCCAAATACAGTGCAATTCCACTATTACGTTTGAATTCCATTACGATTTTTTTATGAAGATATTAATTTAGAACAATTATTTGTTGACCACATGTAAACAACTAACCAAACTTCAATCTGTCAAAAAATTGATGCGCGAAAATGACAACTACACAAATGACAGCATAGTGAAATCAGTAACATTTGGTCTCAGCCACCCTGTATAAACTTGGATTCTATGAGTTTTTGAATTTTTCTAACGTCAACCAAAGTTCGTAAAATATCATAAAACGCGCGGGTTGTTATACTCGCTCGGTAGATAGACATAGGGGTCCAGAACTGATATATATGAACTAATTTGCGAACCTTTTAAATCCTAAGGCTGAAGAATTTGTCTACCTTCTACTTCTAATATGAAATTAAAACAGTTCTTGTGCTTATGTGAATGCATTTTTATAGTAAAAAATTTATTTTTACTCGAATTTCGGCCGAAAACCTGCTTACATAAAGAAAATTGAGCCAATTTTTCTACGACTATTTTAAATACGTCGACAATAAAGTTTTTCTACAGAAAACGGTCAAAACAACATAAAATTTCTGCTGAAAATTTCTACCAATGTATTGGGTGTACAAATGTATTTCAAACCTTTTATAGTGGAATAAAAAATATTAGTTTGTGTAGAAAATGAAAGAATGTTTTATTCAAAGTATGCTCCTTCGGGAATTATAACCTTCGCCCATCGTTCAGGTAATAAACGGATTTCCCGAAGGAAGAAGTCTGGTTGTTTCGAGGCGACCCAGTCATCGACCAATTTTTTGACGTTTTCATATAAAGTGAAGTGCTGCTGTGCCAGGGCTGATTGCATCGACCTAAACAAGTGGTAATCAGAGGAAGCAATGCCTGGTGAATACGGCGGGTGGGGTAGAATTCTTGTTTGACAGCTATACCTGTGGCCTAGCGTTGTCATGTTGCAAAATAATCTTGCAGCTAGAGCTTGCTTTAAAGCCATCAGTTATCGCGATAAACTTGTCCCGTAATGGTTTCACGCTCGTTCAGCAGCTGATAATAAACGACAGCCTTCATATCCCACCAAATACAAAACATCACCTTTGAACCATGGATATTTGCTTTTGGCGTCGACGGCCCTGGTTCACTTGGCTTGACCCACGCTGGTTTGCCCTTTGGATTGTCATAATGGATCAATTCGCACATGGTTTTCCGACGTTCCATGTTCCGTTCTTTCAATTTATGTGGCACCCAATTTTCCAGCTTCTGAACCAATCCCATTTCATATATACGTTGCGAAACACATTGTTGAGTAATATTCAACTCTTTTGCCAACTATTTTTTGGTCTGACAAGCAATTCTTCCAATTCTGTATCTTCAAATTTTCTTGGTCCGCCTTCACGTTCTTTGTCTGTTACGTTAAAATCACCAACTTTGATCGTTGAAACCATTTTTTTGCATGTTGTATTCGATGGAGCATGTTCACCGTAAACTTCCACAAGCAAACGATTTGTTTCCGCTGCACTTTTCTTCAACAAAAATACAATTACATTTTCAATTACATGAAAACAATTGTTGTTTACGCTTTGAACAATGTCACTAGTATTTATTCAAGCTTGACATCTAGCCTCCAAAAACATGTATTGCTTGATTAAATAATGTGCAAGCAGTGATACTAACGACACCTCTATAAAATGGTCGGAAATACATTTGTACACCCAATATATAAAGGAGGTCGATAGTGCAGTTATTATACTGTTGAAGTTTTCTCTGAAGTTAGCCGAAAAAACTGCATTGTCGACACATTTTGTATCAGGTAGTAGTGCAAAATTCTGTTGATATTAGCCGAAAATTGCATGTTATTGAAGTTAACAGTAACTTTTCGCAGAAAAAAATTTGAAAAATCATTATCACATAATTCGAAGTTATTCATATGTAGATTTAGGTGCATGTATACATGCTTAATCAGTCATGAAAGTTGTTTATTTAATGAGCTGATGTCAGTGGTTTATTGTCAGTGAGTGTCAGTGATTTATTGTGGCAGTTTTGTCACTGCACGCCTGATTCATTTGGAGTAACCCAGGTAGCATCACGAGGAGGTATGAATCTCATATGACATATGACATATGAGTTCATATGACCTTTAAACATTCGAATTATGTGATAATGATTTTTCAAATTTTTTTCTGCAAAAAGTTACTGTTAACTTCAATAGCATGTAATTTTCGGAAGCAATCAAAAATAACAAAAAATTTCTGCTGACCTTTTCTTCCAATGTATATAACGAATGTCGATAATGCAGTTTTTATACTGAATTTTTCTGCCAACTTCAGTAGCATATTTATTTTCCAGGGTTAAGAGCAACCAATACTGTTATACATATTTTATAAAAAAAACTCCTACACAATCTGTATTCAAGATATTGATTGCAACATATTTTAGCCGTTATTTGCTACTTTGTTGTAAAATAAATCGCATAAATTATTTTTTTATAGTTGCTTGCCAACCCAAGTCCATCTAATCCTGTTCCGGGTATTTTAAATTAATTGATTTTAAACACTATGTCGGTATAGGACTGTCGGTTATTACATAGTGCGGTATCTTCCTAATTGCGACATTGTCCTTACTCGTATAATATTATGTGAAAGAATAAATTTTTTATTGAACCCCTTTTGTGGTCCCGATTTTGTCAGCATTTAAGTACAAAGTTTTTAATACGATAATACTCGTATACGAGTATAACAATACAACATATTGTGATTGAACTACGTTATGTGTAGTTTGTAAGGAAAGTTTGCAAAGTTTTTGTGATTATAACAAATTTTATTTTTTTTTTGTTTTGTTTCAGGTAAGAATTCATCATTCTATTATAGACCTAGCAGGATATCGATTGGAAAAGTTAGTTTGGGATGAATTAAGCCATTGTGTGTGCGAATATGGCATAAAGAAACCAAACCACTTTGTAAATTTTATATGATGACAGATTTATATATGTGCATGGTGTGGTATCCTATGGCAGATAGGTATAGGAACGTTGTAATTGAATAATCGCCGCCATTTGGTAAGTTCAAATTCCGACTAAGATATAAATCACACGCACATATAATTTCAAATTCCCAAGAAAATCTCCTTTCTAAGACTTTTCCAGCTTTTGTTTGTTTTGTTTTATATAAGAGTTGATGCCTAAAATAAATTATGGCTTCTTATTTATTATCTTTTTTATAGCAAAAACAGAAACATTATAGTAACAATAACAAAGCGAACAACATTTGTTGTAGAAACTTATCTCTCGACTTGTTTCTTCGCATAATAGCGTCTTAAAAACTTAAAGTATTAATAACAGTTGGAAATGTGCTACTATCAAAATACGATAAAAAACGGAATGAGGGTTGAAAATGTAAACTTACAGAAAAACAAGATAAAAAAAATTCATTTCCGTGTTTAGTATTAAATGTATATGTGTGTGTGTGTGTGTGTGTGTGTATGTGTAGGAAATTGTATTTTTGGAAAAACAAAAACATTGAAAAATTTCGGGTCGAGTTGATACGCAATATGTACACATGTTGATATAACAGTGTGATTAGAAAATCTAGGGTGAATGTGGTATTTGATTTCTACATTTGACTAAAATTAATTAATTGCCGGAAATTAGTCCTGTTGCCGGATATTAATTCTGTTAAATTGTCTGTATATTAACACAATTTTAGGCTTACTCTATATATATATTATTATTTGTTTAATCCGTTAATACCGTAGTGTTTATTTGTCTCGCAAAAGGCTGTTAAAACATGTACAGTGCTGGGAAAAAAAAAATTGGGCAAACATATTTTAGTGCAAATTGAAGTCTTTTTTTGCTAAAATTGCAAAACTTTTGAAAGCAGTTGGCTTATTGTTTCATTTTAAGTACATGTATGACGTAATTTTTTGAAGAAAAAAAATTTACCTGCAATTTAGGGGAAAAACCCCGAAAAATGCCAAAATATTCAAAATACGCTGAATGGAGTTAAAGTAATGGAATAAATTAAGCACCTATTTTTTAAATTTTGTTTTGTTTTTTATTGATTTATAGAAGTTCTATCTTGAATATTAATATCTTGTTGGACCGCCATTTGCTTTTATTACACCAATACACCTCCGATTCATTGCTCCGATGAACAAACTTTTTAAAGCTTGAATCGATTTTGGGCGCTTTCTTGCTACTTCTAGCTTCATTATAGGCCAAATATTTTGAATTGGAAATAAGTCTGGACTATACGGGGGCCAGCTCAACACATCGATACTTCTTTTTTCGAAGTACTTTTGTACCTTTAAATGAAGAGATAAGAAAAAAACAAGTTTTTAACAAATTTTTTATATTTATCTGAAAGGCAATTTTTCTATCTACAATTCAAAATTAATAACTCACAACATTGGCGGTATGGCACGGAGCGTTGTCCTGTTGAAAAATAAATTTGCAAGTCTCGCCAAAAAGCATTAACACAGAAGGCTCAAATTCGTTGTATAGGACCTGCAGATAAACAGCTGCTGTAATGCTGGAACCAAGGAAGCACAATCGACCGGTTTCATTTCCAGAAATGCATCCCCAGACAATAAATCCTTCATTTTTCGGTGAAAGTCTTAAAAGACATTCGTTGCTAAGCCTCTCGCCCGGTTTTCTTCTTACTAGAATTCTTCCATCTCCAACATGCTGCTTGAATTTTGATTCATCGGAAAAAATCACATCATTCCACATCTCTGGAGTCCAAGAAACATGCTCCTGGGCCCATAGCAAACGTTTTTTTTTCACTAGTAATGTGCACTCAGGCTTCTGGACTGGTTTAAGTGCTCTCAAACCAGCTTTAACAAGTCTTTTTCTCACTAAGCTTGGTAAAAATTTTTTTCTCGTTGCTCGCTCAACATCCCGTCTTATGTCCAATGAAATGTTTTAAAACGGTTCCAACGACATTGTAACATTATGAAACGATCTTCAACTAGCGTTGTCTTTCTGGGCCTTCCAGAGCCTTTCTTTCTTTGTGTACTGCCTATCTCTCGCATTTTTTTAATATTCCACACGACAGTTCTTTTAGGAATGTTTAATCTTTCTGCTATTTCACGCGTGGTTAAATTTTCTCGCGCCAAAATCAACATATTGCTTTTACACTGCTCACTAACTTTTCCCATTTTTTTAAACTAAAATTGCACTTTCAGAATAACTTAATCTTACAATATAAGCACTATTAACACTCACAAAAAAATTACAGGCAATAAAACATTTGCACCCTAATGACGGCCGGGAACGGTAGGCGTAAAATAAAATAATTGCTTCACCAATTTTTTTGCACATCAGTTTCGCGGTTGTACCGGTGTAATAAAAACAAAAGACTGTCCAACAAAATATTAATATTAAAGATAGAACTTCTATAAATCATTAAAAAATAAAAAAAAATAAAAAATAGGTGCTTAAATAATTCCATTACTTTAACTCCAATCAACGTCTTTTCAATATTTTGGCATTTTTCGGGGGTTTCCCCTAAATTTCAGGTAAATTTTTGTTTTCAAAAAATTACGTCCTTCATGTATTTGAAATGGAAACAATAAGCCAATTGTTTTCAAAAGTTTTGCAATTTTAGCAAAAAAAGACTTCAATTTGCAATAAAATATGTTTGCCCAATTGTTTTTTCCCAGGACTGTATATTTGAAGATAGTCCTACTTTCATTCCCGAAAAATGCGATGGCAACACTAATTATAATAATTCCAATTGTTTTAGACTATCAGTCCCGAAAATATTTACCAATGTTGTGCGTAGAAAACAGCGTAGACAATTAATTTGGCGAAGAAAGTGTCGATAATTCGTAGAGTACGTAGAATATTTGTAGAAAATGTAGATTGAAAAAATTCCGGCTTATGCGATTCGAATTTTTTTCCGCCAATCTTCTTTTATTTTAAATTCGATGCATTGAAAACTTGTCAGATCTCTACCTCAAGGGGGTCGGTACCTGCCATAGAAAATCATCCAATACCCTTGGAGCAGACAACAATTTCGATTAAGCTTTGCTTCATAAATCCACCACTTTGGCGTTGGTTGGTAGTCAATTTTTCGTTAATTATAAAATATGTACTTTTCGTATGTCTTTGAGAAAGCCTTGAAGAATGCCTTAAATTTTTCAGAAAATCGTAGTACTAAGAACTACCGTTGGGGTGCTAATTATTCAATTATCATATATAATATATTATATATATATAATATATAATATATTATATATTATAGTACCAGGGGACCAAGCTTTGCTCGGTGAAAAGAAAGACAGTTTTTTAAACCTCTTTGGCAAAACAACTTTAATTTCATTTTATTTTATTCGGCTGAGACATAAAAATCGATGTTGCCGAGGTAACCGTGGTCGCTGTCACTATCAAGACTTATAGAATTTTCATCAGGAGCGTTCAATGCTTCTTTCCGCACAACATTATACGTGCAACGTTTATTTTCAGGTGGTAACAGAACTTTCAAGCTATTTTGTCGTTTAAGTCGGGAAAATGCTACGTATAACATACCGTGATTAAGGACAGGTGTACCTAACTCGAGGAATGTGTACTTCTTGTCCAGCTTTTTCCCCAGTAATTATTTTTGCTTTAACTACGTTGTTACATAATTCGATAACAATCAGGTGTGTTCCATTGCATATACCGCATTTTTCCAGCATAATTACCGTATTTGTCTTTAGTTTTAATTCATGGGGTGGCAAATCAACAATTTCAATCGAATTAAGAAATTCTGGCGTGAATTCAATACCTCCTTCTTGTTTATCCTTCACAGAATCATGCCTTTTATACGATTTGTATTCGCCTGGGAGATGATCGACGATATCAGCATTAATATTACTGATTTCTTTGTTCAGGGGCGCGAGAATAACACGTTTCTTCATTCCATCGTAATTTTGATTCGCAAGGTAATTTCCAAATACTTCTTCGATTAAATTATATCCTCAGATTCCATTTCCCAGTGTCAGGATTTACTTTGCGAATGCTTCCTGTTCAAATCGAGTGTTTCACTACGGTTGCTTCCGAGTTGAACAGGTAAGCGCTGACGAAAATCTTCTCCAGCGACTAAAATTTTACCTCCAAATGGCAAGTTTGGATTTGCAATAGACCGCAACAACTGATCCATATTTTGTAAACCATACTTTGGTAACGTCGATGCCTCATCCATAAGGAAAATATCAACTTGAGCGAGTTCTGTAGCTTTGACTGAACCAGGTTTAATGCTGGAAATTGAATCTGGCGAAAGCGGAACTTTCAGACCAAATGTCTTGTGTGATGTTTGTCCAGCAGGCAATAGAGTTGATGCGATTCCAGTAAATGCCATACATTTTACTTTGCGATTTTGGCCACAAAGTAAGTGATACAAGGTCTTATATACGAGGATTTTACCGGTACCGCCTGGTCCATCTATGAAAAAACATTTTGTTTCAACATAGTTAGAGTCATTGGCTGCACGTAACACACTGTCCACAATTTCAATCTGTTTTCCTTGCAGAAGGAGAACAGAATTTAGAATGTCCATGTTTTGGTCATCTTCGTAATTGTCAATGTCGTCCATACCATATCTTCCACCCATAAACGAAAATTTCGACCTTCTGTTGCTGTCATATTTAACTTGAATACAATAATACGATAAGCATGTTTGATTGCAGCATCCTCAGATCTATTATTTCGTCGTGCTTGCAGAATAAAATCTTCAGCCAACTAACTTTTGAATATTTTCCAAAGACCGCATTATCGAAGGCATTTTGGACAGTTCTGATTCTTCTAGACCATCTATCCACTGTTTATCGTTGAAGGCGAGGCCATGAGCTAGGAGGCAAGCTTGTTTGTATGTCGCATAACGAATGTCATTCACAGTAAGGAGATCATCTAAACTTGTTGCGTCCTTCACATTTGCCAGTAGCAGTATAAATTCTGGTTTGTTTGCATTTGCTTCAACGCCTGGTTATGTCGAAAAAAACGCTTCTAGCATTGAACCGTTTTGTCCAATATCTGCCAGATCTTCTTGGGTTTGGTCAATATCTTGTATCTTGTATCAAGCGCTGAACGATATGACTCTTTCTTTGGATTTCATGGCCAAATAATCGCCAGCATGCTTCAGGTGGTGTAATGCAGCGACCGAATATTATATAAATATTTTACCGGACCTATCCTGCCAAGATATTTAGCATTGATGTGACATTGGAACTTTTTCAGCAAATAAGCATTATATGTGGCCACCTGACGATTATCTCGTGTAACTCGGGGATTATCCTTATCTTTTCGATATACTGCAAGTTCCTGTGAAAATTCTTCTCGATTATTTTGGGCCAATTTGGAGTCATAACGATGACGATACTTTGGTTTTTCATCATCGGCTAGAAATGTTACTTCTTTGAATTGCATTGGAAAACCGAAGCGGCACCGCAATTTTTCATTTTTATTGACCATACATGTAGCATCAGGATTTAACTCCAATCCACACGGATTATAAATCATTCACTTTAACACTAATTCTCGCGATTCAGAGTCGTCGATATTTGGAATTTCAACTGAAATTAGATCATGAATTCGATTATGGAACTGGATTATAAATTCGATCTTCAGGATTCATGATCAACAGCAAATGCATATGTGGTAGTCCACGTTTTTGAAATTCGATTGTATACACAAATGCGACCACCTTTCCGTATATCTGTTTTTTATCCAAATCATTGATAATACGCACTGCTTCTTTAATGTCTGGCCAATCGGGATTACAAGTCATGGTGATGACGAAATCTGGCGATCCAAGACGACGAACAATAGCCATTACATCTTCGAAATGTTCAGTATGGTAACGCGTTGATCCGGTGAATGATGATGGTCATATTATTTTTTCACCAACAACTGCATTCTGTTTCGCGGCTAAGTCGTTGATAAGTCGGTTAACACCAGCGTACTGATCGGCTGAAATAGTTTTTTGATTAAATTTGATCCATTGGGTGCGATCACGTTCAACTCGAATGAAAGTATCGACGTGATATTGTTGAAAAAGTCGTCCACCAGCGTTGAAAACTGTTTGACGCAGGTCGGGTGTTAAATTAGTTTGAAAAGAAAGGCTTTCGGCCTGGTCAGGTCGAAAACCTTTACGGTAGTGCGCTAGTTCAAATCGTGTTAGATGTGGACGACTTGCATAAGGTATTCGAAGTGGCATACCCACGGTATATCCTGACGTTCCGACTGGATAAACCAATGGGTAAGTAAAGGGCTCCACACGATAGTCGATATTTTTCAAAATGACAACATCTTCGCCACGTTGTTTTACAACCATTTTATTTGACGGGAAACTTTGATCGGCATTCAGCGTAAAAACAACGCATATTTCATTACATGCAGTGGTACTATTCTGGTAATTCCCCGGGAATAGAGAACTGGGGAAAGAATGTATATGTAATTTCTACCAGAAAAAAAATGTTTAAATAAAAATTACATATAAAATCTGTCCCCAGTTCCCTATTCCGGGGGAATCACCAGAATAGTGCCACAGGAAGGTTGAACCCTCTATAGTCCACACTATCTGGCTCTGTAAAAATGAGCTGCACATTTGGAGGTTGTAGTCCAAGTGCAGCAGCACGTTGATTTATATCATCCTCCACTTCTCGCATCCTCATGTAACTTTGGGCATAAATGTTTTGTTCTCCCAATATTTCCTCCAACAGATCCATTAATTCACGACTGATTCCATAATTTGGAGGATGTTCAAAGGGTTCGTCAACACCATCATCGGAGTGTAAAAAGTACATTTGGCCATATGAAGGTGGTTCAAAATCACCTTGAGTGGTTTGTGTCGGATGTGCCGCCAAATTCATTTTGTGATAAACTTGTCAAGCTGCTTTGAAGCTAAAAATGTTACAAAGGTTAAACATGAGTTGAAGTTTCGGATTCGTTTTTATCTCGTTCTGATATGATCATGCGGCTTATCGTTTTTAGATTCTGGACGAATGCAAATTTTTTATCAGCAATTTATTGCTCAAATTTAGTGTTTTGGCGCAGGTAGCAAAGTGTTTCTTTGGTTAAGCATATATGTATACGTACCTCATATCATTGAAAAGTTTTGAAGAATGTTCCGACATAAAATGAAGGACGCTTGTACTCAAAACTACCATTGTGGCGCTGGAAATAGTTACATTTAGTTCGTTCCAATAAAATCATGTGACACATAAACCAATCATGGTTGAAAGGTTTTGAAAAAGTAATAAATTTATTACCAGCATTTTAGTTCACAAATCCACCGCTTTAGCGCTGGCGACAAGCTAATACTTTGATATAGAATATATAAGAATACAATACATGAAATTTTTTTAAAAAACCAATGAACAATCAGGAAATGTTTCTTGAGTCATTTTGTGGAGAATTTTTTAGTGGAAATTTTCGTTTTTCTTTTTATGTCAATTTGCCGGGTTTGTGCACCAATCCAAACATATATTAATTCCAATCCCCTTTCGCAAATTGAAAATTTGTTGGTTTAAATATTTGGATTAATATATTTTTTTGCGTACTTACTGAATTTGGTTAGGTAAATAAGCATACACCGGAAGTTTGCTTACTTTTATTCTCGCAGGTGTCTAACCCCTGGTTTAGTATACCATAGATACAACACAGTTGTCGATGTAATCCACTTCGAGTAGTTAGTCAAGGAACCCGGAAAATCGGAATATGCCCAAAACATTTTTTTGCATGCAAATGCAATTCTAGTCGGAATCAAGTTCATCAAGATATATTTTAACGAGACCAAATAAAAATTGGTTACGTATCAGCTCTATCGATAATCATAACGTCGTATGAAGCTAAATTCGCGGATCTAAAAGCAATTCTCTATTCAAAGTCTATCTGCACATCTTTGAAGATGATACTGTATCAACCTTCATCTGCAATCAACCTTCATTTACAAGTTTCATAAAAATATTGGGGTATTTGAGCGAGTGGTGATGATTATGTGCATTCGAGTACCATGGCTCAAAGTAGTTTATTTTGGCAGCTCTTTATTTGGATTAAAAGTTTAACGAGTATATAGCCCTACATTTTATAACATAGGTTTTTACCTTTTTTGGAATATTTCTAAAATTGTACTAATTGTACTAAGCCAGCTGCCAGTTTTCCAAGCAAAGCAACACATATCATAAACATAGGAGTACGTCATTGCCATACATAAAAAATTAAGTCGAAATTTTTCAGATGTGAGTTAGAAATGAAGCCGAAATGGTTCAATTAACAAAGAAACCATAGAACTGTGCCGATTTCTAACAGAAACAATAATTTTCGGTATTTTCTACATCGTCGACGACATTTTTATAGTCTTCTACTTACATTCTCTACACATGTATAACATTAATTGTCTACGCGGTGTAGATACGGCACATCACTGATATTTCCAGCTAAACTATCATGACAGCTAGAACTATCATGACACTATACTTTTTCGGGGCTGAGAGTAAAATTATAGCAATTTGATGAAAAAAACTTGAAAACTATCATGATGGAAAATGTTTTGGGGCTTGGACAAAATAATCATATTGTTTATTCGCCCTTTCCCCATGATAGAGGAAGATTTAAAGTGATTTCTTTAATTTTTTTTTTAAATTTGCTATGATGTGGAGTTATCATATAGTTGCTCGATCTCAGGAACTCTTCGTTGGCCGGACTATTCGTTTGCGGACTTCGTTGTTGTACGCACACTCGCATTAGAGGTCAAGAAAGATTGATCCTCTAATTGGGAAGTGGTGTTCCGATTCCGTCTCGCGCTTAACGGTGACATTTTGAATTGGGGGTACCTCCACCTTGATAGGAAAAGATGATTTTGCAAAAATCACATTTAGCTTTCTTAAATTTTGCTAGACTTGATGATTATGATTTCGGCGTAGAATACTCGAAATTTGATTAGTTAGGATGGAGTTCTATAATTTCGGTAAATCTATATGAAATAACGGTAATAAAAATATTTAATTTTTTTTTATTCATCTACCAACAAACATTTAGTCTACCGAAAACAAAATTTAAACATCGTGTTTCTCGTGACCATATGTTTGACTCTTTCTTTTTTCATTTCTGTCATATGAACAGAACAAGTAAAATAGAAAAATATTTGTTTATGTTTTTCTCGCTATCTGTAAAAAAAAATCAGTCTTAAAAAAAAATGTCTGTTAAAAAAATTTTAACCTGACTCATTGAAAAGCACTCATTTAATCATCCGGACAATTTGAGCATCTGATTAAAAGTATCCGGTTAGAGTTGATTTAAACGTCACTATAAGCTCTGGTGGCAGCTATTAGTTCGAAACATTGACGGGTTTCTCTCCACCCGTGTCAGGTTAATGACAACTGCTTTAGCTCATCAAATAGAGTAGAATGTAGAGCGTTGTGAAGATTTCTATGCACTACGGATTCTTTATCCTCGGTGCTATAGTGTTGGTATGGTAAATATTCTGCAAACCCCTTATTCCAGTTGAATTTTTAGTTATAAATGGAATTTACCTAAATTTTCTGCAGGTGTTTGTTGTCACCTTCTGAGAGCTTCCTGGACGTTATGCTGCTATGATTTATAGCTTAAAGTGATTTATAGTTTCTGTCTGGTACTGGACTTGTGTTACACTTGATTATATGGTTTAAGTCTACGTAACCCGGTGGAAGCTGCAAGGTAATTTCGCTTCAACCGCGTATTCCGTACAATCGGCATTATTTTTTAACGTCACTGCTTTATAGCGAAAACATGAGTCGTGTATGACTATATAATTTGATTAAACGGAATATTTTAAAACTTAAAACCACATTATTTGAAATTTACTAGACAGTATTAAGCAGATGCAGTATTTTCCACACAAAAAACACTAAACTTTATAACTAAAGGAAATGTATACATACATGCTCTACTTTATGCACACACACAAAGCAGATTTATACGAGAGAATATGTAATGAAGTATAAAAATTTAATTCTACTTTTTTAATTATAAAAACTATAAAACAACATTCCTCTTTTGTACGTAACAAGACTGCTCTTATCGTCGTCAGATTTTAAAAAAATAATCTCATCATATTCTCGTATAATGTTTGCTACTGGCCTACATAATATATGAAGTGAAATTTATTTATATTTTAAAGTGTAAAAAGCGACCTGGGAACAGAGGACATTCAGAATTAACAATCAAGTGATTTGTATTATTTTATAACAAGACAACCCCCAGCTAAAGAGACGTGCCTGGAAGGAATTTAGTATCGTCCAGCTCATCATTTCTTTAGGTCCATAAACAAGAGACGCTGCTATTTATTCAGTTGTTGCGTTAAACTTCTCATATTTAAATATTTTCAAATTTGCTAACCACCTAGCGGTATGAAATATACTTTACGACCTATTCTCATATATATATATATATATATATATATATATATATATATATATATATATATATATATATATATATATATATATATATATATATATATATATATATATATATATATATAAATATATACATATATATATATATATATATATATATATATATATATATATATATATTTATATATATATATATATATATATATATATATATATATATATATATATATATATATATATATTATATTCTAAGAATTGTATGAAAAATTACAATATACGACAAAAATGCTGATTATGGAAATTAAATGGAAAAGTACAAATGATATTTGATGATACAAATGGAATTTGGATGATCCGCGATTTTACTGTGTGTGGAACGGATGTTGAAGTATTGTGTTCTTAACTTCTTAACTCTTCCTTCTCTAAAAATCCGCGTGCCGTGGATTAAAAATTCAGCTTGATCGGCTGTATTCCGAGTGGCTCAGTATGTTGATTGGTCACTTCGTTGTTCTTGAACTCGACTATCCCTTTATGCTTCCTTGCTCTTATTACCAAAACCATAATTACTATGATTATGATGAATATGACGATACCGTCCGTGATGTTATTTATCTGATGGTATGTTGTTAACCTTCGGAGTTTTCCTATGTTATTGACATGTAGGTCGTGTAGCTATTCCAGGTTAAGCCTTATCCTCTGCTCTGTAATATTTGGCTGCATTTATGGCGGCAATATCTGAGATGTTCTCGTTTCTTTGTTGGTGAAGATCCATTGTTTTATCGCTATAGATTCATTTGTATTACACTAAATAACTGCCTTCTAGATGTTTGGTCGAATTGCTATATGTTATCGCACCATGAAAGTTACTTAGAAAAATAATGTTATCGGTTACGGATTATATTATTTCTTTTTCATTAAACGTGAATTCGCATTCTGCATTTAATCCTTTCAGCAGCTGATTGATACAAACGTTGTCTTTCAATTCCTGTAGTTGGCTGAGGCCACAGATAGCGGTTTCTCTCCTCATTTAGCAGCTATCGGTAATCCCATATATGCTGTGTTGGTTTATAAAGATTTCTTTGTATTTCAAATGAACTTGTTTGTTATTTTTTATTGTAGACCTTATTTGGAAGTGGTGGAATTCTTCATTACTGGTTTTGGGGATTGCAATGACGTACAGGATTGTTGTGTTTTTGATGATCATAATTGGTTCGGCATATTCTACAGCTTCAATTTCATTAGAGTAGGGCAAGGTTTCTTGAGGGGGGGTTCTCGAGTTGATTATCCCGCCCTTAGCGAGTTGTGCGGTTCTTATGATTTCTATTACCTCTTCCTTCACTATTTGCAGTCGATTTGCATTGTCATCTAGATATAATAAAATTACATTATGTTGACTGAGGATCTTCTGGACTTTATCCGTTATGACAGTACTTATTTTGTACTGTTCATTATTGTTTTCGATGATCCTAATCTGGCTTTTAAGGATCTCGTCCCGATCGGTTGCGTCTGGAGAGCCTGCAACCCATTTCCAAGCATATCCTATCCAATTGATTAATCACTTTGTTCTCGATTGTTGCCCTCGAAGTTCTCCTACTAGTTTCTCTATTTCATCGATTTGGTATGTTAATTTGGATTTCATAATGTTCGAATCGATTACCTTTATTTCCGACTTGATGTTTGCCAATATCTCGGTATAAGAGGGCAGGTCGATTCGATCTATAATTTTGAATTTTCCACTTAGAATGTTTCCATTACCATGTTTGATAGACACGATTGGAGTATCGTACTCGTGTATGTTTAGAGATGTCGTTATGCTCCACAGGCATGAACTAGAAGGAAAAACATAAGTGATTTAAGTGGGTATGTTTTCAATGTGCGTCTTATGTACTCTTTTCGCCGAGACCGTTGTGACGGTAACTTTATTATCTTTTGCGACGATCTCTGTTTTATAGCTGTGTATGTTGGTTGTCCAATTTCGTATATTTTGGGAACGTTCCTTTTCAAGTTTTCATTTTGTAATTTAAGTCGTTGATTGTTTCTAATTCGTTGTATAATATCCTCATTCACTTTTTCCTTGAAGTCTAATAAATTTTGATAATTAACCCGTTGTTCTCTTCCAAAAAATATGTCGCTGGGCTTCTTCGCAGTGTCTGAATGAATGGGTTGTTGTACCAATCAACGGTTAATATAGCCACCTCCTTAGCTGTGAAGTCTTTATATTCGTTTTGAAGGCATCGAACTAGTTCAATTATAGTGTAGTGGACCCTCTTTACTGCTCCGTACACTTCACTTTTCTGTGAGGGCGTCAGATATACTTCGATGCCCAAAGTCCTTAGGTAGTCCGCTACAATAGAGCTGACGAAACTGGAGTCGTTGTCCATTACCATTATTCTGGGTATTGTAAAATAATGTAAGACTTTGATTATTTTGTCCCTCATGTGTACTGCTGTCCTAACCTTGACACTGAAAAGTTTCACGAATTTGGAGAATTTGTCGATGCATGCTATAAATTTCTCGCCTTTAATGTCGATGAAGTCGATGTGTAGAATTTCGCTTGGATATGTTGGGATTGGGGTCTCTTGAAGTCGAGGTTTGCTGGGATTGCGATCATATTTATTTTCATTACATAATACTGTGGGCAAAAAATAGTAAGACTCTTTTCATAATTTTAAAATTCTTTATTTATTTCTCCAAATCTATTTCGTCCCCCTCAAAGTAATCCCCCCCGGCCTCAATACTCTTGTGCCAACGTTTTTTCCCATCCTCGAAACAGCTGGGAAGTCAATTTCCGGAATAGCCTCCAATGCGCGTAGCGATTCACGTTTAATGTCTTCAATTGACTCAAAACGCTTTCCCCGGAGCGGTCGTTTGAGCTTGTTGAACATCCAGAAGTTACACGGAGCTAAATCAGGCGAATACGGTGGTTGCGGAACGATATGGGAGGAATTTTTGGCGAAAGAATCACCTAAAACCAATGCAGTATGAGAAGGTGCATTATCGTGGTGCAAAAACCGAGTTGTCGACCCATAACTCCGGCCTCTTTTTACGAATAGCTTCGCGCAAACGACGCATAACACTCAAATAGTATTCCTTGTTGAAAACTGTCAATATCACCTTGATTTTTGACTTGCTTTGGCGTGGTTTTTTCGGCTTCGGCTCACCTTTGGCACGATATTCGGCCGATTGATCGTCTGTTTCCGGGTCGTAAGCATAGATCCAAGGCTCATCGCTAGTTATAATACGTTTCATGACATCCTGGTATTCGGAAAGCATTGTTTCACAAATGTCGAACAAATCGTGCTTTCACTTTTGTTAGGCCTAAATGATCTTTCAAAATGGTTAAAGTTATGGCTCGACCCTCTTTGAACAATTTGTATCAATCAAAAACACTTGCTCGCGACATACAATTGCCACCGAAGGCCTTTTTCAACATTCTGAATGTTTCGGCACCACAAAATTGATTCCGCACACAAAATTTAATGGAACTTCTTTGTTGAATAATTTTGCTCATTGTAAAAATCGCCGAATACACTTTTTGTACTTCAGAAAGACAATCGTATACTAAACACTAATGATTATTTTGATATGACATTTGGCACAGATGTCACTGACAGTCATACCAACATAGAAAAAAAATATTTCGACGAATGGTTTTCGGCGTGAAATTTAAATTAATAAGTCTTACTTACATTTTGCCCACTAGTATGTCGCAATTCTGCGTGTATTTTTTAATTAGGCTGTTCCTCTTGTATGATATGATATTTGTTGTCGCCGTTGCTGATGTCTTCTACTATCCTCTGAATTATGCGTATTTTGTAGTTGCGCAGGTGCATGTTGTAAGGTTCTTGGAATAACTGAAGATATTTTTCCGCAACACAAATGTTGGATGCAGGTTTTCCTTGAGGTGTTTGATAAGTTCTCCGTTTGCTTGATTTTCCGTCAGGGATATGTAATGCCAGCTAATACAGTTCCGATACTGTGGTTTGACGCATCCGTTGTTAATATAAAAGATTTGTCGAAGTCCGGAAATATTAAAAGGTCGGCTGATGACAATAGCAGTTTTAACTGTTGAAATGCTTTCAACTCTGCATCTTTTAAGTGTCTGTTTATTTTCTTTGATTGGTTGGCCTTAAGTTGCGCATTTTCCCCTCTTGTAAGATTGGTCTACGGTTTTGCTACCTTAGCAAAATCCTTGATGAATCTCCTGTAATACGATGTTAGACCAAGAAAACTTGCTCTTTAAGGTTTTCAGGCGGTTTCAGTTTCTGTACAGCCATTATTTTTTGGGGTTCGTTCTAATTCAGTCATTTGTTATTATGTATGCTAAAAACTCGGTTTCTTCCTTTAAAAACTCTGTTTTGGCTAGGTTTACCCGAAGCTTATCTTTCCATAGTTTATCTAGAATTTTGCTGACATTCTCCAGGTGCTCCTCTTCATTTTTTCCTCCGAATATGATTATGTCGTCCACATATCTTTCCAATATTCCTTCAGGACGTCATCGATTATCCTTTGGAAAATCGCCGGAGCGTTTTTCAAACCGATTGGTAGCCTGGTAAATTTATATTTGCCGTTTATAGTCGAGAATGTTGAAAGATTACCGTCTTGGGTATATCTTTCAACATCTTTATGTTATGGAATCCGGATGTTAGATCCAGTATTGTAAAGAATCTCGAGTCGCCTAAATTTGCTATGGTGTTCGGTAACTATCGGTAGTCGTGATGAAATTTTAAATTATGAATATGAGTCATCACACTTCAAATTTTTATTCTCAGTTGGTACATTTTTATAACGATATTCACGACATTTAAACCTCCATCGGCAAGGTTTCGTAAACACTGTATTTGGAGATTGTATGTGACATTTGATAGATCTATGAAAATAAAAATTGTACACTGTCATGGTCGATTAAAATCTTCCATCGCGATAAACACATCTATTTGATAAGACATTTTCATTGTAGATTTCACTAAATTTTAAATTAATTTTAAATTTATTATTAAATTTTAATGTGATTTAAAAAATAGAAGGATGTACTTGTTGTAGCCAACGCTCGACATCTTTTACGTTAAATGTACATAGATCTGGAATACACCACTCTTATTCCTAAAGCGAAATATTGCTGCTTAAATTTCAGAAAACAAACTCTTGTTCAAAATGTAATCTTCATTACAAAAATTGGAAAAAAACTTCTACGGAAGCTGCCACCTGCCACTTCCAATGGACCGATTTCGGCCAAAAATTACTGCGATCTCCTAATTTGTAGAAGTGTAAAAATTAAATTGAATGAAATTTTTATTGAAAACATTTTTTTTTTTTAGCAAAAACCGTCATTTCCGGCCAAATTTTAGAAAAATACTCAGGGTCTGATATTGTTGCAAATTTAATTTAGAGTCTTGTAGTTCGTAATCGTTTTTCTCGTAAATGCTATATTTTTCTAAATATTTCCATAAAACGAGTTGCCACTCCCGGTGGACCGATCTCGGCCAAAAACTGGGATCACAACGATCTCCGAATTAATGAAAAAAGCTTAGGTATGAAGTTTCGCGAGCAGTTGTCATTAATTGAAAGATTCGAGATACCTCGTTTTGTATTTTCCAGTAAATTTGATTTCGTCCAGCTTCATGGATTTTCTGATGCATGCAATGATGCGTATGGTTACTGTATCTACATACCATGTGTCATTCGGAACGACGTAAGCACTTGCCGATTACTTTGTGCCAAATCTCGTGTCGCACCCATAAAGAGTGTCTCTTTGCCACGGCTTGTGTGCAGCTGAACTGTTAGCTAATCTATTACATCGGGTGACTTCAGAGCTAAACTATAATTTCGAAGGAATTTATTGTTGGGCCGATTCGGAAATTGTTTTGAATTGGCTTGCTGCACACCCATCAAATTGGACAACGTTTGTGTCTAACCGTGTATCGAATATCCAGCGATTAACTGAAAAATATGTATGGAATCATGTAGATACAAAACGTAATCCGGCCGATGTTGTATCTCGAGGTATGTTGCCTAAACAATTATTAAAGGACAACAGCTGGTTTGTTGGGCCGGATTTTTTAACGGATCCTACAACGTGCTGGCCAAACCAACGCATACAGGTCGATAACAAAAACGTACCAGAAAGAAGAAAGAATAATATCGTGGTGCTTGCTGCTGCAAACACACAAAAAAATATTGTCACGTCCTGCAAGTTCGTGAGTTCTTTCCGTCAGTTGCGACGTGTCTTTTCTTACGTGATTCGTTTCGTCGATCGCCGAATTCTGAGACGTAATATGGGGCCAGAAGCTGTTGCTGACTCTTCATTTACGCCATTAGGACTCTCTAGAGCAATGAAGCTGATGGTTCGTATCGTGCAGCGTGAATGCTTTAGTGAAGATTATAGAAGATTGTTCAAAAATCAGCAGTTGCATAGCAATAGTTACATTCAGAGGCTACGGCCGTTTCTTGATGACGAGGAAATAATTCGGGTTGGAGGGCGTCTTCAAGAATCAAATTTGGCGTAAAATCAAATGCACCCCATATTATTGCCAAAAAATAACCAATTTGTGCTGGCGCTTGTCGAATATTCGCACAATAAGAATCTTCATGTTGGACCTCAAGCACTTCTAGCTGTAATCAGACAACAATACTGGATTATCAATGGAAGAGACATTGCCCGCAGAATAGTACAACGCTGCCTAATATGTTTCAAGCATCGGCCTGTTCTTTACAGGCAGATAATGGGGAACCTACCGTCGCACCGAGTTCAGCCGGCTCGTCCGTTTCTAGTATCTGGGATGGATTTTTGCGGTCCTGTAATGATTTCTTACAAACATCGCGGTCAACGTCCTGCTAAGGCATATATAGCAATATTTATGTGCTTTACTACGAAATCCGTTCATTTGGAGTTAGTGAGCAACCTGTCATCCGATGGTTTTATTGCGGCGCTAAAAAGATTCATCAGTCGACGAGGTTTATGTTCGACTTTGTATTGCGACAACGCTACAAATTTCGTTGGTGGAAGACGTCAATTAAATGAACTTCGAGAGCTGTTCTTCAATAAAGAAAATCGGGATCACATTTTCAAGGCCTGTGCTGAGGATAACATTCAAATATCACATATACCACCTCGATCGCCGCATTTTGGTGGCCTTTGGGAGGCCGCTGTTAAGTCAGCAAAACATCACATGTATCGAATGCTTAATAATTCAACGCTTACTTATGAGGAGTTTAGTACGGTTTTGGCTCAGATCGAAGCAGTTATGAATTCAAGGCCTTTAACGCCAATGTCTTCTGATCCGTCGGATCTAAACGTGCTTACACCAGGTCATTTTTTGATCGGGCAACCACTTACGGCGCTAATAGAACCTGACTTGTCTGTACTAAACGTCAATCGCCTCAGTCGTTATCAACTGATTAGGAGAAATCAGCAAGAATTTTGGGAGCGTTGGGCAAAGGAATACATCGTCCAATTGCAGCAACGTTCTAAGTGGAGATCGCCGTCAAAGGTAGAAACAGGTACGATGGTTTTAGTTTCGGAGGACAACGTTCCGCCTTCAAAATGGATATTTGGTCGAATCGTCGAGGTGCACCCTGGGAAAGATGGCATCATCCGGGTAGTAACAATTCGAACTAAGAATGGCCTTCTCAAAAGATCAGTTCAAACGCTTGCTCCACTACCCATCGATGAAGAAGGAGTAGGCGGCAGTATGTCGCATCGCAACAACGTATTTCTGGTTTAGAAAGCATTAATAACACAACTTGATTACGCTCGATTTCTATTTTTTTTGTTAAACTGATCTACAGTTCATTCTATAAATTATTTTTATGTTTATTAGAGTAATTTTTGGCATTGGTAAACGAACAATCGAGCTAATCATGTCGTGTACAACGATATTGTAATAAAATATATAAAAATCTCGAGTAGTCGCTTTTCTTTAATTCGTTACGTGTTGTGCTTGTGGTGTATCATTCAGTTTGGATATTTTTGAGGCTTTTGTGAGTGATTAGTGCAGCGATTATATATGAAGAATTGCGATCGCGTACAACAGTATTGCTAGTGTCGTTTATCTCGTGTCGCACAAAATACACCGTATATCCGTATCGTGGAGATACACAGTCGATATTCCAAAACTTCGTTTAAAACATATTCAAGAATTCATCGCGGAATTAAATTTCATCATATTCAGTTAAAAATTGCACTTGATCCGCTAAAATACGCGTTATTAGAGTAGTGTCCCATCGAGTATTAACTAATTATGAGAGTATCATCAATTTTGTAACGCTTTGACTAACTCTACCGAATATTCAAAATGCGGCTAGTACGGTCCCTCCAAAAACGTTAGTGGCTAATTTTTATTAGAGCACCGTGTAAATGTTTGATTTGTACAAATCTAGCTTGGCTCAAGCAGCTTACAGCTTTCACCAACAATGGAAACAAGAATTTGGCTTCGCATGTAAAAAACATTAGTTATAGAAATGATGACGGTGCGCGATTCCCTTTTCGCTTGGTAAACAATTTTTTTTTCAATATTTTCCAAATTTTTCTAATTGTCATCCACAAAAATAATCTCAACTATCATAAAAACTTTATTTTATATTTAGAATTCTACGTTATATTGAAGCATACAATAGAGTTTCTAGAACACCGTCACCAAACAAAATATGAAAGCAATTTGATGCTATCGACGTCCAGATAGACATTTATACATAGCGTAACACTATAATAGGTTACTGGTTTATCAAAATTACGTTGTTTACGTAAACTACTTGTGAAAACAACTTATTTACGTTACCTAATTGATTTGGTCGTTTTTGTACATTAAAATTTAGTTTACAAATATTAACCCTCGGAAGTATCCAATTTTAGACCAACAAAACATTATTTAGTTTTTCTTTAACTTTGGAAAACATAATTATTTTTTGTTGGTCTTCGACTTCGTCATAAACAAATCGATTAAAGTGGTTAGTTTACATATTTTTCACCTTATAACAGGAAATTACCGTAGTAGCAACAAATTCATTGAAAATTTATATTTGCGCAAAACACCTTTTCGTTCACCACTTAATTAAAATATTCACTATTAAACTGTCAATATAGTGAAACAAACAATCACTGTGCGTAATCTGTTGCCACTTATCTTGAACAAAGCATCGTGCTGTCGATTACAAATCTTAAATATTTTTGTGTAATGTGACGAGAGCACTTTAGAATTTGTTGATTATTCAAAATTGTCTACATTGTTACACCATATCGGGCTTTAGTAATCTTTATGAATTTTAGACTTTGAGATTTTTTTTTTTGTTAAGAGGAAAATTCAATCAATCAACAAAATATTTTCTCTTCAATTTATTTAGCAAGATTGATGAGCCTAAAAATGAATCCTCGTCGGATAATATTTGTCATCCAATTATACAACATGGACATGAATTTTTATTATTTTTTTTTGTTGCAAACATGACTGTTTATACATCGGTTATATCGACGGCCTTACGTTTAGGTCGTTTGGAAAATAATGTCATTGACCTTTAAAGTTTATAAATATAATGTTGAGTACGTTAAAGCATTTTTAAGGACACCATACTTGGACTGCAAATTTCAGCTGAGATCTGATATAGCGATACGATGAACACCAATGTGTTTGTTAAAGAGCGCATATTTCCAACAGACGACACTCTTAAATCTTTGGCCTATTTATTCAAATATTATCTGAGATAAAGCCAAAGAAGTTTATACTGGCCAACGCTTTACTATGACTGATGGAACCTGTTGTTGTTCAATGGCCTTAAGAACACTACTTGTATACTCAACAAAATTTGTCATTGTGAATTTATCAGCCATCACCCCATTTTGACAATTCAACAGATGTTGTAGAATAATGTTTTTGAATCTTTAACATTCAGAAATTTGGAAGCTGTTCTACTGTAGCATGAAATATCGCTCGAAAATGAATTTCCAAAGCCTTCCATGTACTGTAACGGACGCTAAGTATTTTAGTGCCCGTTGAACATAAGAGATATCAATGGTATGGAAAGTCGTGCCATCTTTGCCGTTAGCTCAAGTCGTAGAGGTGATATTGGTCGTGGAATAAATTCTTGACTTCCCATAAGATCCATTGCTTGCTGATGACAAAGAGATTAGATCTAATACCTAAATATTTGTTACGATTACATGATCGTAACAAGCGCTGTTTGATTTTATTCCCCTCGGTTTGTGTCCTCGCTTTCGGAGTTGCTTAATGTTTGTGCACGTCGTGGTGATGGCGCGAGGGTGAGTGAGATGAAGAAAGAGAGAACAATGCGCATCGAATGGGTGTGTAAAGCAAAACATTCCATAAGAATGTTTTTCTTATATGCCTCTCGTTTACATCAATGCGAATTGATGTAAACGAGAGACAGAGAAGAAAGACAATTCTTCTGGAATGTTCTGCGCGTCGTTGTGCGGGGCAAGAATTTTTTTCTTGGTAGTCATTCGAGTTTGTAATTTTGGATTCGAGTTTTGATTTTTTTGAGTGCAGTCAAATTTATATTTTTAAATAGTCAAGTTTTGATTTTTGAATTTGAGTTGGAAAAATTTTCTATTTTCTAAATTAAAATATAAATTACAAAAAGTAATAAAATTAAATATATTACTAATATTTGTAAAAAAAAAATAAATGTAAAATCACTACCTTTTATTCGTGTAAATTTATAACATAAATTCCTGTATCCAGTTATTTAACAAAATCAAATACGAAAGCAAAAAGTGATTTTGAAATAAAAGATAAATAAAAATAAAAATATGGTGTGACATTTATTGCATTCGATTCAAGAAAAGGAAAATTTGTACTTAAAATAATTAAGAAACATATTTAATTATACATAAGTGAATTGAATTGTAGTTGCTTGTAATTTTAAGTAAATTACACTGTGCTTAAAAAGCGAGAGGATTCAATCAAATTCGGCGCAAAGACGCCCAAAATTTTGGTGGCCTATCGAGGCAAATCTATTACGGCGGGAAGACGCCCAACATTTTGGTGGCCTATCGAGGCAAATCTATTACGGCGGGAAGACGCCCAACAATAAGGTGGCCTATCGAGGCATAAATTGGTATCGGGGAAAGGCCCCGCAACTTCCGACCGCACAAGGTCGCTGCATACGGGTGGCCAACCGGCCCCTCGTGTTTTTTTTGGTGTTTTATTTGGTATCGGGGAAAGGCCCCGCAACGTTCGACCGCACAAGGTCGCTGCATACGGGTGGCCAACCGGTCCCTCGTGTTTTTGTGGTTTTTTGTGTAACGGTGAAAGGCACCGCAACGGTCCGGGTGTGGCATCACCACCTGTGGCATGACGGCCGCGCAAGGCCGCAACGGTATTTTTTTTAAGATATATTAAGGTACCATTTTTTGATTTATATTTTTTTTTTTTTTTTTAATTTTTTTTTGATTTTATTTTTTTTTTATATATTTTATTAATTTTTTTTTAAATATTTTTGTAATCGAGCGCCGCACAGCGGGTGCACGCTCGGTGTGTATCGTTCTCTCTCTCTCTCTCGTTTCTCTTGGTGCGGGTGGAGGGGGAAGTTGTTTTCCGGTTGTTGTTGTTTTTCTTGTTTTTCTAAAAAAATAATAAAATGAATTATTAATTTTTCGGTGTGGTGTGATGGGAGCGGAAACTCCCTCTGTGTCGGCGTAGTGTTTGCGGTCCCTTGATGCCCGCATCCGATTCCGTAACCAGGGCTTGTCCCCGTTTGAATTCGGATGGATGCGCGCACCAAGGCACCGCTCTCGGTTTATAATTTCGTTGTGTTCGTTCCTCAGGTTCCGGCCGACGAGTTTCGGCGGAACTCCGGGTACATCTTTTGATTATTTGCGTTCCCCTAACTTTCTGTATGATCACGGTGTAAGCCAGGAGCCCTGTATGCCTCAAACCCCACGACTTTAGCACTTCTCCGCTGAGAACGTAGCCGGCAAAAATCACCGTGGAGGCCTCTGCAGGTGCTTAGTGATATCTGCAGGTTGGCAGTAGCCAGCCTGTAACATATTGACCGCAGAAAATTTTGAACTTACGATTACTTGCTTACAAAACAAAATCCACACACCCACACAATACCGTTGCCTTAGTGAATCATGCTCTCAAAAATAATTATAATGATAATAAATTGATAAAAAAAAAATTTCAAAATTCATAAAAAATGTAAATAAACTGTATTTAAGAATAATTATAAGTGAAATTTTATAATTGATGTCAATTTTAGAAAAAGATACTAAATTCTTAGACCCTAAGTACGCGTACTATACATAGTAATAATTACAATTAATACTAGGACTAATCATGCACTTTTGAATAGATAATATAAATTTATTTATGAATTTATATAAATAAAACAATTATAATAGAGAAAAAAAAATTAATAATAATAATTAGATTTAAACATATGTAATAATTTCAAAACTCACTCGTTGCGCATGCGATTAACCGTAGTATCCATATATACCGTGGTATCCGTATAGCCCGTAGTATCCGAGAAAATTAGAATTCTCGCGATGACTTCCAATTATTTACAACATGGGTTTCGACGTGTTGTAGGTATACATATAGCCATGTGCTTAGATAAATCCTCTATATGGTCCAATCTGATTGATCAAATAATTTGCTCGTTTATTGATCAACGTGGAATTCTGCGATTTTATTCGGTACTAAATATCCGTTGCACCGATGATTTGTTATTCCCAGAAGTTTGTATGCACAAAAAAAAAACGAAGACCTTATCAATGTTTTGTCACAAGACCGCTTGACAAAAATAACTGGACCCTACACTTAAGCTTTAGGCCAGTGTATATCGAACAGGACCAGTTAATGATTAACCGTACACATTAGTTTTTAAATCATAAAGATTGTTTTGTTAGTGTACGTACTAACTATAGGCGGATTATATTATATTAACTCAACATTCATCCGATTTAACTTAAGATGTATAGAACGACCTTGCACGTGAGTTTTTGACGATCATGAATCGATAGCGTAACACCTTAATTATTTATTACTATATATATATATAATAGTTTTCGAGTTTTTTTTTTTTAAATTTTAATGTTATATAATTCTATCACTTAACTATGTTATTCTAAGTTAAACTATAGCATCAATTATAAGATTCACTGCACTATCTTCCGGAACCATAGCACATGCTCGCGTTTTCTTTGCGATAAAACAGTAAGGTCACTTTAACTGATCGTAATTCGGTACATTAATATCACTGAATTTACTTTGATCGTTTTCTTTTCGAAATGCTTGTGCTATTACACTAAACGTTTAAGATTCATTAAAACCGATTATCCGTAATCACAAATAAAAGTACAATCGATTAATTTATCGGATTATCACCATAATAAATGTTGAAACAAGTCCACTAATTTATTATATATTTTTTTCTTCATCACATACACAATCTGAGAAAACTAAATGCACTCCCGTGCAACCCGGGTATCTAACTTGATACACTCAACGATATTTAAACTTGTTTTACTTTTTAATTGTTTTGCAGCACACGCCTCAATCTTAACTGATTACCAAAATTTATTTTTTTCATTACCAAATAACAACCGGGGTAATTCATTTATATTGGATGTTGGTGGGAGGATCTACTACAATTTTATTTTAATGTATATAACATGGAATAACAACAGGGGTTTACAACTGGGACATGCAAGCATGTTACAGTACTGGCGATTAGTCATCTTCGTACTGAGACATTGAATTAAATGTCAGACCAAATTGATTAGCTTGATGTTTTATAAAAAACGATGAATTTCCATCCAATCCCTAATTAATGTATTCCAATGGGAACCATGTGAAGTTATCCCAGTTTTTCATCACAGGAATTTTTTTTATTATTATTGACTATTCTATTCCATCCCAGTTTTTTCATTTAATACAAAACCCTTCCTGGGCCGCAAATACCGATTATTGTTTCGAAATGGTATATAGCTGAGTGATTGCTAACCAAGTGGCCAGCACCAGCCGTACATTCAAATTTGAGTAAATGGCCAAGTTCCAAAATCTCAGGCCAAGTTAAATAAAAATTTGTATCTCTTAAGAACTTTCTAGACCGGAAACGATTCCTCAGGTTTTGAGTTGGTAATGATAAGTGCAAACTATGGTAAACACTCCAGTGCCAGCCGTATGTTAGGATTGGCACAATCTTCCAGCTTCGATATGGCCCCATATAAATTTATCTGAAAATCGTCTATAACTTCCAAACATTTCCTCGGCCGGAAAGAGCGATTAATGTTTCAAAATGGTATGTACTTGAGTGATTGCTTCCCAAGTAGCCAGCATTAGCAGTATGTTCAAATTTGAGTAAATGACCAAGTTTCGAAATCTCAGGTTAAGTTAAATAACAATTTGTATCCCTTAAGAACATTCTACCGACCAAATGGCACAGTGGTTAAAGCTTTGGCGTTTGGATCGGGAGGTACCGGGTTCGAACCCCGATAGGGTCAGGATGCAAAGGGAATTTTCATCAACAAATTACGATTTGTGATGGAATGGAACACATCTATGACCCCCTGTCGGAGTGCAAAACTCATGGACCGACCCATCTTCCATGCCAGTATAGGCTGACATGGAGCTATGCAATGTGCAGATGGTGATAAAATCGGACCTATATCCGTACGTCCTCGAATTGGCCTACACTGGCGAAAAAGTAAGGACGTAAATAAGCAAACCGCGGAAGAGTTGGGAGAGCCTTGGCCCCAGAACAGATAGCAGGGAAAAATAAAAAAATAAAAAAAAAAAAGAACATTCTAGACCGGAAGATACAAATTTTTATTTAACTTGATCTGAGATTTTGGAAGTTGGCCAATTTACTCAAATTTAAATATGTGGCTGGTGCTGGCCACTTGGTCAGCAATCACTCAACCATGTACATACCATTTTGAAACATTAATCGCTATTTCCGGCCCAGGAAGTATTTGGAAGTTATAGAAGAATTTAATGTAAATTTATATGGGGCCATATCGAAGCTGGAAGATTGTGCCAATCCTTACATACAGCTGGCGTTGGAGTGCTCACCATAGTTTGCCCTTATCATTACCAACTCAAAACCTGAGGAATAGTTTCCGGCCTAGAAAATTCTTAAGAGATACAAATTTTTATTTAACTTGGCCTGAGATTTTGGAACTTGGTCATTTACTCAAATTTGAACATATGGCTAGTACTAGCCACCTGGTCAGCAATCACTCAACTACATACTATTTCGAAATACTAATCGCTATTTCCGGCCGAGGAAGTGTTTGGAAAGTATAGACGATTTTCATGTAAAATCATATGGGGCCAGATCGAAGCTGGAAGATTGTGCCAATCCTAACATACATCTGGCACTGGGTTGCTCACCATAGTTTGACCTTATAATTACTAACTCTAAACTTATGGACTCATTTCTGGCCTAGAATGTTCATAAGAGATACAAACTTTCATTTAACTTAACCTGAGATTTTGGAACTTGGCCATTTACTCAAATTTGAACATATGGCTAGTGCTGGCCACCTGGTCAGCAATCACTCAACTACATACTATTTCGAAATACTAATCGCTATTCCCGGCCCAGGAAGTGTTTGGAAAGTATAGACGATTTTCATGTAAAGTCATATGGGGCCATATCGAAGCTGGAATATTGTGCCAATCCTTACATACGGCTGGCACTGGGATGCTCACCATAGTTTGCACTTACCAACTCAAAACTTAAGGACGCATTTCTGGCCTCGAATGTTCTTAAGAGATGCAAGTTTTTAATTAACTTAACCTGAGATTTTGGAACTTGGCCGTTTAGCGAAATTTGAACATACGGCTGGTGCTGGTCACTTAGTTAGCAATCATTCAACTACATACTATTTCGAAACATTGATCGCTTGTTCCGGTCGTGGAAATGTTTGGAAGTTATAGACGATTTTCAGATAAATTTATATGGGGCCATATCGAAGCTGGAAGATTGTGCCAATCCATACATACGGCTGGCACTGGGGTGCTCATCACAGTTTGCCCTTATAATTACCAACTCAAAACCTGAGGAATCGTTTCCGGCCTAGAAAGTTCTTAAGAGATACAAATTTTATTTAACTTGGCCTGAGATTTTGGAACTTGGTCATTTACTCAAATTTGGATATACGGCTGGTGCTGGCCACTTGGTCAGCAATCACTCAACTACATACCATTTCGAAACATTAATCGGTATTTCCGGCCCAAGAACGGTTTGGTATAAAATGGTAAAACTGGGATGGAATAGAATAGTTTCGTGTAAATAATAATAATTCCTGGGATGAAAAACTGGGATAACTTCACATGCTTCCAATGGGTGTTTGTAGCCTTAGTTGTCTCCAAAGTGCATGGTTATCGGGTAACCTTTAAATTCGTGTTTTCGCATCCTACTTAATCATGTCATTTTTGATGAATTTAACGATTTCGTTGTTAAAATAACTGTTGATTTCGGCATTGAGCTAATCAAATCTTGCTTCATCAAGGGCTTAGTAGCTCTTTCATTTTACAAAAAGTTTATCATTTAATTGCCCTCCGAGGTGGGTTATTGATTGAATGCCCTTTTATCAATGGAACAGTTCTTTCAAACCCGTAAAAGGCGATCTCGAAAATTTATCAATATTTGCGTCGTTACTGTCAGATGTTATTTCTTTTTGTCAATTGATTCTATCAAGATATTGATTGCAATTTATCGTTCTGAAGTTATAGGTCACCTCGTTTTTCACTCTGGAAATTGTTATTCTGTGTTACCTACCTCCTGGATATCGAATAGAATTTCCACTTGTAATAATCCTATTTCATGTAGAACCCCGCTAGAGTGAAAATTCGAAATAGTGGGGACAATTGTAGGGTTTTTCTTATCTTTGTTTGCTTCAGTTGAGAAACTGGCATATTCCGAAAATTCATCCTTTTCACTTTTTAGCCATTGATTGGCGTTGCTCCGCGTTTATATAATTCGAGAAATTTTTCATCGGAACTATAGGCGCTTAGTACTTGAAGCTTTGATATTATTTAACGTTTCATCGCGAGATATTATGGTGTTACAGTTGCACACTTGGTTTGCTACAAATTATTGATTTACTTTTCGCTACCTTTCCTCATATGTTAATCTGGACAACACGAGAATAAGTTTTCAATTAGTAACCAGCTTTGCAGCTCAAAGCAAATTAGAGGTATGAAAGAGTTAAACTGAAGTAGAGAAAACGTAAAGCTTTGGGACGATGAGTGAAAAGCGATAGCGATCATGTAATCACTGATTGTCCGAACTACCAGGTATTCGACTCTTGCGTCAATGTCTGTCGGCAGAAATGCAGCAAGAATTGAAAATAAATGCAACAAAAAACACGAAGAGAGAGCTGGTGTAGTCCTTGAGAGCCATGGTTGAGATAGAGCGTTCCGAAATTCAGGAAATGATGACGAACAGAGGGCATTGCATCGAACAGCACTAAAATTATGAGAGGTTCAGAATTGGAAAACATTGATACAACTGACAATTCAGGAGACTCCCAATTAAGTTGGACGCCTCAGCAAGATTAGAAACCCCAATGAAATAATAACTACAACGGTGGCAACAGAAGCAGTCGCCAGGTTTCGCATCGTTTCGCAGATAGAATAGCAAATGATCGATTCAGAAACGCCTTATTGAAATAGTGCCGTTGGGAACAACCACAGAAACCAACGTTCTGTTTTTTTGTGGGTGTAAAGGTGTTACGGTGAATTTTTCTCCGAATAATCATGAACAAAATTAGTCAGGTAGGGGAGAGAGTGAGATAAGGAGGTAGAGTTAATAAAGGGAAGTAATCGGCCGTATTTGGAAGGCGAAACTCTAGGCGATTCCGTGGTGGGTTTATTAGGCTCAAGTACAAGCTGTTTTATTTTGGGTGGTGATATTTTGCTATTGTTAACCAAATTAGGATTGGAGACCAGTGAGGACAATACTGCCATAATAACTGTTGATGGAATATCTCATGATTGATATTCCTTTTAAGGTATATGAAAAATGTTAAGTTATTAAGGTGCTAGTCACAGTCTCGAGATCACTTATACTTGGCATGGATTTATGGAAAGCATTCAATATTCGCCCAACATTTGCATCAGGAATAAAGTAATTCAGCATTGTGGATGATGTAGATGAAGATCTGAGTTTCGCATCTAAGTAGGACCAAGTAAATCATAGCAAACTTAGTCAATTCTTGATATCCACACTCAATAAGCTGGACGAAACTACTATTGGAGTCTTGGATCTACAATATGTGATAACTTGGCATTTATCCACATTCAAAAACTAATAATTTGTAACACACAAAATCGCAAAACATGTTCAAGTCCCATCGAACACAGTCAAATTCGCCTGAAATGTTAGCAAATAGTTTGATGTCGTCGTTAATAAATAATAAAAATAACAGTGGGTCGAAGTGGCTACCTTGAGACACACCAAGCGAAGGAATAAAGTACTCTGAGTAGGTAATATCAATCTTGACACTTTTAGCGAAGTCGCAATAAACCACATCGACCTGAATTTTTGAAGCAATGGAATTGATTAACTTATTCTAAAAACTGCCAAATTAGTGACCGTTTAGCGGCCCGGAAACAATCCATGCTGACATCGATATTTCCCAAACATCAGAGAAAACGCCTTGTTTGATACTCATGTTAAACAATTGGCATAAAGGGCCAGCTCGAACCAACTGCGAACAGTTTCAACAGATACGCTGGTAAACCATCAGGCCCCGGACCCTTTGACGCACCCATATTCATCAATGCCTGCAACACACAAAAAACAATTTTTTGTTTATTAGAGATAGGTATCATTGGAGTTTGTGAGATATCCTTAACCCCTGAATTCCATAAATTCACAAATTTCCAAAATTTTTATCGGGTTACAGCGTAAATCGACCTCTACATCAATCATGTAATTATTGTACAGGAACCGGTTAAGACAGGAGCACTGCTTGCGCCGAAACTGAGTAAAATCGAAAGCTGGACCAGTTCGCCTATATCTCCTGTGAGCTTTATTATGCAGGGCCTCCAGTTTCTTGAGCTAGTGTGTGAATCATAGGCAACCCATTAAACGCGTCTACTGCACCATTGATATCTATGTTTGATAGACAGTCCTGTCAACTTCAGCTAGGAAATTGTTTATAGACCGTAGCCGGCATCCGCATAATCAAATACAGAGCAATTCTGGAAATCTGGATTGAAACTGGAGTGTGATAAATATTCGAAGATCCGACAAGGTCATCGCACGGCTCAAGTTTGTAAAACCGATTATTGTTGGTGTAAAAAATTAAGTCCAGATAAGTTTCGCAACTGTTTGATATATTGTTAATCTGAGAAGCGCCTATATTCGCCATAAAATTACAGATTAAGGCGGAATGATCGTTGGTATTAGCTGGAATGAAGACATTGTCGTCCATCATCCAGACTAACTCTGGAATGTTGAAATCGCCAAAAATAATGAAGTCATTGTTCTCATAATTATTAAATGAAATGTATTGAGTATTAGTTTAACCGAAATAAATTCTATGCTTGGGTCGGAATATAAAATTTCACAGTAATAAGACTTACGCACCGACCAAATGGCACAGTGGTTAAAGCTTTGGCGTTTGGATCGGGAGGTACCGGGTTCGAATCCCGATAGGGGCAGGATGCAAAAGGAAATTTTCATCAACAAATTACGATTTGTGATGGAATGGAACACATCTATGACCCCCTGTCGGAGTGCAAAACTCATGGACCGACCCATCTTCCATGCCAGTATAGGCTGACATGGAGCTATGCAATGTGCAGATGGTGATAAAATCGGACCTATATCCGTACGTCCTCGAATTGGCCTACACTGGCGAAAAAGTAAGGACGTAAATAAGCAAAACCGCGAAAGAGTTGGGAGAGCCTTGGCCCCAGAACAGATAGCAGGGATAAATAAAAAAAATAAAAAAAAAAAAAATAAAAAGACTTACGCACTGCAATAAGCACGCCGCCGATCACGACAAAAAAACGCAAAAGTCTGGAGGAGAAAACTCCGCATTAAAAGCAATTCCTATTGCTTTCATATATAGTTTTTGTGTATAGCCCCGGGCCTAGATCGAGTTAACACCGAAATAGTCGTAACTTAAGGCTGTTAAATACCTTTTATAGAATTCCGGAACCAGCAGTAAATGATACTGTAATGTGCCCAAGGTTTCAAATCCCGACCAATATCGGATATTATTGCCCGGGTTTTCTTCTTATTTTTCTAGAATACCTGGAATGAAACCTCTTGACCTATTGACTTTCTGATGCAATGGCGTTATGGTTTTGGGACTATCGAAATAGTTCAGGTTTATACCACATTTTGTGGATAGTTCATCACTCGGTATAAACCATAAAATACAACCACTTTGTTCAAGTCACATTCTCAATATTATTCTAACCAACAAAATCCAATGACGTCTTCATGAAATTCGTTTATAATTCGATTTATCGTACAGTACCCGTAGCTCTATTATGTTTTCTCGGGAATAGGATAACTCGTAATTAGAGAAATCAATACATCTTCCAATTCGATTATATTTTCAAATTATTATTACGTCAACAATACGTAGTAAATTTATATTGATATTATCACGATAGAGATACCTAAATGGAAAAGTTATTTTCCTACAAAAATACGTTGACGTAATTTATCACGTTTTTGTAGAACGAGACTGGGATTTGGTTATTAATAGCTACACACTTGTTAAACGCAAATGATTATTGCAGGAGATAAGCAACAATATTAGCGCAATAAATATACGAGTATTTATAAATATTACATAGCTGTTATAGCCTAAGCGACTACCGTCAGATTAATCTTACGTCATCCACTGTGAGACATATTTATATTTGTAAAGAATGTCTAACAATAGAGGCGATAAGGTCTCTCAGCAATATAGTGAAGTTTCTGATAAACTAAAAATGACAAAAAACTTTACAACAGCCCAACAAGTGTAAATCTACACTATCAAAAAAAACGTGTTATGCGAAACGAAATAAATTGTTAAAATTATAAGTCCACTAATACCAAGCTAATTTAGCCATAACCATGTGCCATAGACATTCTTTATGATTTCTAGGAGCTCACTTATTTATGCAGTCATAGATTTTTTTTGATTTTAAAATTTTGCGATAGTAGAAAGTGTAAAGGCGACTCGCCTTTGTCAATGACAAAGCATCGTCGAAGCATTCGTCAGCATTTGAATTTACCATCAATAATCAATTCACGTAGTTGGAAGATGAATTCGAATGGTTGAATATGCCGGGATTTCGTCAGCTTTTGAATTTACCACCGATCCACCGATAATGAATTCAAACGGTTGGAAGATGAATGGTTGAATATGCGGCGATTATTCTTTTTCTATATAAATTAGAGACACCAGATTTATTTTGCTTTGCCCTGACGTATTCAATTATATAGGGTTATCCAATTCAAGCTTGATAAAGTAAACTTAAAAAAAACACACAAAATATTCGGAATGTATTGTAATTTTTATTTCATTTTACAGATTGATCCTTGCCATTTTTAGTTAAACAAGATATCATTCAAATGTCCTCCACGAAACTTCTTACAGGCCTTGATTCTTTTGCGGTAATTTTCAATGACTTTTCGGCACATTTCGGGCGGTATCTCGGCCATTACCTTACGAATATTAGTTTTCAATTCGTCAAGAGTTTGAGGATTGTTTGCGTAAACACGATCTTTCGCGTAGCCCCACAAAAAGAAATCCAAAGGCGTTAAATCACAGGATCAACGTATCCACCAAGCGAAAAATGAGCTTCATCACTGAAGAAAATTTTGTTCGAAAAATCAGCGTCGACGGCCTGTTTTTCCAACACCCAATTTTAACGCGTTGGTCGATTGTTAAATGCTCCATATTCTTAAATGGCAGAATGTCAACTAAATAAATGACAGCGTACTTGACGTTTATCTTTGACAGATGTCGGTATACAGATTTCTACTTTATCAACCTCGAATAGCAAATCATCATATAAAGGGTGGTTAAATTTTAAGGGCCGATGTTGATTTTGAATAAAACACAAATTATTTAGGAAATTATTGTCAATTCTTTTTATTATAATAATATGGTATGGTTCATTTTTGTATGGAACAACATATCGACCAAATGGCCGCCGCGACCTCTGTGGCACACCTCCAAAAAAATGGTCCAAATTTTCGATGACGCTTAGCGTGTAGCTTACTGTGAACACCATTCATAGTAACTGCCTGACCGGCCTCATTTTGGAAAAAATACGGCCCGATGATGCCGCCAGCCCATAAACCGCACCAAACAGTCACTCTTTGTGGGTGCATTGGTTTTTCGACAATCACTCTTGGATTATGATTCGCCCAAATGCGGCAATTCTGCTTAATGACGAATCCACTGAGGTGAAAATGTGCCCCATCACTGAAGATGATTTTCTTCGAAAATTGATCATCCACTGTTGCCATTTCTTGCCACCATTCTGACAATTGACGACGTTTGGAATGGTCAAGAGGCTTTAGTTTTTGAGTCAATTGCACCTTATAAGCGTGTAAATGCAAGTCTTTATGCATAATGTTCATCAACGACGGGCACGACGACGAGTTGAGATGATGCGAACAGCAGCAATATTTTCTGCTGTATGACCTGTACGAGCATGCACTTGTGTTTTAAAATCTCATACAGACTCGGTTTGCTCAAATTTTTGCACGATTTTTCCGATTGTACGCACATTTGGACGATTAAATTGACCGAAAAAATCACGAAGTGCACGATATGCATTTTGATTTGAACGCCCATTTTCATAATATGCCTGACTAACTTTAACGCGTTGCTCGATTGTGTATCTTTCCGTAATTTTTACCAATTGAACAGCCATACCTAGAAATAAGTTGGAGCTGTGAAGTTCGAATCAAAATTATAGCTAATGCGAGGAAAACCGAATAAATGTATTTATTTGCTGGATATCCTAAGTTTTCCATATACACGAGATCATCACGCTTTATCCAACTTCATAGTATTACCTCTTCATTAGTGGAATTAGTACCACGTCAGCATTTGACATCATTTTCAGCCAAACATTATGAGCACTATCAAACTCAAGCTGTTTTTTTAGAGTAGCACGTCTTTTACTCCTTATTTGTTCAAAAGGCTTTTTCCCTTCATGGGAACAACAACTATCGCCTGTAACAAATACTCGCATTATATTCTCGGGAGTTATAACCATTTTGTACTTTTGTACTTGTGACGCGTACTTACACTTTCCATAAGCAACAATATTTCGTTGCAATGTATAGGGTGTTTCAACAGGTGCGCTTCAACTTTTTTCCGATAGGGACGGCGAACGACGCCATATTTTTTTATTAATCTTTTGTCATTTGGAAACTTCATTAGTATACATTTCATCATGGAACGCTACACACGTGAACAGCGATTGCAAATCGTGCAAATTTTTTATCAAAATAATCGTTCTGTTGCTGCTACTTTAAGAGCATTACGGCCATTTTACGGTCCATTTAACAAGCCAGCCCGTTCGACAATCGACCGTATAGTGGCAAAATTTGAGTCTACGTTTTCGCTACATAATGTTCCGGTGCCCTCGAGAGCAAGAAGTGCTCGAAGTGTTGAAAACATCGCAGCCGCCAGGGCTTCAGTTCAAGAAGACGCGAATGTGTCGCTCACACGACGTTCGCAACAATTGGGCCTTTCTGTGACATCATTGTGGCGAATTTTACGTAAAGATCTTGGCCTACATCCGTATAAGATCAAGACACAACAACTAAAGCCGTTTGACCATTTGAAGCGACGCCGATTCGTGAATTGGGCTCAAGAGCAAATCGAAAATAATGCAGATTTTCACCGAAAAATCATCTTCAGCGATGACGCTCACTTTTGGCTAAATGGATTTGTCAACAAGCAAAATATGCGTTACTGGGCAGGAAGCAACCCACACGTGATTCATGAGGCACCGTTGCATCCCGAAAAAGTCACTGTTTGGTGCGGATTACATGCCGGCGGCGTCATTGGGCCATATTTTTTCATCGACGATAACGATCGCCACGTTACTGTTAATGGAAATCGATACCACGATATGATAAACGATTTTTTTTGGCCGCAATTGAATGGAATGGACTTGGACGACATGTGGTTTCAACAGGACGGGGCCACATGCCACACAGCACACGATACAATCGCGTTATTGAAGACTAAGTTCGATGAGTGTGTTATTTCGCGAAATGGGCCCGTCCAGTGGCCGCCGCACTCGTGTGATTTGACACCTCTAGATTATTTTCTTTGGGGTTATGTGAAGTTATTGGTCTATGCCAATAAGCCGGCGACGTTGCAAGAGCTCAGAGCCAATATAGATCGTGAAATTGCTGGAATTTCGGCCGATTTATGCGAAAGAGTGGTCGAAAATTGGGTTCAAAGATTGGACTTCGTAAAACGTGCACGCGGTGGTCATGCGAACGAAATCGAGTTTCATACTTAAATGTATATGTTCAAATTCGTTAATAAAAAAAAATTTAGTTCAAAAGTCGAACAGTTTGTGTTTTATTCAAAAAAAAAGTTGAAGTGCTCTTATTGAAAAACCCTGTACTTGGATAGCGAACTGTATCGTAAGAAATAACACTCGAATTTTTGGAGTAAATAAGTGAATTGGATATGGCCATTCTGATACATTCCTTAGAAACTAATTTTTCTGTGGACGCTATCTGCATTTCTTGAAGAAATTTGCATTTTAAAGCCTTGTTCCACCTTTCTTCGTTTGAATGTACCGATTTACCTACTGAATTTGTGTGTTGTGGGGCATGGCTAATAATATTCTCATTTTCACTAACAATGTCCGTTGGATGGGGAATGATCACAATCAGTTCAGAAAATCCCGAAATATTATTTAAGAGATCAGATGGAGTGTTCCTCTTAGGTTTATCATTTTGTATCTGTTCATTATTACCATCAAACAAAACTGGAATTTTCGCCATTATCGTCCGCCAAATTAAACAAAATTTATGTTTCGACGGGTCGCATAAATATGTTGGCTTCTACAAAAGATACAATAGGGTCAGTACTATACGATAGTATAGGGTTTTCCAATAGGAATGATATAATTTTCTGTCATTTTTTGTTTCATTGTGTTCAGTAATGTTTACAATTTCATCATGGTGAGACTATGAATTTGCTGATTTTGCCTTGGAACAACTTGAAAACGATAACGATTTTTTTAAGAAAATCATCTTCTCCGATGAGGCTCAATTTCATCTGAGTGGTGCGGTAAATAAACACAATTGTCGATTCTGGTGCAAAGAAAATCCACAAACTATTCATGAAAAACCATTACATTCATCTAAATTGACAGTTTGGTGTGGTTTTTAGTCTGGTGGAAGCATCGGTCCGTATTTTTTTCGAAATGAATCTGGTAACACCGTTACTGTCATTGGAGATCGGTGTAGATCGATGATAACCAACTTTTTATGGCCGAAATTGGAATAAGTTGATCTTGATAACATTTGGTTCCAACAAGACCACACAGCAAGTGCAACAATTGAATTATTGCGCGAAAAGCTTGGATCATATCACTCTTATTGAAAAACCCTATACTATCGTATTATTATCGTACTTCGATTTACTTAGACATCTCTACGATGCCTTGTCAATGGCCTTCGAATGGTTGAATTTTTCGATTTTTTGTAATTCAAAACATAATTATATAATTTTTATTTTTGATTTTAGTGACGTAAAATAAATTTAAATATTTTGTGTTGCTCTTAATTACAAATTATTTTGAAAAATTGTAGTATTCTTAATTTAAAGTGTAACATTTTCTTTTACACTTTTTGACTGTTATAAGGTTTTTTTTGTCAATTTGTCAGAAACTTTACGCTGCCTCTCTCAGCATGGTGTATCACAAAATGCCAGTAACTTGGTATTGCGGACTATTCGAGCTTTTTTAAAAACTATGAAGGCGTCGCTTGAGAGACGATTGAATTGAAGATTGCAAATATAATTAAGATGTTCCTCCAATACCTATAAGTTTTGAAACAAAAGAATATTTAGGCCTAGCATTTTCAAACATGGCTACTTGAATTCTCGATGTACTCATGATGTGCTCAGAATCTTACATTACTCGACATTTGCACCAATTAAGAAATTTACTATTTTGTATATAGGAATCCAATATGAATCTAATATTACCGCGACATTTTCCAATTGGAGTCCTATACGTATACTTTTTACAGGGTGAGCCATCTGTTCGTCGTATTTTTCATTTGTAATTAAAACACACATTTTGGGATGAAAAATCAAATTTTTTTATTGATCAGGAAAGGTGGTTCTATGCCATTTATGCATGAAAAACAATTTCGTTCATATATGCTCCATTATCCATTCCAATAGGAAAACCAACATAGTGGCCAACTGACCAAGGCCTGATCGATTTCTTTATAACCAAAAATATTTATAATAATTTTATGAAAGTCGAAGAAAGTCAAGATATGAGCTCAGATCATTATCCGATAGTCCTAACCCTAAGCGAGTATATAATCCAAAAAAGGAATAATCCGAGGAATAATAAGAAGTAGAAAAGTTCATTACGGATATTCAACAATCAGCATGGGAAAGTACTCCAGAAATCAAATCAAGGCTAAAAGGAAATAACTATCCAATAGAAATTACAATTATCCTTAGGGATAAACGAAAACCCAGAAAAAAGTGGCACCAAACTCCGAGAGACTAAAAGACTAAACAATCTTACTCAACAATTAACAAGAGAAATTCAGAAACTTTAAAATGAGTCAGTTAATTCCTACTTAAGTAAGTTGACGAATGACAGTAATACGGATTATTCTCGGTGGAAAGCAATTAAAACTCTGAAAAGGCTAATAATGCCGAACCATCGCCTACTGAAGCAACAAATGAAATTAAAAACAATTTAAACATAAAAAACTCCAGCGTTAGAGAAGAAGCTAGGTCTCAGGTTAAAATAAATATGTACCAAAACTTTGGAATATGGCTGAGGTTATCATGGTCACCATTATATCGTTGTTGCCAATAATGTCTAAACTCTTTGAAAAGTTACTATTGACAAAACTCAAACTAATAATTGCAAAAAATAACCTAACTTCGAATCACCAATTTGGTTTTCGTAGTGAGCACTCAACTATTGACCAAGTGCATAGAATAACCAATGTCATTGAGAAAACTTTAGAAGAGAAAAGGTTTGTGTCGCAGTATCCCTTGATGTAGCGCAGGCCTTTGATAAAGTTTGGCCGGAAGGTTTAATCTACCAACTTAAATTGATCCTACCTAAATAGTACAGCATAATACTGGAATCGTATATAACGGAAAGATATTTCAGGCTTAAGCAAGAAGATGAATATTCTGAGCTTAAGGAAATAAGAGCAGGAGTTCCACAAAGAAGTGTCTTTGGGCCACTTCTGTATTTATAAACAACACGATAGCCACTTTCGCCGATGACATAGCCATCAAGACAGTTGGTGATAACAACTCAGATACAACAGAGAAATTACAAACCGTCTTAGAGCAAGTACACAACTAGACATAAAATGGCGCATAAAATTAAATGAATCCAAATCTGTACATGTCGACTTAAGAAACAAAAGATTAGTACACAAACCAGCATGTTTAAATAATCAAGAAATACCACATCCAAACACTGTCAAATATCTTGGTATGACATTAGATGCTAAGCTTCGCTGGAAAGCTCATGTAAAGGTAGAAAAGAGACGAGTTGGGATTAAAACACAATAAAATGTATTGGTTACTGGAAAGAAACTGGAAGTCTGTCTTCAAAACCTAAATTATGAAATTTCCTAGCAGTCATGAACAATGGCTACTTCACTGCTGCAACGGCTCTGGTGAAAAGATCTAAATGATTGCGTGTGCCTTGAATTGCAACTATGGCATGGGGGGCACTATCGAGCAGCACAAGTGGTTGAGAATTGATTCTAATACATATCACTTCGTGGCTCGTCATGACTTTACTAGATTCTGGTATCTTAAGCTGGGAAATTAATTGTTTATCAGCTTTGGTAGAAGTTAGATAGAATGTGTTATCCAACAGAGGTATCGATGACAATGTTGACGGCAGATTTATAAATTTAGTTGAAATCTGCACGATATTCATACTACTGATGTTAGGGTAGTATTCCGTTAGAGCAATGTAACATCAGCTGGGCATCTATACGTCACATTCAAGTATTACGTCTTTATTACGAATGCGCTTGCATCGGAAAATTGCATGTAGACATGATGAAATCTGTCAGTATGTGGTATTTGGTTTTATTGACTGGAAAATATATTTTAGAACATTTACTAAGGATAACCACGAGTCGAGGCGATCGTTTCGTAGTTTAATTTGATTTTATTAAAATCAAAGTTTTCGTGCTCGCAACGAGATATTACCTTTAATTTAATATCAGTAAATCCTTCTTTTGTAGCACATAAAACAAGATCACTGCCAAATTTATAATCCAGGTTGATTTATCGCACCCAGGTACACCCTGAATATTTTTAATGTCCGGCATCTTTATGTTTTCCTTAAGATAGATATTGTTTAACGAGTTGGATGTCTGGTGATCTAAGATAATTTCCGTACCCGATGAACAAAAAATATATCTGTTTGGGGTAATAAATGTATCTTCACACAGTTGCACCAGACTATTCCCACCAAAGGCAAACTGATGTTTTGTGGTCAGTTCTTCAAGATGTTTGGTAACGTTATCAAATATAAATATGTTCAATTTGTCTTAACGAAGAAGCGGAGAGACTTGAAAAGGGAGGTCTACCGTAAATTATTTGGACATGATTTTATTATTGGAGGTGTCTTTAATGCGAAAAACACCTATTGTGGATCTAGACTTACGACGTTAAAAGGCAAAGAATTGCTTCAAGCAGGGCAGACATCAAAATGTGAATTTTACTCTGGTGGTTCCCCAGCATAGTGGCCCAGTGACGGAACGAAGATATCTAACCTAATAGACTTTAGAGCAAGAGGTATATTCCAGAACTACATTTACATTGAAGACAGTAATTCTCTAGTATCGGATCATTTCCCGGTTATCATGACAGTCAGTGAAACGTAATGCAGGAAAAAATCAATCTCCTGTTACCGATAAGAAATTCTCACCAGTTGGAAGGTGAATTAGAACAACTCAATGAAACAATTCACTATGCTGATTTGGCAAGTACCCCCATTATACAAAATAAGAAGAAGCTTAACATATCCTACCCAATGGAAGTTAGAGAGTTGGTAAGAGAAAAACGACGGGCACGTAAAATCTGGCAAATAACTAGAACACCGGAGAACAAAACAATTCTTAATAATTTAAACCGATGAAACCGATGAAAAAATTCTGATTGTTCACTGAGGAAGACGACGAACTCAGAAGACCCAAAATGCAAGTGCCTCCAATTAAAAAAGAGGGTGGAACCTGGGCAACACTTCTTAAAAAGGACGCTAATCTGTTTGTGGAGTATCTCGAGGATACCTTCGAACCACTACCAAGGCAAACGGCCAATGAAAATATAATGTCAATCCACAAGCTAGATGATTTTGATATGCCACCAGTATCTCTCAAAGAATTAAAAGAAGAAGTAAAAAGCAACAGGGATGTTAAAAAAGCGCATGCCCTGGGGCTTTGACTTGATTACTTGCCAAATAAAAATTAATATTAATGTGTTAAAACGGGATTCCCTCAAAGAGGAAGTTCCAGAAAGCAGCTCATCAAAAATGACGATTGCACATTATTTGATTAACAAAAGAGATGAATCACTTTCTGTAATCGTATCAAGATTATGTGCCTTGCATAATATGACATTCAAAGTTTTTTGTACGTCTATTGATTTGAGAAATTGTATTTTGGCTAGAGGCGCTCGAGATTATGTGTTACCAAAATCACCAAACTCCATTCGAAAAATAGTTTTAGCATACGCGCAAAAGATGCGTTCTAAAATGTTGCAGGATTTTATTATTGCAAAAGAAAATGGAACACGGTTTTTCATAACTTTAGATGAATGGACATCATCAAGGAACCGCTGCTATTTGAATGTGAATGTACTACATTCCAAGGAAAAGTTCTCGAACTTAGGACTAGTTCGCGTTGAAGGACATTTCCCTGCAGATAAATTCATTGCGGCCCTGGAAATCACATTGCAAAACAACTATGTAAATTTCGGTAAAGATATTACGTCCATAACAACTGATGGAACAGCAGTTATGCAAAGAGTTGGATGTCTTTTACCATGTAATCAGCAGTTGTGCTTCGCACGCGCGATTCACTTAGCTGTAATTAATTCAATGATAATTAAATGCTGCAATAAACTCAGAAAATGTTCGTGTAGAAGAACCATTGAGTGACTACGAGGAGTCAGAGGAGGAGGAATTCGTAGACGATGATGGCGTTGAACAAATTGATAATGAAGCTAAATTATAGCATATTGTGGAAGAATTTGGATTTAGTTTGATGATATTCTTCAAATGTATGCGAAACAAGAATTTGGAAAAGAATTGAAACTTATTATGGACACTAGAACTAGATGGAATAGCCTAGTCCAAATGCTTGAAAGATTTAACCAACTAAAAAACTGTGTTAGAAAAGGTTTTATCGACATCGCATCTGATAATGTTATTACAGATATTGAAATTGTGTCGATTAATACATAATTTCTGCATTTCTCCCAGCGAACACTGTTGACGCCCTCTGTCGAGAGGATGCAAATCTTTCTGCTGATGCGGCAATGTCTTTTATGATGCTTGAGAACTTCGGATCTGATGAACTCTCACTAAAATTGAAGCACGCTTTAGAAGAATGAATAAGCCAAAGACGCACAAATTTATCTGTATCTGTATGTACTCTTCAGTATTTACACAATGGTGGATTAAGTGAGATTCGTGCATCTTTCATCAGACCATTGAAAAATCTCATCATCAGAATCTGATCATCAGAATCTGATGATCTGGAAGAAGTAATTTTGGAAGAACAAACGAATCACAATGCACAGTCTCAGTCATTAAAGCAAAAGTTGGAGAACAAAATTCATTCAAATTGGTCATCGAACATATCCTCCTCCGGTTCAACTCAACAAGCAACAAATCGGAGCTTAATTTTAGAAAGTATTTTAGAGTCCGTATACTTATTTTTGATTTCGATTCCACCAACGAGCGTAGAGTTCGAGCGAGCGTGCTCAGTTGCTGGTAACATATTTTAGGCGACCAAAACAATAATTTAATATTTTTTTATACACCATTTTGAAACTTTGTCTGATTGTCTGTACAAGAAATAACTAAGAATTTCAATTTGATATCTTAAATAAGTTTTTTTTAGTATTGCTATTGATCAGAAAAAAATTTAAAAATATTTCGAAATTCGACCAAAATCCGAAAATGTTTAAATGCGAATTCCGAATTCCGTTTTATTTGTTTTCGTCAAAATTTGCAATCCCTACCGACAACTAATTCCTCCACATCAATTTGGATTCAGAGGAAAGTACTGCACAATTGAACAGGTGCATAGAATCACCAACATTATTGAAAGAACGTTAGAACGTAAAAATGTATGCTCCAGCGTATTTCTGGACGTCGCCCAAGCATTCGATAAAGTCTGGCACAGTGGACCGGAATTCAAGCTGCATAGAGATCTGCCGGGGCAATTCTATGCCATACTAAGATCTTATTTATCCAATTGGAAGCCGAGGAAACTCCAGAAGATTACCAATGTGGTTTGTAACTGGACTAAGCGCTGGAGAATCAAGCTTAATGAGACGAAATCCAGGCATATTAACTTTACATATCAAAAGGCTTCCAATCTACCGTTAGAAATTAACTCACGACCGGTGCCATATGCAAACAAAGCTAAATATCTTGGCATGAGACTCGATGCCAAGCTCAAGTGGAGCGAGCATGTCAAAAAGAAAAACTTAATATTAAGTAAATGTAATAAAAATGTATTGGCCCATGTATATCGGCAAATACTGAAGCCGATTTGGACCTACGATATTCAACTCTGGGGGTGTACTAAGCAAGCAAACGCCAAAATGATACTGATGTTTCAAAACAAGGTTCTCCGTAGCATCCATGGTACACAACAAATGAAGACCTTCACAGGGACTTACAAATGGAATACATCAAAGATGAACTAAAAAAGCATGCCGCCAAACACGAAATACGGCTCCATGTTAGATAACCCTGTCGTTGAAAGAAGACTTCAAAGAACGAGGCCCCTTGACCTAGTAAATATACCAAATTAGCACAGTCTCAGTTGTAATTTATAAAGGGGAAAATACCATCTGTCCAGTGAGTGTCCAGCAGGCACGTGGATTTGTGCCTAAAATTAATCCCTTGGAAAATTATTCGAATTTTAGGAAATACTTTACGTGAATAAAATATCAAATAGCGGCTCGTGAGTTTTAACAATTCTTTTTTTTATCTCTGCTATCTGTTCTGGGGCCAAGGCTCTCCCACTTACTTTTACGCCTATATTGGCCAATTCGAGGACGTACTGATATAGGTCCGATTTTATTACCATCTGCACATTGCATAGCTCCAGGCCAGCCTATACTGGCAGAAAAGATGGGTCGGTTCATGAATTTACACTCCGACAGGGGGTCATAGATGTGTTCCGTTTCATCACAAATCGTAATTTGTTGATGAAAATTCCCTTTGCATCCTGCCCCTATCGGGAGTCGAACTCGGTACCTCCCGATTCAAACGCGAAAGCTTTAACCACTTTGCCATTTGGTCGGTTTTTAAAAATTCACGGTGAAACGCTTGCCTACATTTTTAGATCTTTAGTGTTCGGTCAACGGCCACTAATGTGAATTTTATCTTCATATCGATCACATTTTATAACCACTGCTGGTGTGTGGTGTGTTGTGTACTCACCATAAACATTTTGTGTTATGTAATTTCCTTATGTACGCGTTGTTGACAATATAATGAAATGCGATGAGAGGTTATTTTCCCAGCGATATATCATCATCTTCCACGAACAACACGAACTTTATTGTTATGACGAACATAATTTTATTGAAGTTTGTCCTGAGATTTTTTTTATTTTTGCGACTGCTTTCTTTTGACAAAAACAAAACCAAACCCAAATTACGATGTATGTCACTATTGGGTATATGATGATGTTCTTAGAGCATAAAAAAATAAAATCGTCAGAATGTATAGCGAATATGGTATGGCGCCTTTTAGACTATGTACCATTTATTTATCCAGTGAATGAACACAAAAATAGAAAATGTTTGTGGGAGATTTCAGCCTGTCGAATACATACTGAATAATTTATCGCTTTGAATTGTTATTTGAAAATAAAATGAATTTTTTTTTATGATTTTGAATTGTGTACCTAAATTAAATGTGTATATGATGTAGTAACAAGATTTTGTCTTCCTAGATGTCCCCTCCTCTAAATAAATGTGTATTCATTTTGTATAAATTTCTAGTTAATACTAGATACGGTACGATAGTAGATGATACATTCAACCCAAAATTTACGTCTTCATTGAATGATGCTACAACGAGATGGTAACATGACTGGAACATTTAAAGATAAATGGATTGTACGTCAATTCATACTCAACACGCTGAAATGACAAATTGATAAATGTATAAAATTTTAATGCCAGCTTCAAGATAAGCTATTTTCGTTAATCCCCAGTCTATCAGTATCTATCTTTTAAGAGTCCCTATATTCCATTCCGAAAGTATTTTTCCGCAATGCAGGCTAAACCACCAAGTGAAGTTTGTCACAAAAAAAATATATTTTAAGTGGAGCAAACTACAATCTCTTTCGATTGATCGAGCCATAAGCTTACCAGAATCTCATTCCCGAAATGATCTAGTTCCGTTTCAATTTATTTATCTATTTTGATATCAAAAAATGCATTAAGGCCAAAACCGTATTTACAATGTAGTGAACCTATAAAAGGGTAAAATGTAGTTCATTCGTGGTGGAGATAGTCAACAAAATTAATAAACAGCAGGCAACTGCGGAAAAAGAAGAATTCAGTGTATTTGCATCCACGAGCTATGCGCGACTAATCGACGAAACCATTCAAATTTTAGGCTTGGTTCAGGTTAAAGTGACCTCGGCAATGCTTGACGAATATATTTATTTTAAAGCCTTTCTATGTAGTTGTGTGGAGTACACTGTTATGATTTTTTATTTGCGAAATTGTCAATGAAAAGTAATATATTATGTTTGATTTTACATCATTTTAATTAGTTTAGAAAGCATAGAACACATTTTTAAATAATTTACAAAATTTGTATATAATTTTAGTTCAAAACATGGCTGTGGGCCAATTCTAAGGTAAATCTAGGGTACATGCCGTTTTTAACAGTGTATGCAATAAATTGAAATACTACACTAAAAAGTAGGGTAAAGCGAAGACACAAAAGGTAAATAGTAGTGGTTTTTGTTTTTGCTAAAGCAATCATGAAAATATGGCGGCCATGTTTCTAGACATAATTTTGTTTATATTCCCTACCATTTCCCATGAAATAAAAGTGCACTTGGAAATTGTTTTTTCAATAATTTTCTTGTGTATATTACGCAACAAATTTGAGCAAATATAAAATTTAAATTTATTCGTTTAACAATACGAATAATTGGAACAACAACAATTCGATTTATGTCATTAGTTCGTGTACCTACATACCAATTTTTGTATATTCCTAGGAACCATATGTCCCTTTAAGCCGCGTTTACCTAATTTTATTTACTAGGGAATTGGTACGATTTGAAAAGTAATTTGTACTAAAATTTCAATTTACTGTACTAACCGATTTACCTGAGAATTGGTCCACAGCCATTGAATTAAAATAAAAGTGAGATAAAAACAAGAGACAGATATATATTCAATGAATGGACGATATTTAAAAAACACGCACATCAAGATAAGTTTAACGAAATCGAGCAAATTTGATCAGTATACTTATTAGACGTATATCAAATTGTCTTAATTAAAATGGCAGAAAAATATTCTAACTTATAACTAAAGTAAACATTAAAATTTTAATTGATAAATCATGAAGAAAAAAATATTCTAGTAACATAACCCTAAATTTTCAACCAAAATTTTGTACTAAAACAGTCGAGATGCAAACCAAATATACTGAACTCAAACCATTTATGGATTTCCCACTAATTTCTAATAAGAATTTTTTGAGTTACGTATAAAATAAGAAAATTTCCCGAGATTAAAAATTGAACCGAACCAATTTAAGAATTTTCTACTTTTAGAAGCAAATAAGAATGCCCTTTTACAGAAGTAAAACTTGACGATAAAACTTCGTAGCAATAATCCTGAAGCAGTGCATTATTAAAACTAGATAGATTTACTGAGGTGCTTGATCAACTAATTCACGAATAAGCAAGAATTGAATCACAATCTGCAGATATGGTCGTCAATGACCATCAAAATTTAGTATACAAATCAAAAATTCTCCTGACTACTGATAGGTGACACTGACCTGAATAACAAACTCGGAAATGGCTGATATTCGCAATCTAAATTTGAGTAAAACTAAAATCGTGCACTATTAGCACTAGGTGGTTTTAGTTAGATGGCTCAATCGCTAACTTCGTGCACAAGCCAGGCCTGAATCACGATCTCTACGAATGCCGATAATGGCCATTCAAATATGAGTAGAAATTGTCATTTCACTACACCGAGAATATCAAAATTCGTAGCAATAAACCCGAAATCGTGCATAATTAGCACTAGGTGGTTTTGGTTAGGTGACTCAATGACCTCCTTCATGTACTAGGCAGCCTTAAATCACGATCTCTGGGAATGGCCGAATTTTGATATTCTCGGTGTACTGATGTCATTTTTACTCAAATTTGGATGGTCATTATCGGCCATTTTCAGAGATCCTGATTCAGATCTTTGTAGTATATGAAGCTGGTCATTGAGTTACCCAATTAAAACCACTTAGTGCCAATAATTTGTTTATAAATATTATATATTTTTTATGTAAATTGAGGTTTGAGTCCTTTTCTAAAAAACTCATACTTACAGGATTATACTAAAATTTCCAATACGATTCATTTTTTCCTATTTGAATTTGAAGTAACAGTGTGATACTCATACATACATAACATCTATGGGAAGTCTGGAATACTTCACACCCGTCCAAGAGATAGCATGGTCGACGTAGCAATAAAATTTTACACAGATACAAGACTGTTCTAAGCTACAGAAAATTAGGAAAATAAAGTCCCAAAAACTCAAAAGCTGGTCTTGAAACGTGATTACATAACCTAAGAGTTAACTGCCCAAACTCGAGAATTAATATCATTAAATGATTATCGCGGAATATAGAGGCTCATCAAGTGCAGAACCAAGACTCTGCTAAAAAGGCACGAGTGGTCCACTAAGGGAGGGGAAAGCGGATGGTCATTTTTAAAAATGAAAACAATAACGGCCCCAAAATAGTATCCTGCGGAACACCCTTCTGCAACGATAAGAAGGAAGAATACTTGTCACTGATGGACACACACTGGGAACGGTTGGCAAAGTAGGAGTAGATTAAGTTGACGGCGAAAGTAAATTAAAATACGAGTCGAGCTTTGCCAAGAGGATGCTGTGTTGGTATCAATTGTCTTACTGAAGTTGAAAAAGAACAAAACAATAACCGTACTCTGGTCTCCTAGAAAAAACCATCTTCCATGAAGGACATGAGTTGGTCACAAACCTTAGACAAAGCGGGGAAGATACTGATCGGCCTCAAGTTAGGTAATCCATTAGTATTATCTTTTTGGGAATTTGGGTTACACGATCATTCTTCCAGACCGAGGGAAAAGACGTGGTTGTCGGCACGCAATTCATAATGTGAAGGATGTATTGCGAGTATAGTGGGAAGACCAGGGTTTATTAACTTAATGGGAGCGTTATCTAACCCAGCCGCATTTAATTTGATGAAGGAAACTGCAAGACACAACTCCTCGAGGGTAGTATTACGGAATGAAAAGAAGGATAAGCTGTTAGAATGGGAAGCATTATTTGTGGAAGGGTTCATACACTGTTGAAACGAGGCAAAATGAGAATTGATGATATCGGGGCAGAACCTATGAAGATCAACGTATGAATCATTGTGGAAACCTAGGCTTCTATTTTTCGAGAAAAAAAATGAACCAAAGCTTCTCTTGAGCCTCCTGACAAGAGAGGTAACTTTCTTCCGATACCTCCTATAGTAGATCGCCCATCTGGTGTTCGTCCGATCCTCTTTAAAAGTACGGAAAGCCGAGTCCCTTATCGATCTGGGGTGTACAAGGAAGAAATTGAGGATTTCAACTTGCCGACCAGAGCCAGGCGTCATCTAGAGATTTTTTGCTTGGGAAGATAAAGAGAGGCAAATATGAAAGAATGGTGCGAGATTTAAGGAGCCCAAAACTGATCAGGATAGGAATCAAATAGAGATTAGTCACTGACAACACAAAAAATAATGTATGTAATGTGTCCCACGTTGTACGATCTTTACGCGTTTGAAGCGCAGTTCTCAGCACAGAATTGTCACTAGCAAAAGTGTTACTAAAAATACGAAACGTAGAAAAAAAACTAAATAAACTAAACTAATGTTGGCTATGAGCGATGATTCGGCAAGATTCCCAAATGTTAACGCACCTCATCCTGCGAGAATACGCCTAACTTCAATAATTGCCCCTCTGTTTAAACCCTCTTTTTTATCATTGAGAACTACTCTTGAGTGAACCACCTCGTCCCCAATAACTTCCGATAATTTTAGATTTGTGTTTCTGCAGTAACTGCACAAGAGATTATCGAGGACCACAACACAATCGAACTGTACTGGCGTCCTAATGATCCTATAACACACATCAATATCAGCCGCAGATCCTCCCAAATCGATACTCGATCATTCCAAGAGCTCAACCGTCAGTTCCAGGGAGTTCTGCGGAAAATCAGCCAGGCTCATCTCGATGGATTTTTCCTAATTTTGAAATAATTAACCTCTTGAATGGAAGAATCCATTTGCGATTGCAGCTCGTGCACTGTTGACTGTAGAGATTGTAGTTTAACATCCATAATGGCTTTGAATTCGTTCGGCAGACTAGGCTGGAACTCATGAAAGGTCTCCTTGCAAGCCCACGTGAAGCAGAAATGACGGACTTAGTTCACCAACCGCAATAACAGTAGCAACAGACCAACTATTCCAATAATCTAGTTGTACCACGACATGGCGAAACAACTTAAATGACCTGTGCTTGTACGCCACTCACCAGAACTTAGTTCACACGATCGCGATAACGACGCTTTACTAATCCAATGATCCAGTTAAATAGTTTGTTCAAATGCAGTTGTTACCCTCTCGGCAACAGTCCAATATTGTTACAATAAAATGCTGGTAGAAAGACATTATGATATATCTCCAAATCGAGACCGGATTACTGCAATATGCGCTCGTAGGTAACGATAAACAAGTTATACTATGTGTAATCAGCCACACATATTGCAAAAATAATCAGCGTGCTCAAACAACACACTAGACCATATTCCACACGACTACGATAACTGTAGCAACTCGCTTTAATTTTCCAATAATCCAGTTATACCACTGCGCAGCGAAACATGTAGTCAGCACTCAGGTTACTAATCTGTCAAAATATTTGCATCTCAACACACGACAGCAATAACTGTTATGACACCAGTACTCCAATACATTAAGAAAATAATGGCCTTACACGCGGTAGTAACTGTGATCTACAAGTTATTCTGAGTCAAAACTGACACACGTGCTCCAGGAAGAAAAGATGTTCAAACAGCAAATCAATCTTAGTCCACGTGACGGCGTATAACAGTAGTAACATGCTATCTATCCCAATAATCCAGGATTAGTTATACCGCGGCATCGCAAGAACTTCTAAGACCTGGAGACCTTCAGAACCTTCCGAGCCAGGCGGAATTTTACACATTGCACGCACTTACTTTACAAGAGGTTAGGAGGCCTGGAACTGGGATCCATGATACCACCAATAGCCACACTCCACTTAAGCGACCATCAGAATGGAGGAGAATTTGGAGTCGGCTTTTTCGCTCAGAGAAAACATGGACGGAAAATCAAATTGATAAAGTTATAATTTTGAAGAGACGTTCCAACAGTATAACTGACGTTAGGTTATATAGAGTTGCCGATATTGAAGTGCTCCCTATCCGGGCTTATGGTTCACTATACTATTAGTAGACTAAAAAATGGCAAAACACAGAGGCTCGATGAAATCATCACAGAATTAATAAAACAAGGAGGAGCTACTCTTCCATCTATCTTATGACTTCATTGTTATGATCTGGAACTAGGAGGAGTTGCCTGAAGAATGCTAGATCGCACTCATATGTACACTGCATAAAAAAGGTGGCCATCTTGAGCTCTGTTAGACACCGCCTTTACGAAGTGCTTGCTAATTTTGTACTTGTCAAAATCATTTTCCTTTTTGAAAATAATATTAATGATTATCGAGGTGGCGTTCACCTCAACTGATCAATCACTGATTTCATGCTAAGAATAATCCTGAAAAATGTTAAGATTACGGCATAATCATTCACTAACTCTACAAAGGCTTTCTATCTGGTGTATGATAGGGAGAAGACTAAATGATATCAAGTACAATTTAATACCGCATCCCTACGGCAAATCTCGGAGGAAACGACTACAGGTTTGCCAACGTGGAAAACTTAAAATATTTCGGTTCAATTATAACATCAGCAAATGATATGAAAGCAGCCGGACGTGGAGCCGTCTTTACACAATCAAGGTTGTTGGGCAACTACTGCACGTTCCTCATAAAAATATAACCTATTCTCTCCCTCTCTCTAGCTTTCACATGACATGAAGAGATTTTCCCGCCTGCACTATGGTCCTCCATCCGTCTCGATCCATCGCTCCCTTCCTTCAGTTTCGACATCCTATTATGCGTAGGCCACGCCAACGCAGTTTGGGTCTTCCTCTACGAATACTTAACACTTGACACAACCTAAGGAACCCTTAAATACTTACGATGGAATACATCTACTCGATGGGATTTGATGAATCCGATGATATCACTACCTCCGAGAAGTTGGTTATATCTCGTGGCTCATACGAATCTGATTCGTTGTTCGCAACTGTAATTGAACTAAAGATGGAACGAATGACCTTCCTTTCGAATAGAGATAACAATCTAAAATCGTTAGAGGTCATAGTCCAGCTCTCACTTCCGAAAGCGAACTCAGGTCTTATGAGTGCTTTATAAACTGCGAGCTTGCACGACGGCGATAGATGTTTAGATCGTAATGATTTTGATTGGGCGTAGACAACTCGTTGGCCGGCAGCGATTCGAACTTTAATTTCTGCCTGCATATCATTGAACGATGTTATAACTGAGCCGAGGTATTTAAAGGTTTCAACACTATCAAAATTATGGTCACCAATTCCGAAATTTGCGAAAAATTTGATTTTTCTACTGTTCACCTCCAACCCAAGTCTCCTTGCGCAGCGATCGAGCGGTATGAATTTGACCTGACTTATTAAATATACAGCGCAAAGTTTCAATGTTGCTTTTCCTCAATACGTACTCAACAGATGTCGGGGCGGTTAGTAAGGGTTTACAAATAATATAATGGTACCCCACGCCAGCAGAAAACTCATTGACGATGCACCAATGATCAATTAGCGACAGTCAAGTATGCATTGCCCGTATATAGACATTTATTAGCAAATGTGACCAATTTTCGCTTGTGATAAGTTTAAGATGAATCGTTTACGACATGTCTGAGATGAGCGCTACGAGACAATGAATTGTATGTAATATAACTGGGATGAATCATATATGATACATTCCGCGACACTTGATTACCCTCACTTGAAAATCTTCCATAAAACCTGAGATAATACGGCTAATTATTTGAAAATTTGTCATCACCTTTGTTATTATCTTATCTAGCTTTCCAACGGCTAATACGCATGCAATACGAAGTGGAAACTCCCCATTTCTATTATTTTGCTTATTTTAACTGCGACACTTGATCATCCTCATCAGTGAAATTAAGTAATAAACCCATTACATTCGATTGTTTCGTATTTTTTCTTTATTTAATATTTTGTGCGTCCTCCATTTTTTTCTTACAGCATCATAAATTCTATTAGGCAAAACCCTAAAAAATGTTTGTATAAATTCTCGAAAACATCATACACAGCTGCGAAAAGGTCATTCCGGCATTCGTATTGTCTTCCATTCGAATAAATTTGTCTCGATAACCATCCCCAAAGATTTTCAATAATATTTAAATCCGGAGACAAACCCGGCCAATTCAAAACTGCCATGTTATATTCTTCAAACCACTGTTTCACTCGGTGCAACTGTGTGGATTGCTGCGTTATTCTACTTTAAAATCCAGCGATGGCCTTTAAACATTTCATCAAAATTTACTTTTGCACTTCTAGGAGAAATCAATAGCACCATGAAAATAAATTGCTGCCCACACCATGATGGAACCAACACTGGTGTGGCGGCGGGACAAGAATAGCTCCAATTTCCTCAAATCATGGAAGTAATGTCTAAAACCATCTGGTCCATCTAAATTAAACTTTTTCTCGTTCGAAAAAATAACCTGGAACCATTCTTCCTTCCAATGCAGATGTCCACGACAATATTGTCATAAGTTTTTGTCGCCGGAGATGTGAACACATTTTTATTATCCTCTGAATAGTACGGACACTGGCTGAGACTCCAATTTATTGCTTTATTTTTTTTTTGCAAATAGTTCTATGTTCCCGTTCTGTTGTCGCCCTTGCTGTGCGACCTCTTCGATTTTTTCCGTAATTTTCTGGATCTTTGAGATAGTTGTTGATGGTCCAGGAATTGCGACCAATTTTTCTGAAAATCGCACGATTGGAATAATTTTCTTGTTTAATCGCAACAATCTTTCCAATTTCTACCATTGTTAGGGTTTTTTCTCGACCCATTTTTTTCTCGACCTCTGAACACAACTAAATGTATTTGCACGCACCTTACGCCTTCGACGTCAAAAATAAAGTGATGAGGGTAATCAAGTGTCTCAGCTTAAATAAGCAAAATAATCGAAATGGGGCGTTTCCACTTCGCATTGCATATAGGTGTGTGTATAAGTCATTGGAAAGTTAGTTACGATAGAAACCAAGGTGATGAAAAAATTTCAAATAATTTGTCGTATTATCTTAGGTTTTATGAAAAATTTTCAAGTGAGGGTAATCAAGTGTCGCGGAGTGTAGATCTGGGATAAATTTATGTACGTGTATGGTATATGCAATAAAAACATTTTATTTAAATGAAAAATAATAACGTAGACGTCATCTTTGACATTTGTGAAATAGACAGCTGTACAATTTTAACAATGGTAACTTACTCGCTAGAAGTTCGCCCAAATGAATCAACAATTCAAAGGTTAGTGAACAAATTTGAAGAGACTGGTTCTATCGTGGATGAAAAAAGGTCTGGCCAAAAAGTGGACGTTTCAGTAAGAACATTGCTGCTTTAACAACGATATCAAGGCGCTCTCGGAAATTAGGCATACATCTATCGATTGTTTGGCGAATTTTACGTAAGGATTTGCATTTGCCGTACAAAATTCAATTAACACAAAAATTAAAACAAACAGATCATTATCAACGCAGAACATAAACTGGTGACATAAACTGGCCTCCTAGATCATGCGACTTAACGCGATTAGATTACTTTCTTTGGGGTTTCTTGGAAAGTAAAGTAAAATTGCAAAAATTCTCTTACCAATCGACCAACAAAATTTTAACAACGTATGCAATAAATAAAAATAATGCGATGGCGTTGTCACATCATAAGAAAAATCAAGACTTGTCATACATGTTTCGCTTATGATATTGTCATGAAAGAAGAAATGTATATGACATGTCTCACACTTGTCGTCGAACGAGAACAGACATTAGACAAGTCATTTAAGAAACTAATGTGATTTGTCATAAATCAGTATACCACCAAAAATCGAATGATTCACGTGCATGTTGATAAATTTCAACTGGAAAATGACATCCCTGGGCGACATACATGTCAGTATAGCAGGTTGGGGTGCGTAATTATATTTCAAACTAAATAATAATATTTAACTTATTCACCATATAAATATTTCCACCTGAACCTCACATAAATAAAAAACCTATTAAATTTAATTAAACTGATTTATTTATTTATTTATTTTTAAATTTTAATTATAAAATAATTTGTAGCTAAAAAAAATTGGTTAATTAGAATACATTTTTAAATATCAAAATATTTTTTTTTATATTCTATTAACCAAACAATTAAATAAATGAGTTTTGAGTACCCACTGGTGATGGTTATATTCGAATTAATAATCGTGGGTAGTTTAGTATAATGGATTCTGTGTGTTTTTGTTAAGCGGAATTTATCTGCACAAAACAAAATTTTTCATTACGATTCGTATTGGTTTTTGTGGGAGCGCACGTAATAAAATGTTGAATCGCGTTTTATTTTATGAGTTTTCCCACTAGTTACCACCGTTACTAATGGATGAGTATTGAAAATGCGATATTTTATATAGGGTTTTCAGGGCGAAATACTATACGAACGATTTTTCCGGAAATTCTTTAAAACACATATAATTTGAAGTTAATTAGAGCGTGATAATGATGATGGTAGAGGACAACGCAAAATGTTTTGGAAAATGTATCACCGGAGGAGTGGAATAGGTCGGAATTTTGAGATAAATGCGAAATAAAATATTTTCCGGATTGGCTTCATCATTTCAAATACAGAACCGCAATAAAAAACTATAAAATGAAAATCTCTTAGTATTTTTAGGTTTTAATGTATGTTATATGTGCTATAAAAAATTAATAAAAATAAAATTAAGCTTCATTCATGAAAATTTCTTCGCGTGATGTGAGCAGGCTGACTCGAGAGTTTTTAATGATTTAATAAATTAAACAAATTTTTTCGTTTAAAAGGATCTAAGTACTTTGCCGGTCCCTTTAGCGATTCCCATTTTTCTTACACAGTTAATCAATTTTGCCTTTAAATAAAATCTGGATAAACGAACAGCGCACAAACAAAATCTAGACAGTAAATCATTTTTAAATTTTACTCTACAATAAAAAATAGCTGATAACATATTCTTGAGTACGAGATTTATTTCGCTTCTGAATTTTTAAAAAGTTTTCTCCTTTGAAAAATTATATTTTAAGCAGCTCCTGTTAGAACTATGTATACGACTTACGAGTACTATTTTATGATGTTAGTGCTAATTAATCAAATTAAAACTTTATATGGTTGAGTGTTATAAGGAACATAAAACTTTACTTCTTTCTAAATTCGCTTCAAGCTGTGTGCTATTTATCCTGGGTGCCTTTTTAGTTGTATGGGCAACTGTTGTTAAAAGTTGGTAATTAATCATTTAGATTTTCGATTGGCCAATAAAACTTGTAATGAGTTAAAATTTGTGTTTTCTTTCACTCAAATTCCCCGATTGGAAAGCAAAACCACTCTGAGTTTAATTTAATAGTTTAGTATTTAACAATGTTACCATGAAACTTCTTGATTTCCAGTTCGGTTATATTCTAGAATTATTCTAAAATGAGTTTCTAAATGGTGTGGGAGGGGGTGTGTTTTTCGTTTCATCAAAATCCAATTTTCAAATCGAATTAGTTTAATATCTCTTTCGCCATAATTTGCCATATTCAAGATTTGGTCCAGAAAAAAACATTCCAAAATTGGTTAAGTCACTTAAAAATATTTTAAAACAAGAATTTATCAATTTAGTCTTATAGTTTTGGCCAGTCCAATAAACAAGTTGGAACTGAAGGATTGACCCAATTTACCATACACACACAATCACTGACAATCAGCACTGATGAATTTTGAGGTATTTATGAGCTTTCGAAATCCAGAAATAAAATATATTGAGCTTCAGTTGATGATGGTATTCGTGTTTGCAACTCACGTTTTGAAAAAAAATCAACTGCCTTGTTTATTATTTGTATTTCATCTTGGAGCCAAATTAATTAACGAAGTTATTTCTCATTTATAAAAACAATAACATGGCATTGACAGATTTTTTTTGCGGATTGGCAACCCTGTATCAAAATTTAACTCGAAATAAAAATGTTTTAATTTGAAGGACCAGGGTTTACCAATTTAAAATATTTTTTTCGGATGGTTTTACTCTCTTTCAGTACTCTCAGTTAAATTTGTCCGATCAAAATTAGATTTGTGCCAATTTTAAAGAATTTATTGTTTTTAAAACGAGAAAGTGAGCTCGAGAAACTTGAGGTTGTTTTGGAATTTGTCAAGAGTCTTGTTTTTGATGAATTAGGTGATTTCTTTTCTAAATTCGGATCGATTATATGATAGAGAGAAAAGGTCCTGACCATTACATACACACACCTTTTGCTAGTCCAAGTCATATTAACCCCAACAAAAGTTGCTAATCCCAACCTTTACTATTTTGTCCAAAGGACTACTCTTTTGTTCAAAATCGAATTCAAAACTTTAAGACATTGGAACTAAAAACTGACACGATGTAAATATATTCCAAAATCTTCCATAGTCAATCACAGAGTAAAAACTGCTGAAATTTTTTAACTCTTATTAATGTCGGTTGTTTGGTATACTATAGTACTAACCTGGTTTTTATAGTACTAACCGAGTTCCAAACTATTCGTTTGAGAAAGGCCCTCGTTCCATCAAATTTACTCATATTCCTATCCTATGTTTAGCATACAACGAGAGTTGTACCCCAATCGGTTAGGAAATGGCTTAGGTGAATTTATAATTTTCCGGAGGCATGTTCAAAATTTATATTAGATTTCCATTTTCATCATTAATCTGAGTTCCGTCTACTCCGATTGAGATCACAGAGTTCTATTGTGCAACAAGACGCAACCTAAATAGCCGGTTTTTTTAAATAGGGACCCGGATCCCATTTGAGAATCCCATTAACAAATTCCCTAATTTAAAACTCATAACAATCGATTAGCACTCGAAAACCCATTTCACCCATTATTAAGTCGTTTGACCTGAGAAACCTTAAATGAGTTTTCCCAAAATTAGGACTCATCGCAATCCATTCCTAGCACTTGAAACTCCTTATCATTACAATTTTTATTGTATTTTTATTGTTTAGACGTATTTTCCCGAAATTAGCACCCATCGGAATCGATTTTTACCAAAATCGGGCTAGCCGGAAAAAAATTAATTAAAGAGGCCGCGCCGCACCAGGCGACATTAAAATCGTTTGAGGCGGAAACATGTGAAATAGGGACCAAGGTCAATACTTAATTAGATATTGATTAGAACATTTTCTAGACTCGATTAGCGCAACCATATAATGTCACCGTAAGGCAACCAACATAAAATGGTGCAACATTCCGAAATATGGTGTAACATAACAACAGATATCTAATTAATTAAAAACAATACTTAACATACACATAATTGGTACACATAATTGTTGCGTTGTATCTAGTAACCTTCCACAACATGATGCAACATAACGTAACATGGGCAACATCACGCAACATTGTGCAATATTGTGCAAGATCATGCAACATCATGCAACATGACAGGCCATCCAAAGGACTCCTAATGAATTATCCTTGCATTAGAAAATCCAGTCCCGCCAAATTTTATCAAAATCGTGCAAGCCAAATAAAATATTAAAAAAGGCCTTCCAAGCCAACATGACAAACATAGTGGAACATCACACAACATCCCTCACCAAGATGCAACATCAAGCAACATGGTACAACATCACGCAAAATGGTATAAAATGACCAAACATGATGCTACATCCCACAACTTAATGCACTATCTCACAACATGATGCAACATGGTGATACATCACGCAACAGGATGGCCTATCCGGAATAAATTATTTAGAAATCAGAACTTCTTGTAATCGTTTCTTTCCATTTGAAAACCCTGTCCCGCTAAATTTTATAAAAATCATCCAAACCAAATAACAAAATTGGTCGGACGAGCCTCTGAATGAACTTTTCCGAAATAAGTACCGATCGCAATCGACTCCTGGCACTCGAAAACCCTCGCTTACCAATTTTTATAAAGATTGAGCGAGCCAAAGAAAAATTTATTAATTTCTCTGAATGAATGTTTCCGAAATTTGGACCAATCGCAATTGAAAATCCCCTTTTGCCAATTTTAATCAAAATTGTCCGAGTATAAAAAAATTAAAAAACGGGATCTGGACCCCACTGGATGTCCTTCTAAACGACCTTTTTCGAAATCAGAACCCTTCGCAATTGATTCATGGTACTGGAAAAACCCCTACAGCATCAAAATCGTTTGAGCTGAAAAAAATTAGAAAAAGGATATCGCCCCCACCCCCTCAAAACTACCGTTGTGGCGCTGGAAGCAGTTACATTTAGCTCATTCCAATAAAATCATGCGACATATAAATCATTCATGGCTGAAAAGTCTTGGAAAATCTACAATTTTTATACTAGCACTTTAGTTCACAAATTCACTGCTTTGGCGCTGCTAACAAACTAATCCTTTGATTATATGGTATAGAATATAAAGAGTGGACCATTTTTGTAGCAGCTTCCTAAAGCATCAGAATGCTGTGTTGGAACGCTATAACGCTGTTTGTTCTTAAAAACGCTATTAAATGTGTATACATCGTTATTTTGAGGAGACTTTTTTTTATTGTCTAGGTTGGAGTTTCCGATTTAAGAATGAAAAACAATTTGGTTCATGTGGCTTCCTCTGCTAGCCTTAATCCTGTGAGTCCAGTTTATGAAAACATTTTCGATAATTTCGCGAATAACTATCGCAATGTTATGTTTTAAAACTGGAATTGCGTCTGGATTATTCGCATACCTTCTATCCTTAACTAAACCTCATAGAAAAAAGAGACCAACGGCGTCAAATCGAAGCTTCGCTCAGGCCAATTGACATGTCCAAAATGGCTGAATATTCAGTGTCAGTCTGAAAATATGATTTTCCGACCAAAATCTACGTCATTATGAAGCTGGTGTATGGCCCCTTGCAAAGAACTGATATCGAAGCGGATGGTCATATATATACTTTCAACTGCCGAGTCATCCGGACCTTGTTGGCGAATAATCTGAGGTCTTTGTGCAGTATTCTTCTCAGGTTGGTGCGACTAGTTGCCAGTTGCCGCAATCGGTGTCGAATTGAGGTCGATGAACTATGTCCTACACTAAGGGCCACAGCCGCAATATTCTCGGGTGTGCGCACTGTCCGAGCTCGGGGACCACTTCTGTCAACCAATAGTATCCCTTTGTCACGAACTTTCTTCAGCAGTTTCACTACAGCGGTTTCGTTTGATGCTCTTTCACAACACAAATTTTTTTTCAAAATTCACACGATTTCGGCTACACAACACTGACTTTCAAAATAAGTTTTCAACATTTCGAAATGCTCCTCAAGCGAAACTGACGAGCTATCAAAATTTCAAGCAAATCGTTCAATAAGTGTTGCCATAGCCTATGATTTAGGAAACCGCAATAGATGGCCCACCCCGTATAATTTGAAAACAAATTTTTACAAAATCAATGAAGTTTCAGAAAAATTTTCTGAGTCGTTTTGTGAAGAATTTTTTGATTTACATTTTATGTGAATTTTCCAAGTTGGTGCAATGGTAATTATATTCTTAGAAAAAATGTTTCGATTCGTTGTGTATGAACATGTTTTCCTACGTTGTTTCCCAATTTTCAGTGAATTTTTCGGAGTTGTCCATTTCTAGACCGAAGTTATGATTACCTCGTGAGATCGCATTCTAACAGATGGTCTTAGTTGTGTTTATTAACATCGCCGATCGTAATCGATGACGAAAATTCGTTGTTCATCCAGCCTCTGGTGGGGTTCGAACCCAGTACCTCCCGGTCCAAGTGCCGAAACTTTAACCATTTCACCACTTGTCCGGTAATATTTTGGTAGTTCAATAATACAAACCCTAATGAATTGGCATTTACGACAAATTAAATTTTAAAAACTATTCATTTTAGGCAGCCTTGTGACAAAATCAAACGACACTGAATTCATTAAGCTATCTGTCCCCCAACAAAACTATTAACATGTTCACTGACTGCGGAAAATGTAGTACAAATTTAACATAAACATGAAAAATTATTTTCTGTCACAAACAAATGACTCTCTTAAAATTTTTTAATTGATTTAAACATTCACACTAATTATTTAAAAAAATGTTTGTATGAGTGTGTACGCTGTTCCATCTTCCAACCCAATATACACGCAAAAATAATATTTGTTAAGCTGTGACGTCCAAAATCATTTTTCACATGTTAATTAATGTGTTAATTTATTTATTTGTCAACATAATTTATCAATTTTATTGGATTTTCTTTTTTATATTTACGATATGACCTGTCGTCTGAATATTTTATAAAACGTCACAAGTGTACGTAGAACTAGCAGTTTCCAAAATGATTATACGTAAAATTTTGCGGCAAAACACTGTCAAAACGTTCTGTGTGGTACACCGAATTAGGTATGTAGATTAAGTCATTTAGATGTCGTAGATTGAATGACACTGATACAGCGGATCAAGCGAACCACTCAGGCAACTATTCGTATAAATAGTTACAGTCTGGTTTTGATGTACTGTTTGGGATTAAAATACATTTTTCATTTATGCGTGTGTGTGTGTGTGTGTGTGTGTATTTTATTTCCCAGTACATAAATATAAATAGAATGTGCTGTAGTACAACAGCAGAGGAAAATCGCGGTAATAGTTTTTAATAAAAATAAATAACCGCACATTTTTATACAAACAACAAATTTATTTTTAATAAATTAAATTACCCGAGTACATTTTCTGCTGTCATTTTTCTGTGAGTTAAAACGTTAAAATCTATTTTCATATTAAATGTTTTATTACTATTATTACTACTACTAGTGTTGTTATTGTTATTTTTATACGAAAACAGTTAACCACCACGCTTTTAGTAAAATGACGACAGTCGTTTGATCATGACCACCTGTATAGTTGTAAGTACTGCGTAAGCGGCCAATCGAATGGCATGGAAAATAAAAAATTGCTTGTTTATTATGACAACTGATCTTATCATAAATGTAAATACGCGCACTTCATGATCAATTAAGTTTTATAGCCTGAGAGCATTCTGGTATTTTCCCATATAATCATATGGCATATCAAAAAAAAAAACTATTATTATGTGGCGTTATCAGTGCGTATGATTTGGGAACGTAAATCGAAATCCACTGGTCACAAATAACCTTTCACTGATGATAACAGATGAGAGTTGGTCATTCGTTTAAACATAAAAATATGTACGGCGCTCTTAATATTTTCAGGTAAATTAATATAAATGTGTGGCCCAATAAACGTTAATGATTTTCTGCCAAATTCAGTTCTAATTTGGAGGCACTTCAACTGAATAGAATGACCTAGAAATTTGAATTGTATAGTCGAAATTAATGATGAGATGTGCAAAGAGAATTCCTACAGTTTCTGTTTAACAGCTGAACCAAAGGTAGAAGAAGCGTATGAGAATCGAGTATGAATAAATGAGAAATAAACTTTTTCTAATCAAGCAAAGAAATGGGCAAACTTTAATACATATAGAATTAATATGGTCCTCCCACGTCATATGCTTGTCGAATATTACTCCAAGGTACTTGAGTTTGTCCACTCGCTCTATGGTGCAATTTGCTGCTTGAAGCAGTGGTAACTCAATGTGTCGCAGGCGTGGGGAGTGAAAAATTATATATTTCGTTTTGTGAAAATTAACTGATATTTTGTTTAAATGAAGAAAATCCAAAAAAATAATAATATCATCCCTCATATGTGACATTGCTACCTGACAATCTCTAGATTCATAGAAGAGGGCCGTATCGTGAGCAAACATTCTAATATCACCATATCATTTACGTAGATTAGAAATAATAAAGGGCCGAGGACACTCCCTTGAGGAACACCATAGTTCACACCTAAAGTGGGGTTTTTTGCACCATTTAGAATCACAAACTACCTTCGACTACTAAGGTAGTAAAATAATAGTGTCCGATAATAAAATATCGGAATTAGCCGGCTGATGGACAATCAAACATGAATTCACCTAGAACAAACAACCTTAGTAAATCGTAATTCAATTTCTTCATTCATGCAAGCTTAAACTATTCTTATTTTATTTCAATTTCAAATTTAATTTAAATTTTAATTTCTCGTAAATTGATAAAATATTATGATTATTTTCTTATTTTTTTATTATAACATTTCTGTTTATCGTGTTTAAATTATTTTTCTTTATCAATCGAATGGAATTTTTTGTCAATTAATATAAGTTGGGTAAAACATTATTCAATATTTAATTAAATCTGCGCACTTAACAAATGAATGACCAATCAATTAACTACAAACGTTTACGTAATAGAAAAATTAACATTGTTCCTAAAAATAGAAAATTAAACCGAAACATCTAAATCGGTGGACAATAAAGATCTCTTATCTGTAGCTTGTAATCCAACAACCACAACACGCTTACCTTATTACCGGTTTAAATTTCCATTGTCAATTGATCGAAAATTATTTGATCAACATTTCGGTAAGCAGTTAGAACCTTGTATTCCAGCTATGGCTTTCAATTTTGATAGAGCGATTAAATTAATACCAGAGTTTGATGGAACTCCCGAAAAGCTCCATAGATTTCGAAAACGAATGAAGATCACTCAATGTTTTTAGAATTAGTGCAAATTATTTTGGTAGACAGTGCTTATAATAAAACTGTATTAACTGGCACGTATGAAACATGGGAAAACTTGCAAAAGGAACTTAAAGAAAAATGTTCAAACGATCGAGCCCTAGAAAATATCCAAGTTGATCTTGTGACGATTTAAATAAGTCATGTGTTTCAACTACATCAGACGCAGCAGTCCTCGATAAAAATATAAAAGTTATAAATTCGAAAACTGTTTTGCGAGCGTTCGAGAGATCCACTGTAATTCTAATTAAAGCATGTCGATTCGAAAAGTTAAAAGATGCTATTGCTAAAGGGATAGAAGAAGAAAAAATAAATCAATTCAATAAACCTAAACCTAATCAATTTCAATCTTGTAATCCTTCTGCCAAATTCGTTAAATGCCAGATTTGTTTCAAAGTAGGACACACCGCATCAAACTGTTATAACCGAAACTCAAACCAAACACCATTTATTCCATTCCGCAATAATTCGAATTTTAATTCAAATTTCAATAACAATAGACAAACGCCTACACGATTTTTCTCACAGACCTAAACCCAACCAAATCCTAATCCTCGAATTAATCAAATTTCGTATCGATGTGAGTGTTGCAAAAAGTTTGGTCATCATATTAGTGTCTGTCGATCTCGCGAAAGATCCAACCAACGAAGGAGCCAATCCGATAACATTCAGCAACCATCAACTTCGCAATCACAAACAACGGAAAACTTAAACGAACTTCACCGGGAACCCAAGAATGTGGCGGTGCGAGTCCAAAGCATTTAAATCTACATTCATCTAATCTTATTTACGATACAAATAGTAAAGAAAAAAATCTTCATTTATATCAAAGAAAATTTCACAACAAACAAATTATTTTGCTTTTCAATTAATTTCCATAACGACGATTTGAAATTCGTAAACCTTGATTTAGATATTCTACATAACCCGCAATTTTTGTAGCATTTAACTATAAAGGGAATAACTGCAGAATCTATTGATACTTTTGGAGTTTGCAACTCTAAAATTAAAATGTCTAGGATCGTTAACATTAGGTTTAAAACTAAAAGTGATAATAAATATTTATGTCCCTCACAAAAGATAAAACCAGGCGTGTACATAGCAAATGCAATCATTAAAATGATAAACTCATTTGCAACAGTAAGCATTATAAACACCAACGATTTTCCTGTAAAACTAGATGGCATGTACATAGAACCAGAAAGTTTAGAGCATTATCAAATTTTTACTTTAAAACATTGCTCAGATTCACTAGAAGATAGATTGCAGAATTTGGAAAATCAAATCGACACAGCTCACTTGAATAATGAAAAAAAATCATCCACCATTAAGATTTGTCGTGAATTTAACGATATATTTTTCTTACCTGATGATCAACCGACAATTACCAATGCAGGATTTCACCATATCCCATTAAAACATGATTCACAGCCGGTCAATATAAAATTTTATCGTCTTCCTCATTCGGCAAAATTCGAAATTAACTCACAAGTGGAGAAAATGCTCGAAAATGGCATAATTGAAAACAGTAACAGCCCATTCAACTCCCCTTTACTAATTGTCCCGAAAAAATCCAGCGATGAATCTAAACGTTGTCGAGTCATAGTAGATTTTCGCCGTTTAAATGATTTGACAGTTAATGACATATTTCCCTTGCCCAATATCGTAGAAATTTTAGAACAATTACGAGATGCAGTTTATTTTACGACATTAGACTTAGCATACGGCTATCACCAAATACCTTTAAGTGAAGAATATAAATATGAAACTGCCTTTAGCACCCAGATGGGTTACTATCACTTCACAAGAATGCCCTTTGGTTTAAAGAGAGCACCAGCAACATTTCAACGAATTATGAACAATGTGTTATCTGGGTTAAACGGCTTGAAATATTTCGTATATGTAGATGACGTAGTTATAACCTTTACGAGTATAATAAAAAATTAGTGCAAGTATTTCAATCATTTCGAAAATATAATTTAACATTGCAACCTCTAAAGTATAATTTCCTTAGAAAAGAAATTTGCTATCTCGCTAACCAGACCCATCAAAGATCGAGGTAATTCAAAACTTTCCAATCCCTAAAAACCAGAAGAAAATTAAATAATTTTTAGGATTGGCAGGATATTATAGAAGATTTATAAATAAATTTTCAGAACTAGCACAACCCATTGAATGCGTTACTGAAAAAGGATGCACGATTCAATTGGGATGCTTTCTGTTTCGAGAGTTTCCAAAAATTAAAAGAAAAATTAATTAAACCCCCAATCTTACAATATCCCAATTTCCCGAAACAATTTTATGTCACAACAGATACTAGCGATGTAGCACTTGGCATTCTTGGGTATTAAATAAAGCTGAGCGAAACTATTATACTGTGGAGAAGGAATTGCTTGCCATAGTTTTTGCGATAAAACGTTTTCGTCCTTATTTGAATGGCGTAAAATTTACCATTATTACAGACCATAAACCACTATTGTGGCTAAATAAAGCAAAAAATTTATCGTCGCGTTTAATGCGCTGGAGAATCGAATTAGATGAATACGATTTCGATATAATGTATGTATAAGGCAGGAAGAGACAACCTTAACGCGGACGCTTTGAGTAGAATCGAATTAAAATCTACCGATCAAGGAAACCAAATTAATGTTGTTACTCGTTCGCAAGCAAAACCTAGTGAACCGAAACCAAATCTTGACCAAACATTAAACCATACTACAACAAAACTCAACTCAATCATCAAATGAATCTCCTCAAAATTGTATCACTTTTCTAGATAATGATGATATTGACATTCTTAACGTGATCAAGGAATTTCACAACTGTCCATTAGGAGGACACCAAGGAATCGAAAGAACTTTCAAAAGGATCAAATCTTATTATTACTTTCCAAAAATGTTGATCAAAGTTAGAAAACTGATTAAAAAATGTGAATTACGCCAGAAGAATAAAATCTCGAAACTAACTAGACTTCCCATGATGGTGACAACAACTTCAAAAACTCCATTTGATAAAATTATTCTAGACATCGTTGGTCCATTAAACGTTTCATACAATAACAATCGTTATATTCTTACCATACAGGATGACTTATCAAAATTTTCACCAACATTATTGAAAGAACGTTAGAACGTGAAAAAGTATGCTCCAGCATATTTCTGGATGTCGCCCAAGCATTCGATAAAGTTTGGCACAGTGGACTGGAATTCTGCATAGGGATCTGCCGAGACAATTGTATGCCACACCAAGATCTTATTTATCCAATAGGCATTTTCGTGTGAAATATGAGGATGAATACTCCGAACTAAAGAAAAGCTCTGCCGGTGTCCCGCAGAGGAGTGTCTTAGAACCAATCCTGAATTTATTAGATACGAGGGGTCTTCCAACGATAAATGAACGAACCATAGCCACCTTTGCAGATGGCACAGCAATCGTGGCGATTAGAAGTAATGTCGCTGATGCAACGAACAAACTCGATAGAAATTAACTCACGACCGGTGCCATATGCAAACAAAGCCTAATATCTTGGTATGATACTCGATGCCAAGCTCAAGTGGAGAGGGCATGTCGAAAAGAAAAAAGAAGAACTTAATATTAAGTTTACAAAAATTTAATGGCTCATATGTAGAGGCTCTGAGCTTACAATACACAACAAGCTGCCGCTATATCGGCAAATACTGAAGCCGATATGGACCTACGGTATTCAACTCTGGGGATGTAATAAGCAAACAAACGCCAAAATAATACAGACGTTTCAAAATAAGGTTCTCCGTAGCATCGTAAATGTTCCGTGGTACAGAAGAAATGACGACCTTCAGCCAAACACGAAATAAGGCACCAGGAACTTGGAAACCTCTTTATTCGCCATATGATAGATAACCCTGTCGTTGAAAGAAGACTTCAAAGAACGAGGCCACTTGATCTAGTAAACATACTAAATTAAAATTAGTATTTTAGGTTTAATTAATTTTAGGACTAACCATTTGGTGTCACCCCAACAAATCAGAATTGTTTAAAAAATGTAAAATTTGTAAATGTGAAAGATAAATTGCTAGATGAGAACAGTCTCAGTTGTAATAAATAAAGGAAAATAAATCTAACTAAATAAATAAATTTTCATCAATTTTTCCTAAATCATTCCTAATTTTTTTTGTTTACTAAGTATAGTGTTAGGATCTATTCCATGCGCCTATAAAAGGTCTAATATTCGCTTTTGGGTTAACTTTTACACTCATTACGTACTACGTACAATACAAATTATAATTCAATCGTACCATTCTGATTGGCACTACAGGATTTCATGTGTTTGGCCCAATAAATGAACTGTTTTACTTCATGGTTTCTAGAGACCGCTAGTTCCGGAAACTAAACCTAGTACTAACTAGTTGTGCTATTGTCCGCTATCGGCGTTGTGATTGGCATTACAGGCTCATAGGGTTTTAAATTTGAGCTGGTCGATGTTGGCAGCCTGTGGCGGCCATGTTGTTTTGGTAGCGTCTGTCTAATCTGGTGTTTTCTTTCAGTTACTGATTCAGTTACTGCCAAATCACCATGACAAGTTACACGATTGAACAGCACGTCCAAATGTTAAAACTTTATTATCAAAATGAGTGTCAGACGTGGCGGTCCTTCAAAGTCGAATACATTTGACAGGGATTTGATTTAACAACTCCTGGTAAGAACGAGATCCGAATGTTGATACTACAAAGGCACCATAAAAAATTCAAGTCAATCATAACATACAGTCAAGACATGAATTAGTTTACTTCATGGTTTGCTAGTTCCGGAATACGACCATAAAAATGTTAAGCAAATCCTGCCGTTGTGATTAGCGCTACAAATGTACATGTATTTGGTCTAATAGAGCGCACAATATCTTTTTTGGTATTATTGTCAAATTTAGTTCTCAACACGAATTAATTTTTACTAATTAATTAACAAATTGACAAATCACCAAATTAATCCGTACATTCCTTAAATTTATATTTTGTTTACAGTGAAGAACTGCCACAAATATTTAGAAACAAGTACATGAATTTTTAATTCTCTGATTTCCCCCCTCCCCAAAAATACCAAATTGAAAAGTTTAATTTTGAAGATGGAGTCAAACCCCTAAACCTCAGAAGAAATTAAAGTAAAACTTTTGCTACATTTCATTGTTGTGTATAGCACGAGTATGGCATATTAGATGTGCCACTGTATATATCTAAGTACTTGAAGCATAAAATTAAGGAAATATTTTCAATTTTCCACTTTCCGTTCCTTTGTTTTCGCTTATTTTTTATGAATAATAAATTAGTTTAGATTTGCTCTTCTTACATTATTTCGAAGACATTAGTGTACGTATTACGTATAAGAAAAACCTTTTTACGGGTTGTGTTGATACGGATGCGAGGATGGTACACAGTCGATCTGTACATAACTTGCGGTCTTGTTGTATATAAATTGGTAAAAGCTGAGATAACAAATTAAACTTTTTGAACATAGCTACAGTTCCATTAAATTTCATTTATCCTAAATAAAATGTTGTTGTGTGGATGTTTCTAAATAATTAAATCTTTGCTTTGGCTGGTATCTGATTTTGGTATATACAGTTTAATATCACAAAGCTGTTGCTAGAAAATCTTTTTTCAAAGTGTTATTTGCTTTAAGAACCCTAAAACTTTTACTTAAAGTTGACGTTCCGAAGAAACACTTTTAACGAAACGTCTTCCGCAGTATGATGGAGCCAAAAACCAAATTGCAACCGTTGTTGTCCTAATTCCTAATTTTCTAACCCTACCTAGCCCAATTTTTGTGGAAGGAGCAAGTAAAAAATATCGACGAACTGAATTATAGTGGACAGTCGCGGCACATTAATTGTATTGCTGCTGATATTAGGTAGTTAGAAACTAGTTCAAATTAAATAGTTTTCCAGAGTTTGAGTGCTATTTCTGTTCTGATTTTATTTGTAAATTGTTTTAGATTATGTTGGCGAACCACGTCGAGTATAAGTTACTGACAATTTTTCAAATGTCAAATATAAAGAAAACGTGTTTGATGGTGAACCTAATCGGCAGCAACATCACCAAGCTCAGAATGAGATAGCCGTGTTAACATATTTGGCTCGGCCACCAGTATACTTGGAACCCAACTGAAAGATTTGGTTCTGATAGTCGAAACGATGTTTGATGCAAACAAAATCACCGGCGGCGAACAGAAGTTTGCGTGTTGTTCCGATTGTCAGCATAGAGACGATCAAACGAGTACTTACGGAACTCAATCCCATGCCCGAGCAACCTAAACTAGAAGTGATCCTTGACAAAATTGAAATTGAATTATAAATCGTTGGTGGGTTAAAATTTCTTCGTCAACGCACCAGGACACTCTGAAGAGAATCTCGCTACTATTGCCGACAAGCTCCCCGATATAATATCACACGAAACAATAACATTCAGACACGGACAGCAGAAGGACTCGACAACAGTCAAAGGTGTTGACGGTGTTCTGATTATCGTGTAATTGCTTCACTCCTCGATATTTATCGATAGTCGATAAATATCGAGATTCGCGAATGTAGAAGGCGAAATAGCTTTGTTCAGCAAAACGAGCTATCTCTCGTAATTAAGCGTCGCGTTGTATAAATAATTTTGCTACGAGGAGTGCCACGAAGTGAAAATAATTTTTGAACTGCTACATCACTCCCCTCCTGGGTCGAAAATCGTAGTGTTTTAAATTAAATATAACCGTTTTTTGAACACTACGTTTCTCGACTGGGTTTACCACAAGTATTCCGTATGCTGACTTAAGCCTGCCCCAATTGTTGTTGATTTTCCTGGATACGGTCCAGAATAGCATGTAGTGAGAGGATCTCTGACTCTATCCACTCGTGCGAATACGTGTGAACAGGTTTTCAGATTTTTGGGAATTTACGTTGTCTGTTCGGTTGGATGTATTCTTGACGGAAGTTCGAAAACCCAATAGGATCGTTGGAAGTTCTAAACCTCAATGGGATATTATATCGAGCTGTTAACGCGGCTTTTAGTTGCCTATCGACAAGACCATTCGCTTTTGGCTTGTATGCAGTCGCCCGAATGCGATGGGAACCTAGGAGATTCGTGAGCTCGGTGAACAACGTTGATTCATACTATGTTCCTTGGTCTGTCGTGATGAAGATTGAGACACCATATCTACAGATATACTTGTTGTAGAAGATTTTGCTCACGGGTTTTGCAGTCATTTCAGCCATTCGATTGGGGCAGTGGGCCAACCAGGTCTATGTGGATGTGTTCGAACCTGCCACTGGGTAGCTCGAATTTACCTTTTGGCATGGACTTTTGGTATGAGATACAAAATTTATCCCAATTGCTTGTATCAGCATTCATTCTTGGCCAGAAGTATTTTGAAGCAGTAAGTTTTCGCGTAGCATGGATGCCGGGATGTGATAAGCCATGTAGACTATCGAAGATTGTCCGTCGCATGTTAAGGGGAACGAAGGCCTGATTTTTACCTGCAGAAGTTCACACCAAATTTGCTGCTTGTCTGGTAAGTCGATTCGTTGCAGGTTTACGCTTGATTTCGGGTTGCGTGCTGAAATCAATTTCTGCAATTCGTCGTCGCATTGTTGTACTAGTAATATGTTCGTGTTTCACCAGAACGAGACAAACAGCCGCTCACCACATTGTGTTTACCTTTGATGTGATGAACGTCGGTAGTGAACTGGGCTATGTAATCGAGATGTCGTAATTGCCGGGGACTTCGTTCTGACTTTGACGCAATAGCTGTTGTAAGTGGTTTATGGTCGGTAAATATAGGGAAATTTCGGCCTTCGACGAAATGGCGAGAGTGTTTGATTGCTAATTACATAGAAAGAAGATCTCTATCGAAAGTAGAGTATTTAATTTCCTCAAGAGAGAGCTTCTTTGAAAAGAACGCTAATGGTTGCCAACATTCTTTATTGCGTTGTTATAAGACAGTAGGTAGTCGGTAGTTATGTTCAAATGCGCGTCGTTTAACGGATAATGCCAAAAGAGTGGCAGCGGTAAGAGAACGTTTTTCCATTTCGAAAGCTTCTGTGCAATCTTCGGACCAAGAGAAGTTTCTTCTGTTTTTGCCTTTCTTGAGTAAGGTGGCCAAATGCCTGTGAATAGGCGATAACAGTTCAGCTAACCGTGGTATAAACCGACGAACTGCTCTATTTGGCGGATTGATGTTGGCTGTGGAAAATCTGAAATAACATCAACTCTGTGTTTCGGCGGGAGGATGCAATCTTTCAAAATGTTTGTGGCACAAGAAGTCGAGTGACTTTAGGCCGAAAATACATTTCGAAGCTTTGATCTTAATTCCATAGGCGGACAGACGTTTAAATACTGACTCGAGATGTTCCCTGTGTTCCATCTCGGAGCGGCTCGCAACGAGGATATCGTCGATATAAGAGTAGACGAAGTTCAGCCCTTTTAACACTTCGTTAAGGAATCGCTGGAATGTCTGGGCTGAGTAACGAACGCCATTTGGCATTCGGATGACCTCAAAAGCCTTACTCCTTTTGGGCATTGCATTTTAAACCATGTTTATTCAAAACAGGTAAGAAATGGTGTAGTTCCATTTAAATTGGTACATTTAGGACCTCATTAAGGAATCACACGAAATTTCATTTTCATTTTACAAACCGAGTCACAATCAGTTGAAAATTAAAAATCCAATCTGCATTTATAACTATTGAATCTTAATTGCCATTTGGTCGGTGTTTTTAAAAACTAGCTGAAGTACCCGGCTATGCCCGTGTTAAAATTTAACAGATGCACTTCAACAAGTGTTTTTTAATTTTAGATCCTATTAGAAATACAGCATGGCGCCCTAGAAAAATAATTTGCTTGATTTATCCAAAAAATGCTTGCGGTGTGGTTTATACATTTTTGGATTTTCTTCACGGAGCTAAAATATACAAATTTTTTAAAATTCCAACTTCTGAGCATGCAAACCTACGAGATTGTCCTTGAGAGTTATGGCATATGAGAGTCTAACTGGGTATCGACCGCGTTTTCAGATGAATACTAGGTCGGTTGGTTTCAACGCTATGCGAGGTATGATTTCGTCTTCTTCTTTTGCCTTAGTTAGTTAGTTTCGGCGGGTCCAGATTCCGCAAAAGCATTATTGATTATCCTTTCTCCAATTTTAAAATGTGAGAAGGCATTTTAGGTAGCTCCAGCCTGTTCAGAAACTCGCACGAGTAATTAAGGGCTTTACAGGATCATTTGTCTTGTATGTGGTGGAAGTGTCTGTTATTTGATTCTGTATTTTTTCGTTAATTTGATTCACGCTCTCATTGTTTAATACCACGACTGCTCTCCCGCATAGCCAATCATGATGCCTGAAGTTTTTGTCAATATAATTTATAAATCAGCTGCCCAATGGACAACACTAACTGGCACCGATTTTCAGTTAATGTAATTATTCACCTGTCTGTGGATCAATGGGGAAAGTGCCACCACCAACCTGCAACAGTTTTCCTGCGAATTGCAGTGGATCTATGAATCAGCATAGTTGGTGATAATTGGAGTTTCTGCAATTTTGTCCACAGAGCTGAAGCTTTGAGGCAGGTGTTAAGCTCATCACTAGCTGTTAACCGCGTAATTACGGGCAGTTTTTCAACTACTTTCATTTAGGTTTTGATGGTTAAGAGCTTCCAATGATTTTTTATGTGCCATCGTGCACTCATCCCATACGATGAGTTTGCACAATTTAAATACTTGAGCTTTACCAGAACTGTTGCTTATATTGCAGATAGGGTTCTGCAAAGTGAGTGGGCTGTTCACTCTCCAGCCATTGGGGTTGTCGCTATGCCAGGTGATACAATAGCAAGCGCCACCTCCTTCCTAATGTATCTATAATGAGAAATGTTTTGCCTATGCGCCAGGTCTAATCTAATAAAAATAGGACGCGGCTCGATGTTTTTACGCGGTCCATGATGGTCGTATGTCCTTCTCTGATCGCCCACCAAAAATGGCTTATTCGTTTGAACGCGGGTCTCGTCGACGTTGTAATTTCGGTTATTCGTGACTTCGCTGTGAAGTAAGTCGCAGCCGTTTCTCTCTGAAGCTTGCACTCCAAACTGTAGCAAAGTCATACCGATCATCGCTGTGTACTTGTGTTCTAAAAGAATTAAATAAAGCCTCTTTAAATATTTGTGGTAAAAAGTTCATGTTCGCACCATGCTCTACTGATATTTTTCCCATAGGTTGTTCGTATTTAATTTGTTGCATGTTGGATACATATTGGCGTAGAGGATTCTAATTTGCACTGGAAAACGCGTTAAAACTGCTTCCGAAAGTGTTATTTCTAAGTGTCGGGCATTCTCGATTAAACAGAGCTTTTGACATGCTTCTCTGAATGTTTCACATTCTTCATTTAGAGTTCTCAAGGCCAGGAAAAATGTTGGTCCTTGAACAGTGTGAAGCAACATTCTCAGAAAATAACACATCGCTTGCTACAGCATCTTGTCCAGGAACCTGCATACCTTACTTCCAATTGCAACATACTTTTCTCGAAGCATTCTGAGTATAATTCTTTGGAACTTGTGGATAAGTTAACGTCCTTACAAAGGGAGTTTGTGGACATAGTTGAAAAACGAGGTTAACGTTGTGGTGTAGTAATTCGTTGAGTTACATTCACAGTGATATAGACACGCTGTCCATTTTCCAAGTGTACACTTAGGAGGGCATCAGTTGAGTGGCGTTTATGGATGTAGAAGTTTAAAATACTAATATGTATTGAGCCCATTTTAATGGTTTGTGATCTCGTCGAGTTTGTTTCCATTTTCCAGCCCAAACATAGCTATATCGCTGCTCTTGTTCAGATATTTGCAAGAGGATTTGACTAAATTACAGCACTCAATGTTGATTTGCGCTTATTCCAACCATTTGTTGTCCTCTTCAGTTTCTTGGTTTCGATGCATTATGAATGTGGCGGTAAATCCTTCATCATCCGGTCCTCGTTTTTTATATTGAAGATATCCATAGTCATCAGCTTTAGTTTCCTGAATCAGGTCCTTCATGCATGGTGGATCGTGGATCATATCCCTATTGATCACCTGGATTTGAACCACAGGAGTATAGCAAAACTTTGTTTTGCGACCGAACGGAGTACATCTAAGAGCGAGCTTCTCCAAATATCCTTCCTTTTTCTTAAAACGTGCATCAGCTTTGATAGCTTTTGTTGAAATACCAAGAACTATTCTTTAATCTCAGGCCAAGTGGGATTGCAAGTGAATGTTATACAAAGAGGTCCGGACGCCCATGCGCTCGAATGTATGCCATAGCATCTTACGCATATTCCTGCATATGCCCTGGACACCCTGTGAAAGTGGCAGATACAACTACCAATTTGGTATATTCATCCGCGCGAAACTTCGTTTGATTCATCCGAATGTACAAAAGCTGGCGAAAGTTGAGATTGTAGTTCGTTAGTTCACCGGTAGAGGTTTTTTGTTGTTTGGTTGACTTCTAACGGAGATTATTTGTATAACGTTGAAATGGGAACGATTCTCATCTTGCAAAAACATCAACCAGTACTGCAGGTGTCGTAGGTTAGATGTGTCTCATGGGTGGTCCATTATAGCATTTCACCACGCCACTGAACAATTATAGCTCACCGTTCGATTATGTCGCCCACCATAACAATAGCTACTTCATTAATTTGAGGTCAGTGTGTTTGTCAACAAGAATGCCAATTTTCTATTCATCCGTCGGCAATCCCTCCCAAGCACTTCTATAGGATTCATTGAAAACGTTCAACAAGATTACGGCTTGTGACGGGTATATATGTAGTCGGTACATTCAATTTCCAATATACAGTTACATCTGCCAATTTGATCTGCTAATGAGAAAATGTCGAATTGTGCCATTGAACTTGATAAATCTTGAACATCACACAGAATCCCGGTCCCACAAAAATTTGGTTAATATTCTAGTAACACTGTGTACTAAATATAATTACGAGACCGCGCAACTCCTCCAACAATCAAGTTTGCTTGATAAATTGTTATAGTAAATGGTGAAAAGTACCCAACCCGACGACTGCCACCTATAGCCGGGAATATGCTGCATCACCATAAGATTGCTATGAGTCTGTTAATGGTATTGATTGTATAATGAAGAACCAAACAAAACGTTACAGTGGCGTCCAAACGATGTGTCGGCTTATGCATAAGGTCATTCCTCACCGTTACATGACCGGATATTTGTATACTAAGACGAATTGCTGGTGGTTTCTGCTTGAAATCAGCAAACCGAACTATACATGTTCAAGCAAGTTTGTACTTAACGAAACAAAGTACTTTGGTTATGTGATTGGTGAGGGAGAAACACCAAGGAAGAGGATTCAAAAAAACCTCTAGTAACAGCGCCAGCCTTAATGAATCCGGATTTTCATTAACATTTTTATATTCAATGCGATGCATCAGCAACGGGAATCGGAAGTGTGCTATTTCAGCGTTGGGAGAATGATGACGAACATCCAGTGGCTTTTATGTCACATAAACTTAAAAAGGGTCAAAAGAACTACAGTATTACACAACTGGAGTGCCTGGCAGCAGTTTTTAAACGTTTCAGACCATATATTGAAGATTATCCATTTACAATAATAACTGACCACTTAAGTCTTCGTTGGTCAATGGAGCAAAGGGACCTGTCGGGTTTAGCTCGGTGGTCAATTAAATTACAGACAATTGATGTCGCTCTCAAATATCAAAAAGGATCATTAATCGTCGTACCAGAGATTTTCGCGAGTCCAGATTGATGAATTACATCATGCATTAAGCAGAGTGTTACATGTGGAATTAGAATCCAATGCTTTTGAAGATGATGCATGTGGCAAGACTTAAAGCATTACAAAAGAACCCAACGGACATCTAATTTCAAGGTGATGCTTGGTCGAATATAGTGGAAAACACGAAAAGACTAAATACGAACCTACCAAATTGGAAGTTATTTATTCTGAAAACTTTGATAACAAAATTAATTGAGGCTGCTCATAATCCTACGAACAGTAGAGGTATTACCGCGATACTATTGTTGGCCAACGTTAGTTTCAGAGGTCAGGAAATTTGTAATGTTGTGAAATTTGTAAATTTTCGAAAGCCGTAAACTACGTAAAAACGTAAGTAAGCCAGAAATGGGCAAAGCTGTTGATGTAATTCGTCCGTGGCAAAGATTGTATACAGGGAATTAGACGATCAAACCAGTTCCAGAATTAGACGATCAAACGGTGCAGAGTGATAGGGGAGCTCATTTCCAATAAAAACAGCCAAGTAAAGATTTTTCGAATTGTTGATGGTACAAAAGTTATTCCACTTTTAATGTTTTTTAGAGAAATCGCATGCGCACCCACCAAAAAATTAATTTAAACAAAACAAGAGTTCTTTTGTTTAACTTTATTTTTTAATAAGATCTAGAATCTGCATTAGTGTAGCATATTTTTCTGATAGTGGGTCAACTTGGTTGGTTTTGTTGGAAATAAGGTCTCCTATCATTCTGCTTCGTTTGATCGTCCAATTCTGGGACACTCTGTATAGATTTTCTCGGTCCATATCCGCACACTAAAAATGGATTTACGCATATTCTCATTGTGCTAGATCAATCTGGTAAATTTCCGTTATTGTTTCCGATTTGGACAGCATCTGCGGAAAAAGTTATTGAGATATTAGAGAATACGATTTTTTTAACTATTCGCTGTGCCTCAGATGATTTTTACAGACAATATGATAATGAAGTGTTTCCTAAAAATTTAAATCCGCCATTTTTGTTTCAATGAATGCGCAAAATTTCGTATAAACGAGTAAATTATAAATTATATGAAAAAAAGCAAATAAATACGGTGATGAAGTACTTGTGAAGAGATCAATTTGCATATCGTAGGATTTTTCCGAGCAATATTCCCAATTCCAGAATCAAAACTGATAGATAAACACCATTCCATTGAAAATCTAGGGGCCCCGGGTGTTTTAGGAAATCAAATTTGTAAAGAGGTCAATTTTCATATCGCATGGTTTTTCCGAGCATTTCTCCCAATTCCAGAAACACCGCTACCAAATACTACGCGCACTTTTAAGTTGTTCTGAATCAAAACTAACAGATAAACGCCATTGTTTTGAAAAATCTAGGAGAACCGCGTGTTTTAGGAAATAAAATTTGTAAAGAGGTCAATTTGCATATCGTATCGTTTTCCGGCTATATTGCCAGTTCCGAATTATTTAAGCTGCGGGACTTTTTTTTTATTTTTTTTTTATAATCGCTGCAATCTGTTCTGGGGCCAAGGCTCTCCCATCACTTTCGCGGATAGCTTTTTCCGTCCTTACTTTTAAGTCCTTTCCTTTTTTGCATAGCTCCATGCCAGCCTATACTGGCATGGAAGATGGGTCGGCCCATGAGTTTTGCACTCCGACATAGGGTCATAGATGTGTTCCATTTCATCACAGATCGTAATCTGTTGATGAAAATTCCCTTTGCATCCTGCCCCTTTCGGGATTCGAACCCGGTACCTCCCGATCCAAACGCCAAAGCTTTAACCACTGTGCCATTTGGTCGGTCTGTGGAACTGTTGCTCTCTTTTAAACTCATAAAAACTAATTTGAATAACAGAATCGTGTAAAAATATCTTCTATTGATGGATTTAACAAAACTATTCCAAAATTCGGTTAAATTTTCCGCCTGGCTAAAATAATTTTCTGTAAATGGTTAAATTATTGGATTTATCGTTTTATCCAAAAAAGTAAATCATACTACGCACACCTACAAAGATTTTTAGGATTTAAGAAAAATTTCCGACGATTGTGGTTTAGAGGGATTCAGTTTAACTCAAATAATTTTAAAGAACTGGTTGTGGGGCTGGGTTCGCATGGCCGCTGTCAGAGCATATATTCAAGATGATCACCAAATGTGGGATACACATCTCGACGAAATAGCTGGTACACTTCAAACCGCAGTTCGTTCAAGCACAAGGTTTTCACCTCATTGTTTAGTTTTTTTAAATCACAAAATACAACACGGGGCAACTTATGACTTGATGTTCACGTACGAAAATATAGACCGGTTGTCAGCTGCTCAAAAGGTTCTATTAAGTCATGCGCAAAAAGCTTACGAAAAAACCCATTTCGAATTACAACTTAGGCAGCCGCATTTTATAAACCAGTAATTATTTTGAAAAATGTGCAAAAAATTTATACCAGTAATTATTTTGAAAAGGATTGTAAATGTTGCCTACGAAGTATCCAGCAAAGACGGAAAACTTTTAGGAGTATCTCACGCCAAGGATATTCGCTAAAGTATAAGTGTATTGGTGAACTTTGCTCTTGGCAACTTTGATTTAACATTAAATATCCAAATTCTCATTTAAGTATAAAACGTTGATATCTTAGATAAATCACGAAGTTGGGCCCGGCCTTTTGAGACTCTCCTGGGTGTGAATCGTCCCCATGTTTGTAACAGTTCACTGTTACAGAACACAGAATCCCGGTCACACAATAATTTGGATAATATTCTATAGTAACCCAGTGTACTAAATATAATTACGACAGCGCACAACTTATCCCACCCGATGACTGCCACCTAGCCGGCAATACGCTGACTGTGTTATCACGAACCAAGCAAAACGTTACAAAATAAATAAAATACACGGTGATTAAGTATCACAGCCACAATTTTCATAAATTCTATAGAAAGAAACGGAAGCCTTACACCATCCTGCTCCAAGAAATGCAATCGGTATCCCCCACACAAACGATTTGTTAATTGAAATTTGACCTAGTTAATCGTTTGAACTAAACCTTGAAGCTCGAACATTTCTGACGCAATACATTAAATTTGAAAGGTAGAATTCAACAATCGATATAACTTTTTCCTTTCAACTGCAGCCAAACATCGCAAATTTAATTGTATTTTCCACCCAGTTAAACTCTCGCCCAATGAATTTTAGCTGTCACAATTAAATTCTTTTGCCATTTACTTACTGCCATAAGACCTAATCCTTATATAATATTATGCCAACTAAAATTTATGATTTGTAATAATGTTCAACATTTTCATATAAATTATTTGAAAATTTATTGTTACATGGATCATTATTATCCCCCAGAATGTTGTTTCACTGAGTTTCTGGTGGCTGGGTAGGAGTAGTAGTAGTACGGGTAATTTATTTATCGTTCAGTAATATTTTAATAATGTTTCATGTTGGCGTATTTTTATTATAACGACTTGAAATGAATGAGGCCGCCGCAAATAAATAAATGGAAATTCAAGAAAATTACGGGAAAATGGTGATATGGTTTTCCTCACAGTTGAAACTATATTTTGTTGTAATTTTTTGTATTTTAATTTTATTAAATGCCGCACTAACCCACCATAATCCATTTAAGCGCATCAAGAAGGACATCGAAAGTGCTTCACAGAGCAGTTTGAAAACAGCGATGTATTGATAAGTAACGCTAATACTTCGATTTCAAATCTCAATACATTCTCGGGATTATCAAAAAGGACCGGATTTCGGGATATATTTCGTGCATGATTCACGAGAACAAACACACCAGTACCACCCATAAAATTAATTTTCTCAAATTTGATGGTGGTCCGTCTAAATTAAATCTAGAAAATCTTGGAACAACCGATAAAATAACAAAAGACTACACATCTCAAAATGTCAAAGCTACAAGATTTTTGTTGATAATAAGTTACCGGATTTAACTTCGACTTAAGCAAATTAGGTGTATTTAGACGCTTAAGAAACGACATTTGAGTCCATCTGTCTTGGAGTATATGATTGAAGACACTACGCACAAATTGGCGCCAAATTTGAAATGACGAATTTTGAATTAAAACCCGCTGTACTAACTAACTAAAACTAACACGCTCTTTAGTATTAGCCGAAACTAACTATCAAGAGGCTCTCAAGCTTTTGAAAAGAAAATTTAATAATCCAAAGATAGGTTGGTTAACCAACTAAATTCAAATTTAGAAATTCATTATAACGTCCTACACAGTACTGGGATGATTTAATTATACAAATTGTATTACGTAAGCTTGATCCAGATACCACAGGGTGGGCCATCTAACTTTTTTTTGAACTAGCGGTTATTTTGAGTATGGTAAGGGTTATGTCACTTCTGATTTGGCAAAAAGTTAGTTTTACCCTTCCGCTGAACGAAAATGGTTGTGTACTCGCTTGAACAACGCTGGGAAATATTGAAACACTACTTCGAAAATCATGGTAATGTTGCAGAATGTGTGCGAAAATTGCGTGCGGTTTTTGGAAGAAACGAAGCGCCGGGAGCTCCATATATGCGTTATTAGGCTTACTAATTAATAAACAACCACGAACCCAGCAGCCAACCAAGCGTACACCCGAAAATGTTGATGCTGTAGCCGAGAATGTGCGTGAGTCGCCTGGAACGTCAACTCGACATCGTGCTCAAGACTTGAACATTTCACGCCCAACATTGCGACGAATTCTGCATAAAGACCTTGGTATGACACCGTATAAAGTTCAATTGCTTCAGGAATTGAAGCAACGAGGCCACCCATTGCGTTTTCGGTTCGCTGAGTGGGTTTGCGATCGACTTGAAGAAAATGCCGATTTTTGCAAAAAAATCATTTTGAGGTGCATTTCCATCTTGGCGGCTATGTAAACAAGCAGAATTGTCGCATTTGGGGCACGGAGAACCCGCACGTGATCGTAGAGAAGCCGATGCATCCTCAACGAGTGACTGTTTGGTGCGGATTTTGGTCCGGTGGCATCATTGGGCCATTTTTCTTTGAAAATGAGCAAGGAGCCGGCGTTACTGTCAATGGTGAGCGCTACCGCGCCATGAAAAACGATTTTTTGTTCCCGGCACTTGAAGAGGAGGACATAGGCAACATTTGGGTTCAACAAGACGGCGCTCCGTGCCACACAGCACATGTTTCAATTGATCTTTTGCGCACTGTCTTTGAAGATCGAATTATAAGCCGAAATTCTGATGTGATTTGGCCGCCTCGGAGCTGTGATTTGACGCCGTTGTACCGTTGTACTATTATATTTGAAGTGCCGTCAAAGATAAGTGTTACGCCGATAAACCAGCAACGATTGACGCTCTCAAGAACAATATTCGCATTGCCATTGAAGACATAATGCCGCATACCATCGAAAATGTGCTCAAAAATTTGACCGACCGTATGGGGTACGTCAAGGCCAGCCGAGGCAGTCATATTAATGAAATAGTATTCCATAATTAATCGGAAGGATTGTTCTTTACAATGAAGAAATAAATTTGAAAAAATATTGAGAACTTTTTCGAAACTTTTGAGAAAAAAAAATTATTTGGCCCACCCTATATATGATGCTGAGACAAAATCGCTATTATTTTAAGGTTATGTTGTTGATAGATGTCCAACATTAGGATATGACGGTTTACATTGGGCAATTTTAAACTTTAACTTGCACCATTAGTAACTTCTAACTGAATAGCATTGGTACGTTCCTTAATCGTACTACCAACCTTGCACCATGACATAATCCTGTGTCTATGGATAGATTGAAAAGTAATATGACAATGTCACCTACTTTTAATTCCATCTCATCTACAGATAGGCCACGTAGATCAATAGTGTAAAAAATCAACTGGGAAATTTATTTGCTTGCCCAAAAACAGTGTTCCAACATGACACGATAGCGAGCTCCATTGACCGTAACATGCCGATCATTTTCATCGACGAAAAAATATGGTCCAATCACACCAGCATAAAATCTACACCACATGGTCAGTTTGTGGCTGTAATGAGTCTCTTGGAGAACCTGTGGGTTTGTTGGTGTCCTCTAACGCATATTTTGCTTATTGACAAAGCCATTAAGCCATTAATAAGCTTCATTGCTGAGGACGACTTTTCGATCAAATTCAGGATTTTCTTCAAAGCAGAGCCCAATGTGGTTTGAGAGATTTCCAATTCCTATGAACGGCGTGGAATCGACCGATTTGGCTCATTTTGACCTGAAGCACTTCAGTTCATCGCACGGTCACGATATTTTCGGTACTTCGACCGGTGCAATGCCTCATTGGCACATGCACATCTAATAGGGGATATTTTAACTCGAATTTATTCACTATAAAGTGCACAGCCTGTCTGCTGGGACGATTATTATGACCGAAAATTGGAGTAAGCGCTCTGAATGTTGACATCACCAAATTAGAATCCCGGTAGTAATTTTTAATAATTTCCAACTTCACCACGATAAAAATGTTAACCTTGATTGACGTTTTGACGTTGGTAGATCATGAAAAACTTTCAAGAGTCCGTTCGTATTAAAATACAAAATTGTTATGTCCCTATTGGAAAACCCGATATATACGAATGCAATAACTTTTCCGTCTACAAATGGGTCCCATCTACAAATGTCGATGGAAGAATATACAGTTTTCCAACGGTGGAATTCGAATTCAGAGCTAAATTATTCATATGCTCTAATAATATCTAACCTTCATAACTTCCATCACGTAGTTGGTTTTGATGTTGAATGAATTGTTTGAAAAGTTTTCCTGCTAAATGGATAGGATTAAAAACCTGTCGAGGGATCGATATTTTGTGAGCGTAATATTGATTTTGGATTATACCATAGTATTTCGCGTAACGTTGCAAAATTTTGGTCGTGCAGCATACCTTTAGACCAACCTGGTTCGTCTAAGGGAAACAGGAGAACAAACACCATGGGATTTACATGATGCGAAAGTTTATTTATTCTTCTCCAGGTTTATTCACTTTTTGGATATATTGAAATATCAATATTCTTTGGAATGCTGCCGTCTCTATCGGCAACAAAAACGCATGTGACTTCATCAGCCGTGGAAGGAGCGTTACGCCTACGTGGATCGTTACTGTTCCATCGTGCTAGTAGCAAGTGGACATGGCGAATAGAAAGCCCGGTACGTGTCATGCGCCTTTCTTGTTCAAATACACCTTCACTTAAATTTTTTTTAATAACGGGCGTATGGACTTATACGACGCAAAACCGAACCAATAAGCAACACGATATCTCGGAGCTGCATTTTTCATGCGAGTTTCGGCTACTTTTTCGGAATCGAAAATACACATTGAAGTATGGTAACTTGATGGTATATTTCACCTGATATTTTAAAACAATAGGTGCCATATCCCGGTATATTTTGTGGGTTAGCACCAAATGAGGCAAATTTCCTAAAAATTTAGCAATTTTGGTCATTACCCATTAGCAGTTGGCGAAATCCAGGCGGAAAATTTTCTAAAACCAGTAGGAATACTTTGCCATTATGACAACAACGGGCGGCATCACATTTTATAGAAAATCTTCGTATATACGCTGGCGTGCATTTATCACATCCCTATTACATACACGTCGATTGTGTATAAATTGGGCATTAGCACAGAATTCTTTTAAACCGACGAAGAGGTCCTATAACAGAGTTCGCTTCTTCGAGATTCTACTCCAAAACACACATAACATAAAATGTAATATTATTAATGCAATTTGTATCCTAAATTAAATTAATATGAAATAATAAAATTTAATTTTGAATAACTTTTTTCCATATAAGTTTTCTGGTTAAGATAACACACACCTACACACACACGCACATAATTTCTTATCTCCCCATTTTCCTACCGTTTTCTGTATAAGAACAATGTCTACACACATACAGTGAAAAACAATAAGAAAATTTATTTCTTTTTATTATTACTAACACACTAATAAAAAAAACGAAATACCAACGGGAAGAATTACTCGTACGAGAATATTTAAATCTCCGTAATTTATGTTCAAGTATTATTTTCAAATGCTGATGATTTTTCTTCTCGCAAATCTTATATGCTTATGAGATGCAAGTAAAATATCAAAATCTATACATATACGAGTATACGTGTGTACACATATACCATGGATATGTTATTTGCAGATTATAATCTTATCGTCTTCTGCATATATAAGAAAAATTTAATTTCAAATAAATTTTTTATCGACAAATTTTAAGGCAACAGCAACAATAACACCAGGAGGCAGGAAACTGAAATGTTATACATTATGTGTACCGAAACCAAAATTTACACTCACACATAAACTTGATGTACTCCTTTATGTATGTGGAACGAGTGTGTTAGTCGTATGTACTCAAAATAAAATTGTAAGGATGGATTAAGCAATGCGGTAAGACTGTCGTATTTTTGTCGGATGTGCTTTTCTGCATTTTAGTATCGATGTTCCATGCGTAGTAAAATAACAACGATATTGACCCAGAATGGGCAAACCGCGCTAAACTGCCGCCAAATTTAGCTAGGACAACTTGTATTTGGAAATATTTTAAACTACAAACCAGTCTACAGTTACCTTGGCGACATCGAAAATCAGTTAAAACGATCATGGGAAATATATGAAAGATAACCGGAGAACAGAGTGTACGAGGAAAACTATTAGTAAGACCAACAACTATTACAAAGGCTCTCTTAAGCCTTGAACAAGTCGAAATCAATTCAAACCTATGTACTTGTGTATTATCACGTTGCCTGGGATACACAACTTACAGAAGACATTAGGCGTTTGCGGCCACTCAACAGTTGACAACATGTTGAGTAAAATCATGGCCAACGTTATGAAAATTTTGCATACTATGAAATTTTCAAATCAACTTGGCGAGGATTTCACTAATCATGATGTCAACAGTTTGTAACAAAACTAGAGGTCATAGATATGAGAACATAGCAAGGTTACAACTTACGGCTGTTCTCATTCCCAATCACATCGAGACTGTTAGCAGATTTAACCGCTCAAATGTTCAGGCGGTCGACATTGGCTGGCTAGGCTCAGGGATTGGGTGTGGGTTTTACTGAACTTTCGAACGATCCTAGATTAGATCGCGTTAAGAAAAAAAAAATTAAAGGAAAAGGAAAAATTAAGGCATCCCGATATTTATGGTTAATCAAAAAAAAATCACTATTCAACAAGCAAAAACACTATACATCAGGCATGTTCCTTGGAATCCTAAAAATATATTGGCCTAATTTAAGATGGCAATGAGCATACCTGATAGGGATATGCAATTAGAAGTGCCAACTTCTTTGGTTTCTAGAACACTTTTTGTTAAAAAATTGTTCATTTAGCGGACGTTGTTGTTCAATGGAATTGGGCCAATTCTGGATTAGCACAAATTCAGCCACTATACTTTTCGGATGACAATGAACATTCCTGTCAGGAATATGCTATCTGAGTTGATTACAACTTGAATTTTAGAACATTTTATTTCTATTGTTAAATTTGTTGTTCAACACAAATATTATTGAACGCTATAACTCGCTGTGTTTTGTTTGTTTAATATAGTATCTTTTAGGGGTCATTTTATTTTTCGTCAATTTCTGAATGAAAATTTATGAAAATCATATTTCTAAGATAAGCACAAATTTCATCAGTTTAGCCGCCTTTAGCAAGTTTTAAAAGCAGGCTTAAATTAGTTCTGGTTTTTTTCTAGGAATCGGGTTTCATTTGTTTCGTCTTTCAGGCGAAATTTGAAATTGTATTTTCCCGTTTTCGGCTCTGACTAACCACACAGTGTATTTTAATTTTAATTTTATTTGTTTAACTCGGCTTAGCTAAACAATACTTAATGATCGTCGATCTACCCATTATTTTACGATCACCTCATCTTTTATCGTTTATTTATTGTGTCCCCTCCATTCTATTCTTGTCCAGTAATACTAATTATTGTAATACAGATTTAAAATTACCCATTAATACGGTTTACATGCAATGCAAATATAAGTTAAAAATTACAGCGGGTGGCTCAAGTTAATTTAACCAGAAATTCATCCATTAATAAAATAAATTTATTTATAGATGGAACGGTAGTATTTTCGTTACATTCATGGAGACGTACCCATCGCACCCTGAGGCCTCATTCTGCTGGGCATTCAATATTATTCAAACAACAACTACAAATTCGAAATATTCATAAAGGTTAAACCGAGCACAACTTAATCCAGGTGAAATTAGGACTTGATATCTTTAAAGTGGTATATTCCTAGAATATTTCCATGATCGTCGACCACTTCGCAAGACACGTTACCAACAAGACGAAGGGTCTTAGCTTAGGTGCCAATTTCGAGGAATAAAATTCAGCTGCATTACTCTGAGACAAATTTCTCACAAACACGTTTTGACCAACCTTAAACATAGGCGGTCTGGATCTTGGGTTGTATGGAGTATGAGCTTTAAGCTGAGCCTTAGAGAAATTCCTTCGATCCATTTCTGTTAATCTATATAATCTGTATTCATCGGAATTATGTTCGGGTAACATATATTTACCCGTGGATGAGTAGACATCGCGAAGCAACTCGTACAAAGATCTATGCATAATAGGATGTTGGCCGAGTACTAGTAAATGAGGAGCGAACCCATGTCTGTTATCCCATGTCTTGTGATCGTCGGCCACATAAGCACGTATAGAAGCTAATACTGTTCTATTCACTTGCTCGGACGAGTTAGCTTGAGGAGAATACTTGACAGTAAAAATATGAGACACTCCGTGTTTTTTAATAGTTTTTGAACAGGAGGAAAATACAAATTGTTGCCCATTGTCAGTCACAATAGTTTCTGGAACCCCAAACATCAAAAATATATTATTTTCGAGAAATTTATTAACCTCCTCGACAGTTGCCTGTCGCACGGCTCCTGTTATAACAAATTTCCTGTACGGGACCTTGGACATGATCCAAGAAAATCTAGATACACTCTTTGCCATGGTCGAAATGTAGCAGGAAAAGAAGCAAGCGGTGGTCGTAATGCAGGAGCTTTAATACATTTGCATATATCGGACGAATCAATAAAACGACCTATAAACGACCGAATAATATATCTTGCAAAAAATAGCGTTTCAATATGTCAAATGTTTTATGGCTTCCTAAGTGTGCGGCGGTAGGAGGAGAGTTTGCCGATCTCATTAAATTGCACCGAAGAGGAACTACTAACTTCCATAAGTTATGTCTAATGTTTCGTCAACGCTTATCGGTCCTTTGTGTATATAAACCATTAATTATCTTTACATTGGATGTTGTTGAGGCGGATTTGACATGCTGAAGTTGCGACAAGTATTCTGCGCTTTGAAAACAATTGAAATTTAAATCAATTTGGAGGCGTATTGGTCATCCGGAAGAGGAGTTGTTTTACTCACTTAGCGCCATCGCGCTAACCTCCCTGTTAAATCCTTTTGGGACATTAACCAGGCGAGACTAGTGTGATCTGTAATTACCGTAAAATGGAGTCCTTTTACGTAACATCGGAACATCGAAATGGCCAAGACAGCGGCTAAGCATTCCAACTCTGTCACGCTGTAATGTCGTTGAGCGGAGTTAAGTTTAAGCGACATGTATTCTATTGGCTTATCTTGCCCATCATCAGTTCTTTGAAATAATGCGGCACCCACTGCAGTGGAGCACTGAATGAAGTGGCATCGCACTGAATGAAAAAGTGTTTTTTTAAAATCAGCTGTATGCAAGACAGATGCAGTAGTGAGAGCAAGTTTAAGTTTTCCAAACGCCAGTTGTGATTGTTCGGACCAAATAAACTTTTGGTTCTTTTTAAGTATGTTCGTCAAGGGAGCAGAAAGCGACGAGAACTGGTCTATAAACCGTCTGTACCAACCACAGATGCCTAAAAATCTCCTCAGCTGACGAAGTGTTTTTGGTACCGGGTACTCTGCAATGGCTTTTACCTTTTCCGGGTTTGGTCACAGAGTGCCTCCAAGATAATCGATCTCCCTCAGTAAGAATTTACCTTTTTCCACGTTTATTGTGAGACCCGCTGCTAGTAGTCGAGATGCTACGTCGGCTAGCAGAGACAGGTGCTCATCAAATGTGGAGGATGTAACGAGCAGAGCATCGAGGTATACGAAAACCTGATCATGTAGGTGATGAAGGATCACTCTGTGCATCAAACGACATAAGGTTTGAGGCTTATTGCAGAGCCCAAATGGCATTACAGTAAAATGATATAGCGGGCGTCCTGTACGGTGAAGGCAGTTTTCTCCATTGACTCGGGGCCTAAGGGGATTTGCCAGAACGCGTACTTTAAGTCAATACTGGACATAAACTGTGTTCGTTCCAGTCGACTTACCAAACCGTCAATTAGGGGCAAGGGGTATTCGTCTTTATGGGTAACGCTATTTAGTTTACGGGCGTCAAGACAGAGACGTACTTTCCCGTTCGCTTTTAATACTCTCATCATCTTACATAAGTGAGAAAATATTCACCCACTTTAACACGTCACTCAATAAAACCCCGAAAAAACAGTTGTTTGCAAAATTCGGCTCATTCATCAACATAGTTTCCTGCAAGAGTGATACGTTCATTCCAACGATTCTCTAACATTTCGATACCTTTTACGCAGAACGATTTATCTCTGGGCTCACAATGTTGTTTCGGCAACCAGTAGCATTTTTTGAGATCTGCGAATAGGTAGTAATAGTTGCTGGTAGCCAGATCCGTAACGCGGTGGATTGCAAAGCAATTGGAACTTCAATCCATGCAATTTTGTCATCGTAGCCAACGATTCAAATGCACCAATAACGCCATGTAATATTCTCTGTTTATGGTCTTTCCTTCCTCTTGATAGTCAAAAATATCTTGCGCATCCCAAAATAGGAAGCCACAACCTTATCGGCAGGCACGTTTTAGCCGCTTTGGGCGGCTTCATATACAGACGCAGATCCTATTTATTTGGGTTAAACAACTCCAAACAGCACTCTGAATCATCGACGCTTTGCTGTTTTTAGTCCAATGCCAGCAAGTGTGGCACCCACTTTGAATACAGCTTTCTCTTTGATGTTCATGCATAATACAGAAGCCCGATGTTAACGAAAATTGTTGATTTTCCTCTTCCATCGCCGTAGTTCATTTTATTCCCCATCAGTGGGCTACGCGACATGACGGACGCTAAAAATTTTCGCGAGCCCGTGCGATTTAGTAAAGCCGTTTGCCCCTACTATTCCAAGTTATTTTACACCAATACCATATAAAGTTTTCCGTGGAGTTTCATAGATTTTGGAGCAATAAAATATTTTTGCATTTTTTATTCGGACAATTACAGATTTTGGATTTTAACTTAACATGTACATTACCTTCCGTAGAATGTCAGCTGTCTCACGCAATTTCATTTTACGATTTTCCAAAATGATTTGATCCACTTTTTTATCTTTTCTGAAATAACTGCCGAATTTGGCCGACCAGAGCATTCAGCATCATTGGTGTTTATAAGGCCACGTTTAAACTCAGGAACCAACATTCGATGGTTGCTTTCGATGGGACAGAGACCATCTAACACTTATCAAGCCGTTGTAGTTCATGAACGGTAATTTTTCCCATCAAAAAACAACGATTAATCAACACTCGAAATTCAGTTTGTTCCGTTGTTGAACACAACTGTAACTTGTAATGGTCGAATTTTCACAAAATTTCGACACATGTCGTTTGAAAGTTGGTACTTTGTAAATATCATATGAATTTTTCATTTGATACGCCATCTATGTGCCAGCCTCGAGACTTATTGAGCGACGTAATATACGTTGACTAGATAATACTCAAGGAAGTCGATTTGTCTTCGTCCAAATGCTAATGACGTTGATTCTAAATTACTTCTAAATTAAAAAATGGCGGTCAGTACTATTTTAGAAGAAATGTGAAGGTGTATTAGGGTTTTGCAAACATTTAGGCGATTTTAAAACATTGTTAGTTCTACCAAAGATTATAAACATTTCCACAGGGTCCCGTTTATACTTTTGGATTAGTTCAAAGTTTTCCTTCATATGAACCGTGAACAGTTATGTATAGGCGATATAATCGTAAGCGTAAAAATATTTTTAGACTAGTTGAAAATCATCATAATTAGATTCCGCACACCACATTAGAGTATTGATTGAATTACATCTGTAAATCTCTCTCTCTCTCTCTCTCTCTTTCTCTCGCTCTCTCTCTCTCTATAGTTTTTACATGTCATGAAGGGATTTTCCGTTTGCACGGTGGTCGTTCAACTATCTCGGTACATCGCACACTTCCTCCAGTTCCATATCCTATTGTTCGAGAGTCTTGTTCGAACTCGTAGCGCCAGGATAGTCTAGGTCTTCCACTGCGACGTACGCTGACCGGTTGTTGATGATGGTTGGACTCGGTTGGAACCTTAACTGGACCATAAATGGATCGAATGACATTCCTTTCAATTGTAGATAATTTTCTACAACCGATAGTCGTCAAGGTCCTTGTGCGTGCTTATACATGCACCAAGTTTCTAGGGTCGGTGAAAATTAACCTGAAAATGTTTTCAATTCTCTGAGCTTCTAAGTCGTGTATGGCAAAGTAAATATCATCATAACCGAACCCCGTTCGGAACTACTGATAGTCGAAACCCTGTGATCAACTCTAGGATTTCAGTTATTTCATTGGTTTTACAATAAATCGGGTTCGTAGATTATTTGGGAATGTCAATTGGATAAAATTCAAATTGGCAAAAATAACAAAATTTCCAATTGTGATCAACATTTAAAACTAAGAATTTTTAAATTTTCAGAATTTTCTGACCAATTCGAATTTAATCGGGCGTGAATTCGAACTTGTGAGGCGCGTAATAAAGAGTGATAATGCGATAATAATTACATCATCCGCGTCAACCAACCGTTGCTTGCGTTAGTACAAATTTAGGTGACCGCATAGGAACAGTATAAAAGTATTTGTAAAAATGAAAAGCAACGAGATCATCCCGCTCCTCATTCACTCCGACATGTTAGCATGTCTCATCCAGCAGCAGTCTGTCCCTTAAAGCAAGCCTTAGAAATTTGGCTAGGATTAGTTGGCGCGGCCTCAAGATCTCAAACCTCGTTTTTGATTCTTTAAAAATTTAAAAATCAAAAAAGTGGTTTGAGATTTTGACAATAAAATTGAAATTTGTGTAAATTATCAAAAGTATCTCGCTTTCACAATATTAAACGAAAATCTCCTCACCTATTCGAATGTATTCGTGCCTCATTTTCACAATGTTGATCGAAAGTGAAACAAAATTTGAAAACATATTAAAATCCATAATGTCGTGTACGGCACTTAAATATCATCCGTTCGGAACTACCGATAGTCGAACCCATCTATGAACTACTATGACCTTTTTACAATAAATCGGGTTCGTAGCTTATTTGGGAATGTCAATTGGCTAAGATTCCAATTGGATAAAATACAAAAATTTGATTTTCAACATTCCTCAACTATCAGTGTAGTATCAATATTGCGAATGCATTATCAACAGAACCAGATAATTGTTGGGAACGTAGACAGTAAGAAAAGGACGATATGTGCTTCTTATAAGTCTCAGAAGGAAAAAAACAATTTTCTTATTTATGATTTTTTTTTATTTCACTCAAAATTCTTATAAGAAATATTTTAACAGTGTAGTTACTAATCCAATTTTTTTTTTGTTAATTGTTAGAAACGACCGAATCACCATATTTTGAATTAAAAAAGCAGTATTTAGTTGCATAACAATATTGTTCTTTGAAAATAGTCTTTTATTACAACACAAACCCAAATGGATTTTTTTTAAATTTAATAGTGTAAATTGTTGGCATGTTTTTCACAACCACGTTCACCCAAAATTACTAGTTTTTGTTGAGACGAATAAAGTAGATCAGCAAACAAGCACTTTCAAGATTATTTTCTCTCACAAAATATCTCGTTAGTATTTTTATTCTTTGAACTCCTTATCCCAAGAAAGAGCTCGTTAAAAGTAAGATGTTAAATTAAAACTTATATAAATGTGTTTTGTGTAAAGGACGTTTTATTAAAGCATTATTCATAAATTGAAAGAATTGAATTCATCCGAATTTGGATTAAATAAATTCGACTTAGACACTTATGTACTGTATACCTATGGATTATTAAGAGTCTTTAATATAAAAAGGGAAAAAGGTTTTATATCCCTGTTTTACGAGTAGAAATATGTAAATACGTAATATAATCACTTGACAACCTGTTGATATTTTAATCCTTTTTTAATTGTAAAGTACGATGAACTAAAAAAAAAACCTTTCACAGATAATTCGAATACAATAGTTTAATTGAATGAATCAAATTTAAAACCATTGCTGGTGTGCACCCTCAAAAGTCAATATGTTATGTCATAATGTTTACAGCAAAACATTTTTCCAAACCATTAATTCTTGTTCGTTTCGGTCCTCCCGCCATTTATTTTATTATACCAAGTTTTTGTTTTAGCCTATGGACCATTTAACATATTTTAGTAGTAATAATAAAATTTATGTTGGTACACATTCTATTGGCATACAATGCTTGTACATACAGTAACACAAATACTACACACACACATACATATATTAACAACAAAAACATAAAAACATAGGCTCATGACTTTTCGGTGATAAATGATAGTGGCACACAGGTTTGTAGAGAAGTGAATGCTTTTGCTACGCCTAATATTAGCAACGAAAATGATTAATGAAACATGTGAAGAGTGAATAGTCTTGTAAATTTTAAAATGAATTTTAAAATAAAATACATTAAATAAATTTAAATAAATAATGTAAAACAGTGTCGTATACACGTGGCCTTCGATTAGCGTAATATCGAGGCTACGAAAAATTTTTAAGCAACCTAGACAAACATTGCTAACGTAATTTGATGGTACCCTACTCTCCTGTAATAAGGGTTTTTAAAGGTTTTTCGATAAAAGTTTTTTAATATTTTGTATTTGGCTTGGTTAATGGGGTTTAGTTGAATTATTTATTTTAAGGTTTTGATTTAGTTGAAAATTTAGTTGGAGAGTCATAAATAAAATAAAGGAAAATATAAAATACAGGGTGGACCATCTGTTGGTCCTTTTTTCAATCACCTAAATTTAGTACTTAATGTTATCTGTTCTAAAAAATTCGTTGACATATATGAAAAGTCAAAAATATGCCTTTATCATCATGGAGTCGCTAACAATACAACAACGCATTTTGATTGTCCAAATTTATTACGAAAATAATCGTTCAAAAACAACAACATTTCGTAAATTACGTGAGAGTTTTGGTCGACATTTCAGTTCAGTGGAACGTATCAACATGTTCATCCAGTTCGTACTCCTGATACAGTGGCAGCTGTTAGTGAAAGTGCTCGTAATGAACCAAACACATCAACCAGGCATCGTTCACAAAAACTAAACATGTCACGAACCATACAAAATTGAATGAAAGATATTGATCAAAAATCATCTTTAGGGATGAAGCCCATTTTCATCTTAATGGGCTTAATGGGTACGTCAATAAGCAAAATTGTTGAATTTGGGGAGCGGATAATCCTCGAAACGGAAAACGAACAAGAAAATGCCCTTACAGTGAACGGAGAACGTTATCGCAACATGTTAACTGGTCTTTTGTGGCCCAAATTGAATGAATTGCGTGTCAACGACCTTGGGTTTTAACAAGACCGAGCGACATGCCACACAAGTCGTGCAATAATCCATTTATTGTCAACGAAATTTGCTAATCGGATAATTTCAAAAAATTGTGAAGTTCCTTGACCACCAAGAAGCCCGAATTTATCACCACTTGATTATTTTTTGTGGGGTTATTTGAAAGGTGGTGTATGCTAATCACCCACAAACAATTCAACAACTTAAAAACAACATTCAAGCTGAAATTGAGGTCATTGGCCCACTTTTATTGGAAAAAGTCATGGACAATGTTGATGTTCGGATGCAATCCTATAGACGAAGCCGTAACCACCTTGCCAAACGGCATAACCACCTTTCCTTATCAATAAAAAAATTTTATTTTTCATCCCAAATTATGTTTTATTTACAAATGAAAAAAGAACTAATAGATGTCCCACCCTGTAAAAAAGTATACGTATAAACTCCAATTGGGAAATACTAGATTCATATTGGATTCCTATTATCGCCAAATTGAGTTATATTAGGTTTGGCGATGCACGCTGTTAATCTGGGATTAAAATAAGTAACTCTCGGCTGTCTCTCAGTGGAAGTGTCTTCAGGCGGCGCACTCGACGATAGTTAGATCGCTAAGGGACGAACTGGCGAATGTAGACTGTATTAAACCAACGTTGTGCTTCGATAAAGGTTTCTGGACCATCTGTCCTTCAAGGGAATCTTAGAGGAACGGATGAATACTGGAAAACGAGGCAGTGCAATTTTTCACGGACGGCTCTAAGCTAGACGGCAAAGTAGGAGCCGGAAACTTCTGTAAGAAGCTTAATGTTAATATATACATTCGTCTCCCTGGCTTCGGCATTGTGTTCCAGGCTGAAGTGGTGGCGATCAGGGAAGTTGTGACATGGTTCAAGAATAATCTGGTATCCGTGAGGGATATCGCAATTTATGTGGACAGTCAGGCGGTGGTCAAGTCACTAGAGACGGTTTATCAGAAGTCACGGCTGGATTGCCGATCATCTCCTAATGAGATGACCGAGTATTTTAGAATTTAGATATGCTGGGTCCCTGGTCACTCGGACGTCACGGGAAACTGCAGGGCAGACGAACTAGCTAGGTATGATATGACTCTCCAGATGCAGCCGGACAGGGCAGGTCTGGGGAGACCTAGCAGGGTAGCAAAACAGGTTTGGCTAAAACTTGCGGCGCTCCAAAGCACTAGTATCCCTGGGAAAACGAGAGGTAGGATTAGTTGTAGGGATACTGACAGGACACTGCCGTTTGGGGGAACATGCGAGAAGGCTGGGTTTACAGACGAATGTCATTTGTAGAAGTTGTATGGACGACGAGGAGAAACAGACTTTAGATCACTTCCTATGCTCGTGTCCGGCACTATCAGACAGAAGGCATAAGTACTTAGGTATGTACAGTATGGACAGCCTTTTGTAACTCGCGGACTGTGGATTGTGAGATATTTTACGCTACATGAGTAGCTCTGGATGGTTTCAACGGGAGTAAAGGAGAGATAGGATCCTGTGGTGTCACAATGTGCCACTATTGGCCTAAGTGTGCGATAGCAGCCACTCTAACCTAACCTAACCTAGTCTAAAGAAAGTGATTTTTTATAAATTAAATTATTAACAAACTAATTTTTGAGACCATTTTGTTCAAATTTTTTCACAAAGAACGGATGACAATATGTATATCTAGAACTTCTACACCTGTCTTATGAAGTCGATGCCCTTCGAAATACTCCGTGGCCAAAGGATAAGTGTCAGCTGCAGGTGCTCCTTCCTGGCTTATTAAACTTTAATCATTCTTTTATTAACGATAAGACGATACTTGCGGAACGATTGTACCAGTTACTAAACAAAAATGTTCTCTGGCGATGGGGGCTGGTTCCGGTGTGCTGGCAGTTCCGGTGTGCTTAAAGTTGCTTTGATGACAAGCCAAATTCTAATGTCATTTAGCGAGCAGTACCGTTTGTTGCTAATATGTAACGCTACTCCATTTGGAATTGGTACTATTGTTGGGTTTAGAATTAATATAGTGATCGTGTAATGAATATATTCCACGTAGCCTGTGAGCAAAGTCCCTGCTGGTACTGGCATCGCGTGAATATCATGTCGAATGGGTCAGTTGTACAAGATGACGAGGGTGACCTCGTTCACTTGGCAAAGTATCAACAAAGACTAATGTTATAAGGCTAGTAGTTTATAATAGCAATGTTAGGGTTAAAGTTTACAATATCAATGTTAGGGTTAATAGTCTATAGTTAGAATGAGATAGGTAGAATCAGATAGAATAGGCATTTAAAGAAGTAGGCAGAGAAGGGTGAAATCAGTGTAAATTGAGATATAAGCGAGGATAGTTAGTGTCTTTGTTGAGTGTGATTGTGAAAAAAGGGCTTACAACTGGCTCAAATAATAATCGATACATTCTATTTGTAATAAAATAATAGTGATAATAATTATACCTCTACACTATCCTGTCACATCGAGTGGGAACACGAGTGTTCTATGACTTATAATTCGAAAGCTGTGACTGAAACAAAACGGCGATGCAGCCAAGGTGATCGCCAGTCTTCGATTTCTTATGCGGCCGAAAATTTTATATGAGCTTGAGCCGCTTCTTGTACGTTTTCACGGACGTCCCATCTCCGCAATTCCTTTCATCGAGAATGATCCGGTGGAATGTTTTCTTTAACGCCTTCTATCTTAAACTCCCTATCATGTCTTAGCAGACTTCCAGTTCCAGGTACTTCGATTCCGCGTAGAAGAAAAAGTGTTGCTAATTGAAATACTTCACAAGCCAACGTCTCATGCCGTAGAGGTAGCCGCGTTGACAATGAGGCATTCAGTTCTTTCACAAGTTCTTCAGTAAGACCCTGAGTGGATTTTGGCTTCGTCGTATTGAAATTAGCACCCTCAAAGGATATTTGGTTATTTTGGTGGCTTAAACTTGATCATGATCTCGAGAGAGCCATTGCGAATGTGTCCATAGTGCTAGAGGCTCCAGTACTCCCATGGAAAGAAACGACTATAAGTCATGGTCAAAATACACATTGATTTGGTCGGACTTTTTTCGAACTAATCAATTCTAATACCAAGTAGTTGAAGGTCGTTCCGGATTTCAAAACATCATAGGGCGCATTAGGCGGTTGTATGAGAGTCCAGTGTCATGGAACCATATCATCCACGTTCGAATGGATAGGTGGAAATAAAGGTCAAAACAGCGAAAGACAAAGTTTAGAAAGAAAGTTCGAATAATATTCAAGAACTGATAGCCACGTTCCTTCATCATAACTATGCAATACCTTCGCACCTGTCGTATTCTGTACGTGGGTATGCAATAATACACGTGAACCGAATGGTATTTCAGACGAATAACAAGTGATTCTTCCAAATAGTGCTAAAGACGTTCAACAATCACCATAGAGTACTGTTCAAATTGCCTTGTTCATTACGCCTGCCGCATGAAGAACTCTCTGTCCTTGGTTTCGTCTAGATTGAAGATTGTATGGACGAACGGGATTTCGAACTGGAGCTGATAAATTGAAATTTATTTTTGGTTATTGTCTTAGGCTAGTGACAATTTACGTGTTTTTTAATTTATGTATCTTTTTAGTTGAAGCTTTATTAAATAGGAAAAGCGTCCGAATGTGCACAATCAGGGAGCCATTTTTCATGACCGATGTAATTACGAAGGAGTACCCTGTTTCCCACTCTTAACTGACGTTTGACTTTGATTTTTTCATTAGCCGTGTTTTTCATATGTTCTGATGGTCGAATTGCGTCGAGTTTGTTTTCTAGTTTCCGCTGAAAAAATTCTCTGCTGGACTATTGCCAATATTCATTGGTGCGGCACGATATCTCAATAGAATTTCGCGAATTTGATCGTAACTGGAGCCACTTTCATTTTTCATGGTCTTTAATTTATTCCTGAAAGTTTGAACATAACGGTCGTCTGCTTGCTCGTTTGTACCTTGATTACCGGATACAATAAACTGTTGCGTTATATGAGACAATTATTTTTGAATCCTCAACAATTATTTTTGCCGTTTTAGTTGTTGAACTGGGGTTTGTAACTGCAATTTCTGGCTAGTTTGATTTAGCATCAGCCACTATTAGGATCCATTGTGTGAACCGGCTTAATCTAGATGAAGAACGTAGAAGACGACGGAATGCTATCGAATGTGGATTGGCATCTGTTTTAAAAATGTGCGTTATCTTATGTCACCAACTTGAACTTCTACCCATATAAGTAAAATACATACATGTAAAAACTTTTGACAGTTCAATATATAGCCAGCGCTCTCCGATCTAATTGGCTGCAATTTTGCTTTGCAATAGAAAAGGAATGTGAAATGAATGCCACTAGTTTTTCTTCTCCTTGGAAGATATGTCATAATACCGCTGCTATTCATACTTGGCTTGGATCACAGGCAACGTTTACAGGCAATGCAGGATTGAATGATAATAAAACTTGGTCACTTAATACTATTTCGGCTTTCACACTCATGAAAGCTGCTTTGCACATCGCTGCCCATTAAAATAGTTGCGTTTTTCAGTAAAAGTAGGCAAAGTTGATGTGTAAGTGTCGATGCATTTTTAATAAATTTCGAATAGTAGGTGATTAGCCCCAATATGATTGTAATACTTAATGCGGGTTTTTGGACGTGGTGCGTCTATCCGCACAGCTTTTACTTTTCCTGTGGTTTTTGAAATTTTAGTGTAGTTTTAACCTTGAACTACTATTTCATCAAAATAGGTTGTTACTCCTTCTAGAACCTTTAGAGCACCAATCGAGTATTCGATGAAAGTCGCTTGGGGCCGTTTTTACAGCAAAAGCCACAGGCAATCTGTTTGTATCTATGTACCTTTGTGAATTATTATCGTTTGAATTTTCGAGCATTTTTCATACATTTGAACGTGATGATAAGCTTTATATGAATCCAGCGTACAAAAATACTTTGAGTCTCTTAGATTGTGGAGTCGTTTATTTGCGCCGACATTATAATCGACAAATAAACGAACGCTATTATTCGGTTCTGGAATGCAAAGAGGAACCTCAATCGGAGGTATCATTTTTAATGTATATTGATAAAATTTCATTGAACGATTCATTCGAATTTTCCTTATCCAGCAGTTGTAAATTTACGTTGTCTCCAAATTCACGTTCTACCCGAAAGAACTTGTCACCGATTTACTTTTGTATGACGCTTTCAAAGTGACTACTTCATGGGGCGTAAAGATTTTTTTGAGATATGAACCAGAGATATTTCATATTTATCTGGCGAATAGAATACGAAATATTAAGATTTTCAAATGCATCCCTCGGAATCAGTGTGAATTCTGGTCCTGAGTCAATTTCGCATTGCTAGTCCCTAATGCTTAATAGTCACTGTGAGATATGGCTCACATCAGTCGAACAATTCGTTTGCTCTGGATTTTGATTTGAATTTCTCGGCTATTCATTTGGGAAGCCTCGAATGCGGGATCCAAATCAACATTTTCTTTAAATTCCAATTTTCTTGCTTGTAGCAAGAAGCCCTTGTTCGAATTGAATTGAACTAATCCGTTTTATGAATTGTGAATGTGAAAGCAGTAATGTATGTGCAATTGACGCGGAATTGGTGGCGCCGTTCGACTAGTGAATTTGGGTCGGGACTCAAATGTCCCTGTAATAATTTAATAAATTTACGATAGTCTTCTTCCAAATGTGGTATCAAAGGAAATTCAAAGAGTCGCGTGGAATTTTAGTAACCTCGTCTCACTAGTTCAAAGGTGAAGTTTTAAACTGAAAAGGAGTTTCGACGGAATCCTACGAGTGCATAACCATATGCTGACTTAATCCATTAATTGCAAAACTTTAGAGAGGGTTTGAACTTGAGCTCATCAACATGCGTTTAGCGCAGATAATTCAATAATATGTATGGTCAAATTATACCAACTATCAATTAATTCTGTGTCCCGTCAACTCAAGTGAAAAACACTAGTTTTAGCTTACGAAAGTGACATTATGAAACAACAATGGAGTAACGTAGACTTCGAGTAGACTTGGTCAAATCGTTCGTTACCTTTATATTTCTTTTATTTTGAAATCTTGAAAGACGACATCTATGAAAATGGCATTATAAGCGATTTCTTAATAACTTTTCGTATAATGGTAGTCTGACAACGATGTTTAGTTACAGTTCCCAACGATTATCGTTAACGAAAAAAGCAGCTAGATATTGCTCATATATGCGCTCGGAAATTTTGCACCAGTGATTTGAGAAAATTGATTATGCAAAATTTACTGAGGTTGATCTTGGAAAGGAAAATATCATCTAGGCAATAAGGACCGAAAGATCGTTACATATATCCACTGTACTTATTAAAATTCTAGTCTCCATTAAAAATTAAATTACTTGATTATGCGGACGGAGCCAAAAAGGCGTATGACGATTTATGTTAGATGCTACTTACCCAGTGGACAGTTAACACTCCGCAAACGAGCTCACGACTTGCGTTGTTTAAACCTTTAAACAAAAACTACTCTGCCTCGATTGGGAAACTTTTATTAATGATTAGGTTCTATCCACCTAAGATAAACCGAATAGAGTGTAAATTATTCAAATATTATGATATGGCGGAAAGGAGGATGATTGTTACTTTGACTTCATCAGTTGATGGAATTTTATTGAATAAAAAAAATTTGGAAAATCTTATAACAAACTGTTACGAGTGATGTTAAGGCAAAAACTGAATTACGAGGAGGTAGTATTTTAATAAAAATGGGAAATTCAAGTTGGAGCGAGCAAGGGTCTAGACTCTTGGCTATCACACTTATTCTCATATTACCTGCAAAATATCGTTTGTAGTTCCGCACTACTCGAAAATGATGGCGAGGCGAGTTATATTATGTGCCTACACATAATATTATGCTGTTCGGAGAGCATAATAGAGTGGAACTTTACTCTACCAGGTTTCCGTATTTTGAAGAAGGTTGCGAATTTACTGTCAAAGAAATTTCATTTAAAGCGCATTGTTGTTAATGCGCGTTTACTAATAACGAAGTGTTCTCTTGTCCAACATTTTTGGGATAGTTGAACTAAGGACGATGCTAAATGGACTTTAAGGAGTTAGTCCCAAGCAAAGCCAACTCATCTACATCAAAACACGCTCGAAATGAATCAACTCCTAAACGAAGTCAAATCAACTATAAGATGCTAATTAATTTAAATTTATTTGAGGCTAAACCAATAAATTGATTTATCAAGATGCTTTGCCTGTTGTATAAATCATGTTTAACAAAATAATTTAAGTATAACTCGCACATTCAAGCAGAATAGCCCTATCATTGAGGAATGTTTTCTAGAAAAAGATTTTGACTATTTGCAGCAAATCATTCATCTAAATTATAGCACCTAAACCATCTGCGCGTTTTCATGTTCCATGTCAATCTGCACATTGGGCATTGGAAGATGGGTCGGCGCTGGGATCTGCACTCCAACAGAGGGTTATAATAGTATTTATTAAGCCTTATTGACCCAACACCACCTGTTTGGAGTAACTTTTATTTAAATTTATTGTCGCCAACGGAAATAATTGCGTACAGTACAAACTTTATTCTATTCATACATAAAAAACTATTGCCAATAAATGATTTCAAATCGCCCGTTCGGAAAATGTTTTTCTTATAATGGTTTTTTCATTTGGCTTCTTCATGGCTATATCGGATTTAAAACAGAAAATCTCTTGTGGAAGCTTCCGGTGAAAGTAGGAAAAAATTAAATTCGTCTGAACTGTAGAGAGGACACAGGCCGACCGGCACCACTTCGAAAAACACTTTTTCGGATTTCAGCGATACAGAGAGCCGCTATACTTTTTTACGTTTAAGTAAAATGTAGGCCTTCTTAACGTAAATTAATCGAGTTGCGGCCCAATTTTTGATATTACGAGCTTGAAGGTTCGAGTTTGGGAGCGATGTTCGAGTGTGTTAGTTTTGTGCCAATTGCGCGGAAACGAAGAATTTATGCATAACATGATGTATATTCTGATTAAGCATGCGAGATCTTGTTACTGATTCAAATTCATTGGCTTTTACGATTTCAGTTTTTAGCCCAGATCTTTGGATGCTTTGGAATAGGCAATTATTACATTAATAATAATTTCCCTTTTTACGCAACTCTGCCATTTCAATTCTTTGTAAATCGTATAACACAGTTCTTCATTTCGAACAGAACAGCTATTTTCATGGCCTCTCCAATTTACACATACGCGTAGTCCTACATTCGTAATACAATATATTTAAATTATAGGTGGACATGAAACTTATTTTGGTGTCCGGGAAAAATCGAACCAAATATAACACCGACATTAACCTTTTAACTATAACTACGATTTAGAAGGAAATGATCGTGAACGACGATTTCTTAACGGCCCTAAAGTTAGCAAAAATGTTGGCTTCTTATCGGAACAAAACAAAATTTAGAACATCCAATGTTTAAGCATACGGTGGAACCCAAAAAAGTTTAATGGGGCACTTGAATAGGCTATAGAGATTTTACCGCCTTTAATTATTCACAAGCAGATCATGTTTTGCTTCCCAAATTGTTTCGTCAAGAACGCCTGAAGCTCAAAATTTTGTATTGGGTATTTAAAAGGTGGTTTTCTGATTTGGTGAATCAATGCCCAATGTTGACGCATCAACATTTTTAAACCGGGCATTTAATTATCCGTGAATTACTGTTAAATTTCATTTTGTTTTAAATATTTTGTTGATTAAAATGATGAGAATAGATGGACTTCCTCATTTCGGTACCAAATTCTAGGTTTTGTAAAATTCGCTAAGAACAGCAGGTCAACCTACCTCCATCAAACCGATGAATGTAGGTAGCACCGATTGAGGAATGAACAGAATAAAAAAATTAAATTTTACAATGATCAATCGATTGCCATGCGCAGAATCTCCGTTCAAAGTTTTCAAAAAGCTAAGACGGTCTTAGACTGATTTCTGATTCATTGCGTATAATGCAATTCTAAAACGGAGAACTATACGGAGGCCGGATTACGGTAGGTGGAAAGATAATATTTCGGGTAATGCAAATTTAAAACAGCTGGCCACACCTAGAAGAGTGTTCAATATGACCATGCATAAAAGAATTGTCTGCTATAATTGCAATAAAAGCCTTACGCTCAAATTTATTAGTTGCTCACCTCTAAAAGTTCAGTTCGTTAATTCAGCAGGTATCCTGTAAAGAAATAAAAATACGTTATTTAGTTGGCAAGATCTTTAGAGTATAACTTAATTTTAATGTATAGTGGTTTATCCAAAGATTTCACTCCGCGCTTATGTTTATGAAATTTACTGCACAGTTGCGATACAATTTTGAGAGTGGGACATAGTCTTTTTCCTGCAATGAGAATTATTCTCCTAAACCGTTGAGACATCGGTAGTTTACTTTATAAGGTTATTTTTGTAGTTGTTGGTATCGGTTTGACATCGTCGCTTCTTCTTTATTAAAATATGTCGCTAGAAATGCCTGAATCTTTTTCAACGAGCCTAAATATTTCAGACCATCTACTAAAACTTATTTTAGAGCTCGACTCCTCAACGCAAATTGATCTAAATCTTAGTACGATAATATTCCGTTTTAATACGATAAAATTCCCGGTTGAAATTCCATTGCCAATACCAATTTCAAACTCTTAACGAGAAAATTATTTATAAGGATCAGTGATAATCAGAAACATAATTCTAAATTGATTCTTTCTGAATCAGTTTCAACTTTGATCCTGATTTGGTCAAGGAGTCTTCAAATTCGTTACACTCAATGACACCATGAGCTGTGACCGATATGACCGTGACTCTATTGCTGTTTTAACCAAAATGGTTATTAAAGTGGTTACAATCTTTAACCAACTTGAAAGTGGTTTGAAATTTTTTCAAAAAATTAAGCACAGCTTTACTATTTTACAGAGATTAACTTTACACCGACCAAATGGCTTAGTGGTTAAAGCTTTGGCGTTTGGATTGGGAGGTACCGGGTTCGAATCCCGATAGGAACAGGATGCAAAGGGAATTTTCATCAACAAATTACGATTTGTGATGAGAAGGAACACATCTATGATCCCCTGTCGGAGTGCGGGGCTCATGGGCCGACCCATCTTCCATGCCAGTATAGGCTGGCGGAGCTATGCAATGTGCAGATGGTAATAAAAATCGGACCTATATCCGTACGTCCTCGAATTGGCCAATACAGGCGTAAAGCTAAGGACGTAAATAAGCGAACCGCGAAAGAGTTGGGAGAGCCTCGGCCCCAGAACAGTACAGGGAAAAAAACAAAAAAAAAAAAAAGATTAACTTTAATACTTGAATCAGCAAGATTAGATCCGTAATTCATACAAAGTGTCGCAGCCATCAGTGAAAAATACTAGAGACTCTGAGATGTATAAGTTATAAAAGTTTAAAATTTGCTTGTGCTCTACATTTGAACCAACCTTGTTCCAGGGCTGAATGCGTCTCAGTTTAAAATAAACGGAACATGTCATATCTAGAATGAAAGATATTAGCGGTGTTCTTCACAAGGTCTGTTAGCAAAGATAGGAGATGAAGGCATATCTTGGTAAATAACCCGGCAATCAATTCCCTGTAGGCTATTAGGCTTCGTAACAGATAAATTCGAATTGACCACAGACCACCAATTCGAAGAAGCGTAAGACAGTGTAGACCAAACCAATAGCAAAATACTTTACTCTTTTTGGAAAAGCAACAGATTCTACTGTCTCAGACCACGAGATCACTTTTCATTCCATTCAACATTAATTTCCATACGCCACTCATTAGAACCAAAGGGGCATTAAATATAGAGAGCGCACACGCAACCTTGAGATCTTTAACACAAACAAACACGGAATCTCAAGCGCCAACACAATAACGACCACAGAATTGTCGGTTGCATTGTCCAATAACACTGTACACTCTTCCACGGGCTTCGCACCAAATGAGGTAATCTTCAATCAAAACAACCTCACAAACCCAGAAGAAATTCAGGCTCGAGCAAGAAATATATTTCAAGCCGTGAGTAAAAGTTTACAACTACCAGTAGGGTGAATGGTTAAACAAACCAATTAAAAAGGGGTCCACCTAAATTGTTAGGCCATACCTTATTTTTAAAGCCAAATAAAGGGTGATCAAATAAGAGCTAAAAAATTCGATTCTGGAACACCAATTCTTGGCCACTTCTTCACATAAATCTGCATTTATTTAACGTCATTGGGTGTGTGTGGTTTACTGGAGTAAACGAAGTGACGACGAATGAGCGAGTTGTTTGCGTGACAGGTTTGCGAGGTGCTCGAATGCGTAACGAATGCGACTGTGGTTGTGCTTTAGTCATGGAAATCATCTCCAGTGATTGCCATCTGGTGTTCAGGAAATCGATCAGATCTTTGTATGATGGATATTGCGCTCGGGTTAGTGACATTTCCCAATGTCGATGGGTTTCTAGATCCAACTTACCTGCGATGGTGTTGATTACAATTATATACCATGTGGTGACCAGTACTCCTAAAACCTTCGAATAGCTGATTCGATTTGTAGTGCAGGCATGGTTATAAACCTTCGAAAATGATGAACCGACGGTGGTTGTATCGGCCTCGTAAAATGTACCATGCTTTCTCATAATTGTCGTTGGTGATGCTCACAGAATTGAGTAACGATGCTGCATCTCCAGTTGCGTTCGCCTTTAGATAGTGTAGCTTTTGTGAATTGGTCAGCTGTTTATGATTATGAACGAGGTTGGCGAATAAATTTTCAAATTCGGTCCAGTTGGTGTAGTCGCCGTCGAAGACTGGTACCGTAATCCGAGGCAGCTTTGTAACGACCGAGTGCCGCACGGGCGTTAGCTTGCCGTCAACTTGCGGGTACCTCAAAGATTCGTTGCTTATTCATGGCGTAACGATCGAGAGCGCCTCGCTCTTCCTCACTGCTCGCTAAAGAACCGAATTATGTTCAGTTTCATCACTTGAGTTCACTGTTCACGTTGTCTCAATGCATTCGTTACGTTGCTGTGTCATTAATCTTCAGGATCATAGACTGCCAGTCCATTTAACGGACGGGTGTGCACTATTTTTAAATTTCGTGTGCATCGCCAATATTTCCTCCTCGTCCACGAAGTCGAGCCATTTGGAGGTTTTTACATCGGAAAAGATGGGACTAAATGGAGGAAATCTCCACCAAACTTACAGCGGTTAAAGGCGCATAACATACCACGCGAAGCATCTTTTATTGGATCCAATCATAACACCAAAATGTTGAGCGATGTGGACACATTTTGTGCTTTGTTTGACACGTCGATGCAAACCATAATTTGTAGACATACAAATAGGAAGGCGGAAAAAGAATTTAGCAAATGGAATGCCGCAAGTTCGGCAAATTCGGGGCGCCATTGAAGGAGGAGGAGCTATTGGCCTATATAAGAATTCTTATTGTGATCGCGACGCAAAGATCCAATTATGCAGCAGTTCGACAATTTTAAAAAAAAAAGTCTTACCCCCTGTATCGGGCAACAATGTCCGTTCGACGATTCCAAAATTTAACTCGCTTTATTCGGTTTGATTTCGATGCTACCAGACAATCTAGACTAGAAACCAATAAGGCAGCACCTATAACGGAAATTTTCGAAATGCTGAATGCAAAACTGAAAAGTAATTACAGGCCAAATAAAAGTATAACAATTGAAGAGCAGCTGTTCCCCTTTAGAGGGCGAACGAAATTCACGCAATATATACCGTCGAAACCAGCAAAGTATGGTATTAAAATTTGGTGGGCTTGCGATTCTGATACAGCTTGCCCCTTGAATGGACAAATATACACTGGTAAAACAGGAAGCATGAGAGAAAAAAATCAGGGTGAGCGAGTCGTCAAAGATTTAGTTACCCCATATAAAAATACTGGAAGGAATGTAACCGTTGTCAATTTTTTTACGTCTCTTCCTCTAGCGAAAGACTTACTTGGATGGAACCTTTCTATAGTTGGTGCTCCTGAATTCAAAGCATCAAAATCAGATTTTTTCGTCAAAATTGGTTTGGAGAAAAAACTGTTTTATGTTCCTACGTTCAAAAATCAATGAGTCTGTTGTGTTACTATCTACGCAGCATAATGCTACAGGCGTTTCCGGTCCAAAATGTAAACCAGGCATTATTTTATATTAGAATTGAACTAAAGGTGCAGTAGACACAATGGACAAAATGCTTTCTCAATATACTAAGAAGAGAAAAACCAACCGCTGGCCGCAGGCAATGTTCTTAATATTATTGACATTGCGGGCTCGCAGCTTACATAATATTCATAGAAAATAATCCATCTGGCAAGCACAATGTAAGAACTGGTCGTCGTAGGCTGGTCGTTTTGGAGAATTAGGGGAACACTTTTGTATGCCTATTATATAGAAACGAGCTCATAATCCACGGGCTATGGGTTATTTTGCAACTAAAAGTGCCGTACAATGTATTTTAGGAGTTTCTATTGAGGAATTTCGAGGCCCACAGAGTGTCCCATTCATTCCCGATGATCTAATGGATAGAGATGCGTCTGGTCGACACACACACAAAGGTGCATGCTATATGTACTATAAGGAAGAAAAACGAAAGAGAAACACAAGAAAAGTTTGTGTCCAGTGCTTGAAACCCATTTACCCATTTACCTATTTATTTTAATACACAGCCTTACGCAAACGAAATGCCAGGAATGCGATCTAAACAATTAGCTCTTAATTTTTAATGTACTGAATACTTTTTATAAATATTTATTTATTTTTTGAAATAAAGGGTGGTTAAGTTTTAAGGGCCGACGTTGAATGTGAACCACACCTAAACGTCAAGTTATTTTCTGCATTTAGTTTGACATTTCTCAATTTCAGACTAATTCAATTTGAACCATGGAAAGATACACAATCGAGCAACGCGTTAAAGTTATTCAGGCATATTATGAAAATGGGTGTTCAAATCAAAATGCATATCGTGCACTTCACGATCAGTGATGAGGTACATTTTCACCTCAGTGGATTCGTCAATAAGCAGAATTGCCGCATTTGGGCGAATCATAATCCAAGAGTGATTGTCGAAAAACCAATGCACCCACAAAGAGTGACTGTTTGGTGCGGTTTATGGGCTGGCGGCATCATCGGGCCGTATTTTTTCCAAAATGAGGCCGATCAGGCAGTTACTGTGAATGGTGTTCGCTATCGTGAGATGATAACGAACTTTTTATGTCCCGAATTAGAAGATATGGATGTGCACGATATGTGATTTCAACAGGACGGTGCCACTTGCCACACAGCTAACGAAACAATGGCTCTTTTGCGCGACAAATTCAATGGCCGTGTTATCTCACGTGGTGGCGATGTCAATTGGCCGCCAAGATCATGTGATTTGACACCGTTGGACTTCTTTCTTTGGAGTTATTTGAAAGAAAAGGTGTACGTCGATAAGCCAGCAACAATTGAAGAGCTAAAGGATGAGATAATTCGGCACATTAACGGCATAGAACATCAATTATGCCTAAGCGTCATCCAAAATTTGGACCATCGAGTGGGGGTGTGCCGCCGAGGCCGATATTTTGTTCCATACATAATTGAACCATACCATATTATCATAATAAAAAGAATTGACAATAATTTCCTAAATAATTTGTGTTTTATTCAAAATCAACATCGGCCCTTAAAATTTAACCACCCTTTACAATGACCACTGAAATAATAAAATTATAACCAACAGAATCTTTTATTGCCCCTAACCATTTCAGATTTCAAACATACTAAAGTTGTGAGTGTGTTTGAAATTACAGATAACAATTAAATTGGGCAAAAATTTAATAAAATGTATCAGAGCATTATACAAAATATTTGAGCAATGAATTATATATATAGTAAACGCTTGTCTTTCTGAAGTACAAAAAGTGCATTCGGCGATTTTTACAATGAGTGAAATTATTCAACAAAGAAGTTCCATTAAATTTTGTGTGCGGAATCAATTTTGTGGTGCCGAAACGTTCAGAATGTTGCAAAAGGCCTTCGGTGATAATTGTATGTCGCGAGCAAGTGTTTTTGATTGGTACAAATTGTTCAAAGAGGGTCGAGAACGTGTTGACGACGAACCACGTCTGGGACGGCCATCAACATCAACTGATGATCAACACGTTAATAAAATCAAGGAAAATTCCTCAATAATCGACGATTAACCATTTTGAAAGATCATTTAGGCCTAACAAAAGTAAAAGCACGATTTGTTCCAAAATCACTCAATTTTTTGAAAAAACAGCGTCGCGTTGACATTTGTGAAACAATGCTTTCCGACTATCAGGATGTCATGAAACTTATTATAACTGGCGATGAGTCTTGGATCTATGCTTACGACCCGGAAACAGACGATCAATCGGCCGAATATCGTGCCAAAGGTGAGCCGAAGCCGAACAAACCACTTCAAAGCAAGTCAAAAATCAAGGTGATGTTGACAGTTTTCTTCGATTATCGAGGTGTGGTGCACTCCGAATTCCTTCCGACCGGCCAAAGTGTCAACAAGGAATACTATTTGAGTGTTATGCGTCGTTTGCGCGAAGCTATTCGTAAAAAGAGGGAGAAATGATCGGTCGACAACTCTTGGTTTTTGCACCACGATAATGCACCTTCTCATACTGCATTGGTTGTACGTGATTTTTTCGCCAAAAATTCCACCCATATCGTTCCGCAACCACCGTATTCACCTGATTTAGCTCCGTGTGACTTCTGGCTGTTCAGCAAACTCAAACGACCTCTCCGGGGGGAAACCGTTTTGAGTCAATTGAAGACATTAAACGTGAATCACTAAGCGCATTGGAGGCGATTCTGGAAGTTGACTTTAACAACTGTTTCGAGGATTGGAAAAAACGTTGGCACAAGTGTATTGAGGCCGAGGGGGATTGCTTTGAGGGCGACGAAATAGATTTGGATAAATAAATAAAGAATTTTAAAATTGTGAACAAAGTCTTACTATTTTTTGCCCACAGTATTATACTGTGAAGATTGTCGAAATAACGTAAAAAATTTAAAAAAATGTACTTAAATGTGCGTAATTTTTCGGAATAACTGAATTTTCATATATTTCATGTAAATTGAGTCAGTGAGTCGGAACTGATCTGTAATTGGTTAAAAAGTCAATCAATTATTCATGCACTTCTCAGAAGGTTTTATCGATCAATTACTCATGAACTTATGATTTTTTCATTTATTTTATAAAATATTAGGGAGTGGGGGGGCTATATATATAACGATTGGGGTGATGAGGGAGGGGGAAGTGAAATTTTCGTGTATTATGTACGGTTATTATGATATGTTATTATGATATGCGGAAAATCGTAATATAACTAAAAAAAAATTTTGTCAAAAAAAAGAGTTCCTAGAGCCCGATCGCAGCGCTACCTACCGGGTCCAATTGTGAATCTACTCCATCCAGAAACTCACTCAACCACACGCAAAAAATTTCATTCAAATCGGTTCAGCCGTTTAAGAGGAGTTCAGTGACGTGACATACACACGAACAAAATAATTATATATCTAAAGATTGAGAGTGATGGGGGGGGGGTGGTAATCTTAGTTATATATATCCTGATTCGCGAAAAATCTTTAAAAATAAAAAATAAAATTTCGTCAATAAATAAAAATAAAATGTCCTAGAATCCGAACACAGCGCCATCTACAGGGTCCAATTGTCAATCTAAACCATTCAGGGACCCACTCAAACAAACACAAGTAAAGATAATCCAGGCATTTGAAGTATCTAGGTAATCAATATGGGTTCAGGTATTTGTTCCTCAGAAAATTACATGGTGCCTATCTAAAAATTCTACTATGAAAAGGTGCAGCGTTGGGATATTAGTGAGAAAGAAATCCTCTTTCCGTGCTAGACGAGTTAAACATTATTATGCTCAACAATTACGCTAGTAGGATATATACCTAATCGTTAGTTTTACAGTAATCGCATACAAAACCGGAATCACTAACGCCGCGTAGCAATTTCCGAGGCGGTAGAGAAGGAACCTGTGAGTAAGGTTCAAGTTTCTAGTTCACCAGAGATCTGAAAAATACAATCAGCTTGCAGTGAGCAACTTTCCAGATATGTCTTTGTAAGTCCTCCTTCCTTTTTATTTATTACCTCAATATTCCCAGCACCAAGTAAGCTTTTGGAACCAAAGGCGATTTTCATTTTGATAATTTTTGGAGGATGATGTTTAATAAATGTTGTTAGGTGATTATTTAGAAGGCTGGGCAACTTTAGGCAAGCCATTTTCAAGTTTCTCAAATTGGATAGTTGTGCCCAATTTATTAAATTTTCACTAATTGATCAGCCAGTTGTCTGTAACCGGGTTAATTTCTTTCTTGTTAATAATCCTCTCCTATCCTTCTTTATGTTATGTGTGTGTAAGAACAGGTGTATAGATGGGTACGGCGTCATCCGCTTGTTTAAACTTCAATCAATCAACTGGCTAGTTCCATAATCGGTTGAGCTTTGAAGGGATTGAGGTTATTGGCCTAGTTACGTCGTAGTTTTTCTTTTAATTGCTTTTTCATATACCATTTTAAATTAGATTGCTTCCTATACACAACGTTAAATGAAATATGATACTCTAACTACACAAATATAGCAAAAATTATCAAAACTATACTGCTACAGATTAAATTGAAATGTACGTTTTGAAAGAAACCTAACCAGTACGTGTAATCCCCTTATTTAAAAAGCTAAATGTAATTTTATGCTTCCTTTCAAAATTCTTCTTTGTTTTCAATTTTCATTTGCCATCCATTTCCATTAAATATTTCATATATTCATAATCATACCTTAAAACGTTCATGAACTTTGTAAAAAAAATCGATTTAACACTTAATAAGCTCCTTTACTACGAAATAAATAAAAAAAACATGCTTAATTTAAAAGAAAAGCAAAAAATTTTTAGTGGTCCCCTAAAGAAGCTGCAGGGAGGATTTATCTCATTTACTGATACACAACACAGAACACACTAACAAATAAAAAGTTTAATTGTGATGGATAATGCAGACGCTAGGAATGTACGGTTTTCATTTTCTAATCGCTTAATTATCATTGATTAAAGTGTCACCAGGTAAAGAATGATTAAATGGTAAAATGACATTCGCTACTTCTACTAGGACCAGAGATAGAACCGTTTAAACATTATATAACGATTGATCAGCTTGTCCAGCTTAAAATAATAATTCATTCCAGGTGGTGGAGACAAGACTACCTATAGACTGCCGCGTATAGATCTGCTTAGGGCTTCCGGCGAGAGTCGGTGATCGCATAGTAATGTAGGAAACAACGAATTTGCTTAGAAACGCTAGATGCGTTATTCCATTAAGTCTGCAGAATTCGTTGCACTTATCCAAATAAACTGTGGCCTACTGTCTGATTTTTGTTTGAATGCATATTTCATATGGTTTTCGTTATTTTGTGTCAAAACCATTTGTTTTTCGCAAATCCTTCAGGCAATTTTGTTGTAAAAATAATTTTTTATTATTCGTGTTCGTACCGAAAATTATTAGTTTCCATAAATTTTGTGCATTATAGTGATGTAACAGTTTTTTTTTAAGTGTTGATAGTGATGTGATAATTTGTGTATTGCACGTGATTGAAAAGTTACAATTACCGATCAATAAATAAAATCAGAGAAGTTTCATTTTTTAATTTCATTGTAGCTACATATTCAATTTTACAATTCCTCTCTTCCCTCAATAACCCCCAAAATTATTTTATTATATACATTTGTTTGCTGGAAATATGCAGTTGTATAGTAATCTATGTATTTTAAGTTGTGTATTATATAGCGTGTCCCAGAATTGGACGATCAAACGTAGCAGGATGACAGTGGGGCCCATTCCAGCCAAGTAAAGTTTTTCGAATTGTTGATGGTGCAAAAGTTATTCCACTTTTAGTGTTTTTTTCCAAGCCAAGAGTTCTTTTGTTTAACTTTCTTTGTTAATAAGATCTAGAAGAGTCTTGTGCCTATCCAATAAAATAATTTTTATAAGCTGTATTATCTTTTGTCTAGTAAAAACAATGATTATGTAAAGTCTTCTTGTTTCTCAACATTTTTTGTTGATGTTTAAGTGACGCCAGCGGGAAAACAATGTACTACGGAAAGTAGACCCAGTATCAGAAAAATATGATATCAGCTGTAAGCAGACCCTGTGACCAGCATCATGTATGCAGCTTATACATGTCCGGATTATGCTTCTGTTTTCGCCACTCAACATCATAGTGGTAAACCATTGAGGACACTTAAACAGTTCCTGTACTGTATTCTGCATCATCCTTGTATTTAAAATTGACAGTGACTCTCGATCCATATCTACACCTACTTATTTAATTAAAGGACCATCAAAATTCATTTGCACAATCTGTTTAACACTACTGCTTCCACTCTCATCAGAAACTGACTCAACACATAACTCTTCTCTGTACAGCACCATTCTCAATAACCTAACTTGCTTAGCCCATCTCACATTCAACAGTGCATAGGTCAAAATGTCAAAATATCCCCCACTAATTAAACCACCACTAACATACTAAGTTTTATCATGGAATATCTATATTGTTTGCAAAGAGTCATCTCAGGCCCCATTCTTCAAATTTTGTTTTATTTTGACGACAATATAGTATAAATTTATCCATTCAAAAATTTTACTTACCGCAAATATAAGCTTTCAAAGAATATGAATATGAATTAAATATGAATTGAATATGAATTGAATATGAATTGAATATGAATTGAATATGAATTGAATATGAAAAATATAAAATAAATAAATAAATGTGAATATGAAATATGAATTGAATATGAATTGAATATGAATTGATTATGAATTGAATGTGAATTGATTTTGAATTTAGATTGAATTGAATATGAATTGAATATGAATTGAATATGAATTGAATATGAATTGAATATGAATTGAATATGAATTGAATATGAATTGAATATGAATTGAATATGAATTGAATATGAATTGAATATGAATTGAATATGAATTGAATATGAATTGAATATGAATTGAATATGAATTGAATATGAATTGAATATGAATTGATTATGTATTGAATATGAATTGAAGAATTGAGTATGAATTGAATTTGAATCGAATATGAATTGAATATGAATTGAATATGCATTGAATATGAATTGAATATGAATTGAATATGAATTGAATATGAATTGAATATGAATTGAATATGAATTGAATATGAATTGAATATGAATTGAATATGGATTGAATATGAATTGAATATGAATTGAATATGAATTGAATATGAATTGAATATGAATTGAATATGAATTAAACATGAATTGAATATGAATTGAATATGAATTGAATATGAGTTGAATATGAGTTGAATATGAATTAAATATGAATTGAATATGAATTGAATATGAAGTGAATATGAATTGAATATGAATTGAATATGAATTGAATATGAATTGAATATGAATTGATATGAATTAAATATGGATTGATTTATATATGAATTGAATAGGAAAATAATGAATATGAATTGAATATGTGAATATGAGTTGAATATTCATTGAATATGAATTGAATATCTATTGAATACGAATTAAATCTGAATTGAATATGAGTTGAATATGAATTGAATCTGAATTGAATATGAGTTGAATATGAATTGAATATGAATTGAATATGAATTGAATATGAATTGAATATGAATTGAATATGAATTGAATATGAATTGAATATGAATTGAATATGAATTGAATATGAATTGAATATGAATTGAATATGAATTGAATATGAATTGAATATGAATTGAATATGAATTGAATATGAATTGAATATGAATTGAATATGAATTGAATATGAATTGAATATCAATTGAATATGAATTGAATATCAATTAAATATGAATTGAATATACAAATCTGCATTGAAATACATTGAATATGAATTGTGTATTTGAGTGTGAATTGAATATGAATTGAATATAAATTGAATATGAATTGAATATAAATTCAACAAGAATTGAATACGAATTGAATATGAATTGAACATGAATTGAATATGAATTGAATATGAATTAAATATGAATTGAATATGAATTGAACAAGAATTGAATATGAATTGAATACGAATTGAATATGAATTGTGTATGAATTACTTATGATTGGATATGAATTGAACAAGAATTGAATATGAATTGAATGTGAATTGAATATGAATTGAACATGAGTTACATATGATTGAATATGAATTAAATATGAATTAAATATGAATTGAGTATGAATTGAATATGAATTGAATATGAATTCAATATGAGTTAAATATGAATTGAATATGAATTAAATCTGCATTGAAATACATTGAATATAAATTGTGTGTTTGAGTATGAATTGAATATAAATAGTATATGAATTGAATATGAATTGAATATAAATTGAATTGGAATTGAACATGAATTGAACAAGAATTGAATATGAATTGAATATGAATTGGACATGAATTACATTTGATTGAATATGAATTGAATATGAATTGAATATGAATTGAATACGAATTGAATATGAATTGAGTCTGCATTGAATTTAGATTGAATTGTGAATTGGGTATTTGAGTATGAATTGAATATGAATTGAGTATGAATATGAATTGAGTATGTAAACGAAATCTGATTTGCTTATGTTTGAATATTAATTTTGCAAGATTAGGGCGCAAGGCGCCCATTAACTGTCCCTACTGTATAAATAATAATATTACAAAACCATGCAACGGTCATAGAATATTCAGATCTTTGTCAGAGGAAAGCGATCTGTATTATAGTAACACATATAAATTTGGACAGTTTTAAGTGCTGCCCTCTATGCAGATGGTTAAGCGAATATGATTTTGAGCTTTTTGTTATTTAGTATGACAAAGAAGCACTCGAATAGTTTTACAGGATGTTTATAACTTTGTTGGCGTATAAATAACTTTGTGTGCATATTATAATGTTTTGCCTTATATTCGTGATTTAAAATCGAAACATTTAAAGAAATGGGCCTTATCAGTTGCGCAATAACACAAAAACATGGGCGTAGTAAAACTTGCAATAAACGACTGGCCTACGATACCTGAAACCGAAGATGGACTCATATTACGAAACGCTTCATATTCGGCGTTTTCTAGTGCTAAAATTAATGCAAAAGCGGCTTTATAGTCAATAAAAACAGGAATATAAATCAAAAAATACTTTGCCCGTAGCTGGTGAACAGGAATGTACACTGAATAAAATTTCATTTAATTAATTTTTAAAATACTTTGCGGTTCGTTATTTTCATTTGTACTATTTTATCGTAAACTCATGCATACGTATAGTCATCTGAATTATGGCAACATTCTTGTACAATGTACATACATATTTACATGTTCATTTACATCTGAATAGAAGAAAAGTGAGAATACAAATATTATAATCAAAAATCGAATTTTGCCAAAAAGCAATATACCAGTATGAAATTCAAAACCATACCACAGAAACGGAGAAGAGGAAAATCGTTATTCCTACTCTATGCCAAAAAATTGAAATGATAGATGGAATGTGAATTACGAACGATTTTCGGTATAGATATTTAAATGAAATCACAGCGTTCAGATACATGAATGTGACATGAATAAAAATATTCAGATATATTTTAGAAGATTTGTAATGTAATCATATAGCACTGCAAAGATTTTTTTAAAAATGTATTCGATTAATTTAAATTTGGGGAATTGTAATGGAAGTAATGGCATTTATATATGTTGAATTTTACTGCCATTCCAAAATTAGCGTTTTAGCTAATACGCTTCAGTTGATCAGCCTCTATATACATATTGGTAAATGTATCATATTGTAGAGCTACATATTTACAGTATTGTATAGATACCTCACAAAATGAAGAGCGATGCTGGTAGTTCGAATCGAAAGAAGTAGTTCAAAGTACTTTGGAATCTCTTGGAAATACTGACCTTGTTATTACAGCGAGAAAAATTTTCCACAATGTTCAACAATCTTATCGATAAAACTTCTAACTGGGTAAGATAACATTCGGTAGAGAAGTAGCCGAGAAAGTCTTTATAATGGCCCGATCAAGGCTCCCGTAGGTCGCTTTTATGATTGCATTCGTTTATTCGTTGGTAATGTATTTTTTCTAGACCAATATAATTCCTAGAAAATGACGTTATTATTTTGATATCAACGTACTTGATAAACAATATTTTCTTAACGAACGACAGAATCTCGAGCTATGTCTTCTACATGTCACGTCATGGCAACCTGCAGCTTGAAGAATCATTGCAGCATTGCAGCTTGTAAATCAATGTTACGAGGTGACGATGAATTAATCCCACTTTCTGAGATTTTCTTGAGCCCAGGTTAAATATGAGGATATACCTCTAATTAAAAATTTTTAAAAATTCAAAAAAAACACAAATTTCTAAAACAGTGCCAATGCGTGTTGATCTACACACGCATTGGCACTGTTTTAGAAATTTGGATTTTCACTGGATTTTCGTTAATTGCATTTCTGCACAGGTAGCCACCCACTTGGCAGGTAATCGCGGAAATGAGTGAGCAGCTCTGACTAGACTATCTTGAAGTACCAGACTTAGGCAATGTGCCGATTGTATTATAATTACACAATCGGCAAGATATTGGACAAAAAATCTGATTATTCCGTTGTGCAAGTCTGCGAGATAATGAGCTCATCTAATCAGTATATTTCTGCAACTGTCTTGCCGGTAAACACTGACCTTGTCACACACAAAAGTGTAGAATTATGTTGAGAATCTCAATTTTAAATTATCAAGGAACCTTGACACAAAGCCCAAAGCTAATATTTGAAGATGGATTAAATTTAAAAAATCAAAAATTCAGTATTTAACGGGTTACACAAATACATCAATTGGTTCAATACATTGCCTATAATTTTTCCTTTTCAATGGTCTAGTCAGTTTTGAAAATCCATCTCTAGAACCTGTCACAGTTCTTCTCGACAATATGTCAGATACTTCACACTAGTGTTTAAGGCGATATGAAAACACCAACTAAAAGGGCTCACTAACAATTCACACAATTCTAGTTTTGCCGTGGTGGCTTGTCTTCAAGTTTTATTTGACGTTAACATTTACACAATAGCAACAAATCTCGAGTGTCATCTGTAAAACTAATTTCAGGGTCAAGATTGAAACTTCAGGCAGAGTAATCGACCTTGGACCTTCAGAAAACATTCCTATAAACTGACTTTTGTACCATATGCCATAAAGCCTGAAACAAAGCCATTTGAATTGTGAATCGAATGGAAATGGTCTGCTTGGTTTAAATACTCAAAAGGAACCTCAACGTTGATCGTAGTCAACGGATTAAGACAAAGTTATTAGTTATTTGACTTATGAAATATGTATTTTATTATTTAAAGTGCGACTACTGCCCAATCAATGTTTGTAACTATTATACGATGGCGACAGTAGCGTTGGGGTGATATATATCTACATAATTATATGAGCAATTCACCCGAAAAAGTATACAGACTAGCAAAGTAGACCAGAAGGCGTGGCAGGCATACTCAACGGTTTTTGTTCTGACAAAGATACAAACCTAAGGGCATTGAGGAAGAACTTAGAAATATGCTGCCTGAATTCGGTCAAGACAAGTTGGCACACATACTTTAATTCTCTGGCAACGCCCCACATAGGAAGATTGTGGGACAAAAGGCTCAGTAAAATTAGATCTTTCATCAATATTTAAAAAAATAATTTGACCCATGCATGTTTCATATGGTGATCCAGAGATCCAGAGAGTATAACACCCCTAATAACTATTTTGATCTGCTTGTCAAAACAAGGCAATTGCATTGATATTCGCAAATGGAGAACATAACCTAAGAAAAGAATGCACAAATAAGATTTCGGCAAATATGTTTTGGTGATACTCGCACATTGTTCTAATTATCTAGTGTTTCATTTAGGGGAAATGGGATATTTCAAGTAATGGAAGCTTCTTTATTGTCTTAGTTATATACTTCATTAACAACTATAAACAATTTGTGCTAAATACTAATTCCATCCTATATACCGAATTAATGATATTCGGTTATAGAACTCGGAAAGTTTCATTGTCTTCGATCAAAAACCCTGTTAAAATCCTAGTTCTTGAGTTCTTAAGATCTAAATCTTATCTTATCTAAAAGATTAAGTTCCTTCACCCAAACTTTATGTCAGAATACCAATATGATCCTGAGAAATATGTTCAAGCATATAGCATTTTTAGGAAATAACCCAGTTAAAAAACCCATAATGAAGAATTAGAACACCAGATTTGGTTCTCTTTTAAAACCTGTTTCCGAAAATCCGGGATTTTGAAATCCGCCATTACGAGGGTAACCAAAATTTTTTTTTCATACTGGGTCTGTGCATTCCTAAAAAAAACTCAACAAAGACTACAGCTGCTAAAATTATCCGGATATTGGTTTATCATCGAGGAGACCACCAATTTAAATTTAATAGAGAGTTTAAAGTTTGAAATAAAGACAGGTGTAATACTTTACGAATAAATGCAGTCTCCTCATTAGACTAGAACCATAAAATAAAATATATAGAGCTTGTATTCAAAGTATAAACACAATGCCGTAGCGAATTATTATAATTTCTTACGAAAATATTGAAAAGCGCGTACTTTTTTGATTGAAAAATTAAAGGTAAACCGACCAGAAATGTTTAGTTTTGGTCTTGCTCGTCTTGTCACGGAAAATTTTTAAAAACTTCTGTGGAGTTTTGTAAAAATAGGCTAAACTTAAATTGAACATTTGAATTAATTATAAACATTTAAGGCAATTTTATGTCAACCTACGTCAAATTTTTCAGGACAACGCTCTTAACATAAATTGAGTTGCTTGATTTTTGTCTGCGCATGCAGTGGGTCAACCGGGTAATTGAAAATCGATTCGCCTCGGTGTACTCCGATGAATTGATTTTACTTTGGCTTTCTACTTTGTGCAAAATTGTTCTTGAGACTTTATAGTTTTAAACATCGGAAATGGAGATGCTATTTGTGTTGCAACAAGTAAATTAAAACGAATTTGCCTTTCATAAAGAGTTGTATGTCATAAAATAGAAGGGAATTAAGATGTTTTCAATAAAGTAATTATTCATTGGACTCTTGCCCAGATTTGCAACAGAAAATGAAAGTCATAACCAAGACATAACCAAGATAGAGGTTCAAAAGACTCAGAACGCATATCCAACAACGTTTAACTCGTTATCGTCAACATAACAAGAGGCTTGGCTTTATTTCGGTGTACACGTATGTATCGGAATGATCCACTAAGGAATAGGTTTATGACTGACTTTAAAGCGCTCTAATTAATTCAAATGTATATGTCATGATCCAGATTCATATACCCGCTGCTCAAAGCCCTAAACGCAGGATATTTTAAATTCGCAGCCGATAAAAAGAATCTGAAGTCCCATTATAATTTAATTTAGTAATTTTGAGGCGCGATTTGTACAGTTTATTCGGAACCTGTTAAAGTTAGCCGAAAGTAAAAAACAATCGACAATGCATATAGTATCTTCAGAAGTGAAGTCCATTTAAATGTCGTGGTTGAAAAATAGTTCAAATGAATGGTGTTAGTGATGGTGATCTCTGAAAAATTTCAGAACACTTTTCATCTGGAAAGTCTGGGGAAAAACTAACCAAATTCGGTTCATATCACTTGATCGTAGATAACGTTATATAATTTGGCGGTTCACAATAATACTTTTAATTTATACCGCTTTCCAAATACTTACTTAACACTTCAAAACACAACAAGAAATAATTTTCACAATCGTTATTCTACACTCGCCTCACTTATGCAGTAGTAATACTCTCGACTGTTTTATTCTAGGCTATAATCTGCAATACCACATAAACATATCTCCAATGCTACTACTTAGCCCCAGATGTTACTAATCTTACAAAAAATCATTAACTTCTAAACTGTAAACGTAAAGGGCTATTGCTCGCTGTTATACCATTGCAATGCTTGTTGAATAAATGGCTCGCCCATGCCGAACCAATAGGCGAGATCGTGACAATATCATACAAGGTGAGCCATCTACTGGTTTGTTTTTAAATCATGGGCGATGGCAACACTATTTTGAACGATTTGCTTGAAATGTTGATAGCTCGTCAGTCTGATATTCCGCGTGACTTTGAAAACTTATTTTCAAAGTCAGTGTTGTATAGCCGAAATCATGAAAATTTTGAAAATAAATATGGGTCGTAAAAGAGCGCTTAGCTAAACCTCTATAGTAAAATTGGTCCATCGACGCTGATCGCTGCAATTGGCCATTAGTCGCACCAGCCTGAGGAGAGCACTGCACAAAGACCTTGGATTATTCACCTACAAGGTCCAAATGGCTCAGCAGTTGAAAGCAAATGACCAACCGCTTCGATATCAGTTCTCTGCGTGACCAAAGTCGACGTTATTATGAAGCTGGTCTATGCTTCATAATAACGTCGACTTTGGTTGAAAAATTATCTTTTCAAATGAAGCATATTTCAATCTCGGGGGCTATGTAAGCAAGCAGAACTGCCGCTGCCGGATTTGGGTTTCGGAAGAGTGACTGTTTGGTGTAGATTTTGGAGTGATGGCATAATTGGTCCATTTTTCTTCGAAAACTGTTAGAAACGCCGTTACCGTCAATAGCGACCGTTACAAATTCATGCTGGCCAACTTTGTATGGCCTCGAATCGACGCTATGAATGTGAACAAACTTCAACGGTTTCAACGAGATGGCGCCATATGCCATACAAACTGACCGACAATCTGGTCGGGGGAGGTTTCGTTAAGGTTAGATATGCGGATAACCCAGAACCAATTCCTGCTTTAAAACATAACATTGTGCAGTTATTCGTGAAATAGACACCAACATCATCGAAAAACTTCTTAAAAACTGGACTCACTGTACTTACACTGGACTTACTGGAAGGCCAGCAAAGGAAGCCACATGAACGAATTTGATTTTCATCCTTAAATCGGAGACTGCATCCTACACAATAATAAAAAGTTTCCACAAAATAAAAATCGTTTTTAAATCGTCCATCCTTTCCATACAAAATTTGGAAATTTATAAAAATTAAACGTTTAAAGTGTTATGGCTGGAAAAAGATTCAGGTTACTTTTAAGATGCAAACTTTTGTATTATGATATTGAACTTCCTTCTAGCCATGCAACTTTAAACGTCCAATTTTTTTAATGAATTTTTAAGTTATTCTGGGCGACAGCCAGACACCAGCTTCTCATCGAAATACAAGGAGGTTACCAAGTCACTGGTAGTTTGGTTTCGGCCTAATGAGACATTGAAGACGACTTTAGGTTAACCGGTGTTACACTTTTCCGGGCAAACTTGACTGAGAGTATTGAAAGAGAGAGAGGCGCGTAGCAGAGATAGATAATGCGACAACTTCATTATCATCGACGTCAAGCAACCGTTACTTGAGTCAGTAAAAGTGTGGGTAACCGCTTGGGAACAGCATAAAATAAAATTGTAAAATGGAAGTAAAACGAGATCATCCATCCCTCTCCCCTCTCCCCTGTCTTGCTAGTATGGCTCATCCAGGAGTAGATGCCCCTCCCATAAGTATAAGTCTTTGGAACCTGGCTAGAATTCAATGAACTTATCAACCATTAATTTGTACATAAATTTGATATGTAATCTCATTGAGCAGGCCGAATCCCCCCCTAAATTCATTCCTTTAGCGCGAACCAGCGAAATAAAATAAAATTGGAGGAGAGTAAAACTGACCAATCAAACCCCTTTTATTTTGTAAACAAACTTCTTTATGTTCCCCTTAATTCCCTTTTGAATTAAAATATGTTTGTCAAATTTGGCAGGGGTGCCACGAATTCACAAAACAAGAATTGTAAATAGGCCGGTGATGCACATAGAGGACGATTATCGTTGCCATTTCAAAACTATCGACGATAAATAAAATGTTTCAATAAAAAATATTAAAATTATATGTTTTGCATAAATAAATGTAAAAATTATAAGTAATTGCTCAGTTTAAGTTTGACTACTTGCACAATTTTGTAAATTTCCTTTTAATACAATATTTCTTTAAATAAAACCAATCTTTCTAGCTACTCGTCCTCTAAATCAAAAAATTCCGTCGTCTCATCAGACTGTAGTGACCAAACTACAAAAAAAAAATTGAAAATACTTTGAACTTACATACAAAGTATAATCACAATGCCTTAGCGAATTATTATATTTCGCTGCGCATTCGATCTATATGCAGTTTTGGGTTATTCTGGGCGACACCCAGACACCAGCTTCCTCATTTTATATTTTCAGCTGAGTTAGTAAAGGACATGGAACTTAGGTTGCATCAATATTACAAAATATCTAACCCGACCTTAAATATTTATTTTAGTTTTAATTAAGGAAATATATTCTTAATCCCAAGATCGTTTTTCGCCACAGACAGGTTGTCCTGTAAAATCATTTATCGTGAATATTAATCGTAAAATTAATGACCAATTAAAAAATATAATTTATTTGTGGATAAACGAGTAGGATACCAAGGTACTTGAGTATATAAATTTACAATGACGAACACTTAAACCGTACAAAATTTATTCCATAACCAAGAAAGAAAAAACAAAGCAAATTAAGGTCCTTTCCATATTTCAAAACGAAAAAGGCCAGAAAACCAAATAAGGCCTATTTATTTTACATGAACTTGATTTAAGTTACCTATTAACGGAACACGAATACATCAAGTTACAATTGTATTGGCTACATCATTTCTTAAAACAAAATAAATTTGAAATGGGGAAATGCTCTTATCTCACAGTTGAAGAAAACCAAATTCTTCTTTAAAATGTTGAAAAAATTCTTTCGAAGAACGAAATAAAATACTTGAGAGATAATTTCTTCTTTTGTACTGTGCTTGGGCTACACATAAAGTGGGAAAAATCAATTTTAAAAATGGAGAAGCCGAACGATTTAAATTGTTTTCCTCTTGCTTCATCCGACGCCCAATTTTCACATTCGTAAAGAGCAACAACGTTGTAGAAAGAGAATAGGGCGAAGTTCTGGTATCCGGGTTTATATGTATATATGGCAAATATATCGATTAGCAAAATACTTTCTAGTTAGAAAAGCAATTGTAAACTGGACAGTATCATCTGTTTAGAAATTAGATACAAGATTTCGTTCGGTAACATATTTTGCATGGCATTCAAAAATTAAATATTACAAGATAAGAACTAAAAAATTTGTGTTATACAACTTCGAGGGGTACATGGATTTTAGAAAAACATCTTGATTTGGTCAAATTTATAAAATTGTTATGATTTAAAATTCCCCAGTTGATTTCCCGTCACAATCTTGGAAAAAATATTTTCACACAAATATCTGTATCCTTGAGAAATGGAAAAAGAAATGAAAACTTTTAAAATTTTTAGAAATAGGTTTTACTTGCTATGATGGTTTCAACATGAAAGAGAATGAATAAAAAAAAATGCGATGTGATTGAAGTTCCTTGGGGAGAATGCACGCTTTTGCTGCAAATTTGATTCCAAAAACATAAAGACAGCATATATAATATGCTGACACTAATGTAAAATCCGATGCAAAGTGACATCAATGTTGGAACAAAGCAGATAATATAACATATGCAAATCTAGCTTAGAAGTATTTCAGCACATGAGTTATGAAGGTTGGAATATTGAATATTTGACGCCTCGATATGTAAAACACAATTCAAACATTCAAACACAAAAATAGATTCCGCTTTCTGAAAAATAGTGCTACGATCTCGCCTATTGGTCAACCAAGGGTTATGAATATCATGTGCTCTGGTGTATCCTCTTCGGTACAGTATAAGCAATTAGGTATATCCTTGATATGCACTCTGAATAGGTAGCTGTTGAAACAACCGTGACCTGACAAGAACTGAGTGAGATGGAAGTTCACCTCGCCATGTTTACGCTCCACCCATTCCTTTAGCCTCGGGATGAACTCCCTGGTCCACGATCCAGTATCAGCGCTCTCCCATCGAGTCTGCCATTCTTGCATTAATTCTGATTTGGCCTCAACGCTTGGGCTTCCCTGAAGAACTGCTACTCTATATTTCGCCAGCACTGTGATCGGCGGCATATTAGCTATCACGAAAACTGCTTCCTTTCCAACTGTTCTGTATGCACTGCATACACGCAGTGCTAGGGTCCGTTGCACACACTCCAACTGTTCACGCGCCTTTGCAGTGTCTAAAGCTCGTATCCAGATGGGTGCCCCATAAAGTATTGAGGATAAAACCACTGATGAGAGCAATTTTATGTTACTAGCGCTTGGTCCACCAACATTCGTCATCAATCCGATGAGCCCTTTTGTCGTCCGAGTCGCCTTTGCTATAATTTGCCTTCCGGCCTGTCATTACCACTGCTTCAGTTTTTTCTGGGGCCAATTGCATTCGGTGATTGTGAAGCCACCTAGAAATCACCTCTATTGCTGCATCCACTCGTTCCACTAGTTGTAGTTCATGTCTGGCGGAGACAACGAGTGCCAAGTCATCTGCGTAGCTCACTAATTTGGCATCTTCGGGCAAAGGAATTCGAAGAATGCCATCGTACAAGATATTCCAAAGCATCGGTCCCAATATGGAACCTTGGGGAACCCCGCTCGTGACATCCATCTGAGTAGCAACACCTCCAGCTTCCACAATGATTCGTCGTTCACTCAAGTAACTTTGAAGTACCCTCCTCAAATATGGACTAACTTGGAAGTTATTAAGTTCTTGTAGAATTAACTCCCATGATGCGCTATTAAAGGCGTTTCTTATATCCAGTGTGATTACTACTGGGATACGCCGCGTATATTGTGTACCATTAGCGGCTGAATCTATAAGCTTCATAACCTCCACTATAGCATCTATTGTGGAGTGCCCTGCTCGAAATCCAAACTGATTATCAGCGAGTCCACCTGCCCTATTAATTTCGTCGATCAGTCTGCGTAATAGCAAATGTTCGAAAAGCTTTCCGAACGTGTCCAGCAGACAGAGTGGCCTGTAAGATGTCGGTACGCCATCCGGTTTTCCATCTTTCTTTAACAGCATAAATCGCGCCGTTTTCCAGATGCGAGGGAATTCCCCCTTCTCTAGAATGGAATTCATCACGTCTAGCACCTTTTTTGGGTGGGTTTCCGCCGCGATCCTAACGGCCTCTGATGGAATTTCATCTGGCCCGGAACTTTTCTTCGTTTTCAATTTCCGCCATGCCATCTCGAGTTCCTCAGTTGTGAAAGGTGGAATCTCTACCGGTCGTATGTTTTCATATTCCACTTGGTCGTGCGTTGGAAAGAGCGAGGCCACGACGATGTTAGTGATATCTGCGGGTAATGTAGGCGTTTTTCGTCCGAATTTTTTCATCACGATCTTATATGCATCTCCCCAAGGGTCCTCTTCGATTGTATTACAGAAGAGTTTCCAGCAGTTCTTTTTCGATTTCGCGATCGCCTTTCTCATGCAGGTGCGAGCGCTCTTCAAATTATGGTGAAAGGTTCTGTCTGCTTGGCCGCTAGTGCGCCTGTTCTCTCTTGTAAGCCTTCGCCTGGCGTGATTGCAGCGTCTGCGAAGTTCAGCGATTTCTGGAGTCCACCAGTAGACAGCTTTTCGTCTATTTCCACTTCTAGATTCTAGCGCCTCTTCGCATATTCTTCTGACAGTTGTTACTAATTGTGTCGGTGTTATTATGCTAGGGGTGCCAAGGTGCTGTTGCATTGCGCTACGAAGGCGCGTCTGACTCTTTTCTCCAACTTGCCAGCCTCGGTTGACTGGAACGCTAGTCCCCTGAAGTCTAGCTGGTGTCGCTGTGTTTATTTCGAACATAATATATCGGTGGTCACTAAGACTTTCTTCATCCAAAACTTTCCAGTTTTGGATTCGATTTATGGTGTTTTGTGAGACGAAGGTTACATCTAGGAACGAGCCATAGTTTTCTCTTTCGTATGTAGGTGATTGCTCCGTGTTGACACTGCTAAGGTTACAGGATGCAGCCCAGTCTGCCAGTTGCTGACCTCTATTGTCTAATACATCTCCGCCCCACTCTGGAGATTTTGCGTTAAAGTCGCCCGCTACAATCACATCTTTAGTTTGGTTCCGAACTACTACGCTGAGTTCGTCCAGCCTTATGATGAATTCTTCCATAGGTTTGTTAGGAGAGAAATAGCAGCTCATGATTACAATGTCTTCTAGTTCTACCCAGACCACTCCCTTTCCTTTACCAATTCTAGCAACTGGAACGTCCTTTGGAAGCACCATTAGCGCGGCATCTTCGTCTAAGTCAACCTTCCAGTTTCCTCTCTGAAGTGTTCGTCGGTTTGACTCGCTCACCAGGCCCACGTCTACCTGCATTTTTTTGGCAGTAGCTATAAGGAGGTCCTGGGCCGGCCTACTGCGATGCGTATTAATTTGCATCACTCGCATATTGGTTGTTCCTCTCCTGTTCGATTGGCCATATCTACAGGCGAGCTTTCTCTCTCATTATTCTGCATGACATTTGTGGAATTAGTGACATCTAGAGTTAGGTATTGGAAGTAGTTTTATAACAGTGTAATTTTATAGCAAAATTTAGCAGTTAGACTACACTGCTATAATTTGCTATAAAGTTGCACTGTTATAAAACTACTTCCAATGCCTGAACAGACCCGTTGCGATTTGTAGAAACTCTATATTGTTTTAGTATTTGTGGACAGTAGAAAAATTATTGTGAGAATATTCCTGGTATTTTCGAATTCACCGTAGAGCCGGGTCAGCAGCATTAAATGTGCCATACTTGCAGATATAATTAAACTGTTTATGATCATTGCAGCTCGGCTGTGCTACTGTGTAAACGATTGTGTTCGATATGAGCTCCGATCCTAATGATTTATACTCCTATGAATCTCATTTACTTGTCACCGGGTGAAGAGACGTCACCATAATTCAATTTTGGTATTATGATTCTCACTGTGAGTGAGAATCTCACATATCCTGACTTACAATTTTTAGGCGACACCAATTAAGTTAAATTCTAATTTGGGGGGTCTTATTGGCATTCACTCCTATGGCCCAATTTTGGTCGAAAACTGGGACTAAAAAGTTTACTAGACGTAAATATTAAAATTTTCTGCTGTTTGTATCAAACAATATTGTGATTAATTGTAGTGCACCTAGTACGCAAATAAAACGACAGTCCCCAAATTCCAAATCTTCAGTCTCCATTTTCGACCAAAATCCGTGTTCAGGGAATCTTTTAATAGGGTTATCGTCAACTTGCATTGCTGAGCCCAACCTTTGGAACTGGTCAAGGTTACGATTAGCGAGGTTGTAAAATAAACAACAGCAAATCGACGACGCAGCAAAAAGCAAATCTCTCCGCGAATACAACTTACCAGTGCCAACTACTGTACCACAATGATCCAGTGCAAAATCAGGCTATGCACAGTTGTTATAATATTTATCATAGTAGACGATACCTTGACACCTTGAGTATTTAGAGCGCCATATTTAGAAAAGGTCCTTCATGACAAACAGTCACGAACGTGAATGTGTTTTTGGCAACGATGGGCCCAGTAGAGTTCTACAACGGTTCCAACACAAACAATTAAATGAGTTAACTTTTATATAAATAAAAACGATTTTCAACTTGCTGCGGTTCAATTTTTAATTTATTCACACTGTTAAACAAATTAAATGCCCACCGTGGCTGTTAACTATATTTGATTAGAGCACCCCCAGGAGTGGGAGCTCATTTATTGGTATTATATTGCGAGCAGATAATTAATCGGCCGTTGAAATAATTTTATCTCTTATCCCGTTTTAGACTGTATGATCGAATATTTCAAGAGTTAGAGCAAAACTCTTTTGTGCTTTGATCATCTAATATGAGAAAAATTTCCCAATGAGTCACAAAAGAATTAAGTCGCCGATAATTCCTGGCGTAATGATTGGTTGTATTTTCTACTTTAATTCAGCAGAATATTACCGTGCATTAATCTGTTGAACACGCAAAATGATACGATCGGTAAACTTAGCATGACCTCCAATGAAGGCAATACAATAATCGGATCGGGCTGTTAGCCGGCCGGGGCGAGAGGCCATTTTTGACCTATGTACATTTTAAAAAGCTCAAATTAGTTAAGCTCTAATAAGCATTTGTATGGACTGACTCGAAGGTGGTGCTAGTGTGGTTCTCTAACCCTCCACGTAATACCTTAATCGGAATTCGGACATCCGAAATAATTGAAACCGTACCTCGGAACCGTTGGAATTATAAATCGTCAAAATAAATATTTCTCGATTTTGAATTATGGTGATTCGGCTCTAAGTGGCTGAATAAAAAAAATATTGGTCATCGAGCAATCCACAGAATCCAATGAAATTATTTCATCTCTGTTATTGAAGTGCTGGTTATTTAACAGATGAAAAGGATTGAATTTAACGATTTTGTATTTAATTGATTTAATTCGCGGAGCAAGAAGTTCAGTGCGGAATAATTCAATCAAACTTATATTTTAAGGCTGCTGGAACATTATCAATATTACAAGTGTATCGTTTGCGCGGGCCAGAAACAAAAAATTCCCATTCAACTCATGGGTAATTTACACGCGACAAAGGTTAACGACAACGTTTACTATAGATTGTCGTTCATTCGCAGTCACTGGTATTGATTACGCCAGCCTAGGGTATATTGCCTTATTTATATGCTTCACCACAAAGATTGTGCCTAAAGAATCGGCACCGCCGCCTTTATCACTTCATTGCGTTGTTTTATCAGTCGTCTTCGTTAGAGATATTGTCAAATACCATCTTTATAGAGTGAGATCGGAGATACTATATCATGACGTTTGAAGAGATGGCCACGTTAGTCTGCGAAATAGAAGCTTTACTCAATTCCAGACCTTTATGTACGATATGAGCTCAGATCCTGATGATTTATTGGTATTTACTCCTATAGCCCGATTTTGATCGACCAAAATCCGTGCCCTTCAACTTGCATTGTTGAGCCCAACCTTCAGAACTTGTTAACGTCACGACTGGCGAGATTATAAAATAAACAACACCAAGTCGACGGCCAAGGAGGAAGCAACCAAAATAGAATCTCTCCGCGAAGAAGACTTACCAGCACACGTAAGTGCTATCTGAAATAATCGTTCAACTGCATCATGGATCTGATGTACAAGTTCGCTACTATGACAACGATTAATGGTGAACTTAAGTAATCTCTAATTAAATTACGTCGTCTTCCATTAAACAATGATGAAACACACACAATCCCTATCAAAAGACAAGGTTAAGTAGAAATTTAACAAAAGAGCGGGGTTACCCTTTCTGGGTAACTCTGAACGAATCAGACAGTGTAGTGGAGGCGATGCAGGTGAAGTTCAGCTTATTTACACCGTAAAACCAATACCAAATCAGCGTCTGTTCTCCTCGTTAGAAGAGCGGCTGAAGCGAGTGTCTATCTTACCGAAAGCGAATCGCTATATAACTGTGTTCAAGGTCGAACTGGATGAATTAAGATTTTTCATCAATACGTGACCTACATACGTAAAAAACGGGTTGAGCGGTAGGTTAACAAGCAGTCCAAAAGTCTCAGATTAAGACCTAAGGATCTCCAAAAGCTATCCTAACCAGGCAAAGAGTTACCATCGGCGCTTGAAGCCACATATCGTCGACTCGCACCCAAATAGCACAGCCATCAAAAACGGGAATGGAGAGCTTAAAACAAAAGTGGCTGATGTTATCTCAGTATGGTAAACCGACTTCTTAATTTACTAAATCGGGATGATGAAGTGACCCCCCAATATAGCAATTGCTTCATCATTTAAAGAGGCCTTTATCGAATATCAGACACGACGTAGTACCAGATTCAAAATGAAGAGGGTCCGGTGTGGACAATATCCTCGCAGAATTGATTAAACTTTGGAGACATTATACTCTATACGCATCAAATCTATACGATCTCATCTTCTCTATCGTCTCTATTTGGGCCCAAGAAGAGCCACTGAAGAATTGGAAGGCCACGCTCATATCAACCGTCTTAAATCTGAAAACTATTGTGACATAGCCTATTGAGCACTATCTACAAAGTGTTGGTTATTCTTGTACTAGCCAGACTCACCATTCTCGCCGAAAACATCATAGGCAATATCAGTTTTTCAACCAAACCGATGACCTGTGGACCTGTACTTCATCATGAGGATGATCCTGGAAATATGTTGGAAGACATATGACAATTCCAGAGAAACTCGTTTCTCTGTGTTAACCATCCAATATCTGGGTGTGTAGAATATAGAATCACAATCGAAGGAACTGTATCAGACTCCTTTGGAATAAGATCTGATGCACTCGCGTCTCTGCTGTTCAATTTGGCGCTCGAGTACGTTGTAATGAAATTTTTGGATAAACAGAGGAAACCGTGCTTACAGGAGTATCTCCATTGCAAATCTCGGAACTAGCGGAAGAAATAAAAGCTGAAATTGCTGCCGGATACTGAGTTTTCTCGTTTTCTGGAACACGTGGGGTCAGCGTTATAAATAACGAATTTTGTACAAAGGCGTAGTTGCAACAAATTTCGATAAAAAATGTTTTCAAAAAATTGTAAAAGATTGACAAGTGGACAGATTTTCTGGAATGCTCATGATACGGTCTATTAACGGGACAAACGAATCCTGTTGGCGTTATAAATAACGGGTCTATTACAAAGATGCAATAAACTACTCGAACCATCCCTGGGGCCGGCGAGATAAATATCGGGTCTTTTACAAAGGGATTGTTGCTACAAACTTCAATTAAGAAATCTGTTCCACAAATTTCAAAAGCTTGACATGTGGATAGGTTTTCTGGAATGCTAGTGACACCTTCTCATACTGGGGCAAACGATTCGGACGTGTGTCATAAATAACGGGTCTTTTAAAATGGAGTTGTTGCAATTCGGTTTCGTTTGTCCCGGTAAGAAAGCATATCATGAGCATTCCAGAAAACGTCCCACATTTCAATCTTTTGAAATTTGTTGAACAGAACAACCACCCCTACCGGTGTGAAGTACTTAACTTTAATAAAAAGTGTAGCTAAACATTTTAACGAAAAGTGTTGACTCAAAAAGTATAGTTACACAAATTATCAAGTGTAGCTGCAAAAGAAATACGTTTGGAATTAGAAATACGTAGTTTAATTAAAATTATTAGCCTCCACTAGTGATGTGTCTGGAGTTTGTAAAACAAGATTCAAGACAATTTGCTTGTTGTGATTGGCGATATGACCCTACAAGTGGAAGCGTCTTTGGCCAAATTCGGCTAATTCAAAAAATTTTCGGGATCATGAGAGCCGAGTGTGGACTTTAGTGTTCTCAACTTGGCATGGTGTCTAAAATTTGTACATACAATATCAAGACAATTCGCATGTTGTGATTGGTGATATGGCGCTACACGTGGAAGCGTCTTTGGGGCTAAATTCACAATTGTTTCATAATTCACAAAATTATCGGAACAATGGAGTGCCGAGTGTGGAATTTAGTGTTGTCTATTTGGCATAGTGTCTAATATGGCGTCTATACTACATAAAATTTCAAGACAATTTTTTTTTTACAAATTTCCGACACCATGCCAAGTTGAGAACATTAAATTCCACACTCGGCACTCATTGTCCCGATGATCTTTTGAATTATTAAAGAATTAAGTGAATTTGGCCAAAGACACTTCCACGTGCAGCGCAATAACGCCAATCATAATATGCAAATTGTCTTGAAATTTTTTGTACAAATTTTAGATACTATGGCAAGTTGAGAACACTAAATTCCACACTCGGCATTCGTGATTCCGAAATTTTTTTGAATGAAAAGAAGAATTAGCCGAATTTGGCCAGAGACGCTTCCGCTTGTAGGGTCATATCGCCAATCTCAACAAGCAAATTGTCTTGAATCTTGTTTTACAAACTCCAGACACATCAGAAGTGGAGATTAATAATTTTAATTAAACCACGTATATAGAATTCTAAACTTCTGTCTTTTGCAGCTACACTTTTTGAGTCTACACTTTTCGTTAAAATGTGTAGCTACACTTTTTATTACTTACTATTATTCATTAGTACTTCACACCGTTCGGAATCGGTCGATTCGTATATTACGAAACGAGACCGAATCATGAACATTCCAGAAAACCTATCCACATGTCAATCTTTTGAAATTTGTTGAACAGATTTCTTAATATCTTGGTGCAAAAACCCATTGATTGTGCAACGTTTATTGCATGCAACAAATTTTTGATTTTTTTGAGGACTTTTTAAATACAGTAAAACCTCGCTTTAACGGACTAATTGAGGGCGTCCGTTAAATCCGAATGTCCGTTGAATCCGAATGTTTTTTAAGTTAATCAATTCCATCGAATTTAATCTGGGACAGAAGTCAGGCGTTTCTTAGCCGATTATGTTGGGATTATTTATACTGGATGGAAATGGGATTCTTAACTGATTTTGGGAAGAAGTTCTGGAATATGGCCATCTGGGAAAGTACTCAGCCATTTTTGACTAATTATGATGGGATTCGGTATGTTGGATGGGAGTAAGATTCTTAAATGATTTTGGGATCAAATTCTGAAATATGGCTACCTGGGACGGAACTCGATCCGAATTATTAACCGATTGTAATGGGATTCGGTATGTTGGATGGGAGTGGGATTCTTAAATGATTTTCAGAAGAAATTCTGGAATATGGCCACCTGGGACGGACCTCAGCCATTTCTTAACCGATTATGATGGGATTGGGTATACTGGGTGGAAATTAAATTTTTTAAATGTTTTTTGGAAGAAGTTCTGGAATATGACAAGCTAGGACAGAAATTGGACATTGTGGTTGAAATGAGATTACTAACTAATTTTTGGAAAAAGTCCTGGAATATGGCCATATGGATTATGTTATTGAATTGCAAGTACCTCAATGATGTAAATTTCCGCTTGGTTCAAAAGGTTTTGAAGACTTCATGGTCTTAGAAGGCATCATATTCCATGTTCCCGTGAACAGTTTTCGAGGTCGTTGTTGATAAGAATACTATAAATTTATCCGAGCCCTTTGTGTAGGGTTCATAACGTAATTTTATGTGAGAGTATGAAGCTGGCCTGCCGCTCAACCTACAAATTCCATAAGTGGTGGGTGTTCGAGTGGTTACGTACTGGTGATAGATGTTCCGCATTACCAGAAACTTGTTAGCAGCCCGAGCCGCTTGCTTCAAGAAAAAAGTTTGCTTAATACCGAGTTTCGTGGCCATATTCCAGAATTTATTAAAAAAATCATTTAAGAATCCCATTTCGATCCAACATACCCAATCCCATCATAATCGGTTAAGAAATGGCGGAGTTCCGTCCTAGATGGCCCCACATTCCAGAATTTCCTCAACAAATCATTTGAGAATCCCATTTCCATTCAACATACCCAATCCCATCATAAAAAAATTGTCCGTTAAATCGAGATCCGTTAAATCGAGCGTCCGTTAAATCGGGGTCCGTTAAATCGAGGGTATACTGTATCATAGATCTAGAAATTTTAAATAAATGCTATTGATTTTATTTGAAATTTGTCGACTTATGGTATTTACATTTTTTTTTATTGTCAAACAAGCCAATGCCAACATTCTACATGAAAATAATTTGGGATTTATATGCGCGCCATCTTTGAAAATAAAATGAAAACAGAAATAGAATTGTTCATTCCTAATTTCACTTTGGTAGATTTTTGGAGACCGCGTTAAAACTTCACTTCTTTTTGAACTGAGTACTAAGCTCATTTTATAATCTGAGTAGTGCGCGAATAAACAGTGAGTTGAGTGTAGTGTTTTACATCCAAAGTAGTCCGTTTATTAGTCCTGACGTTAAAACCAAGTTACGTGCTTCTGCCCACTTTGTTAAGTTAAAATTTTCCCAAAACCGTTATTTCCCATTCCAATGATTCAAATTAGTAAAACATCCTTATGTGCACTACACAATGCTCTCGCACGACAAAACTACACAATCGAACAAATTACACGTAATTAGAATTATAAATCGATCGATTTAACTGTCAAAATTACTTTATCTATGCCGTTCGATCTTTTTGTTCTTCTTACGTACTCGTATTGCAACCAAAAATACTCGTCTGTTTATTGTGATACAATATTCATGTACAAGCGCGAGCAGAAATCCACCAAGGAAATTATTGATTTCCTCGCTCTTTGTGTACAAAGTACAATGGAAAATTCAAACCAAAAATAAATTTAAACAAATATACATTTTCCATTTTCTTTTAAGCGAAAAGTATAAAAATACGAGTTTATATACAACTTTGTTTAGCTCTCTTTAAGATAATAAAATACGACGACGAAAAACATTTTTCCATCATCGAACCAAAAGCAATGGGGGAACACATATTACGGTGGTGTACACAATGTAATTTCGATTTTATGTTTATGATCGTCATCACATTGTCGTGTATGATCTTATTTATTATTAGTAATTACAAATCAATTTATATAAAATTTATTTGCTTACACTTACATAAACGTATAAAAGCTCATACTCCCTGTAACCACCCACTTTATAAAATAATCTAATAATCTTCATCTCTGATAATAATTTACACTTCAACTTATATTTTATAAATGATCGAACATACACAGCATCACAAAAACCCATTTCGAACCAAAGAGAACAAGACACATTATATTGTGCTTTAGCCTCATCCCGCTTCCGTTTAATTTTTTATTTTAAATCCATAAAAAGCAAAGCACAAAAATTATATCGTCTTTAAGAATTTATGATTTATGAAAACACAAAATTGCAAGAAAAATTTTCTTCTCGCTGCACTTACACAGAATTCACAGAACGAAACCCTTTATTTCTGGTCTTGCCCAAATGTTGACAAGTAATTTCAACGTTTTTTTGTTGTTGTATTTTAATAAACACTTTTTTGGTTTCGGGATACAAAAAGTTCGGAATAGGTAAAGGAATATAATTTCGATCGAAATTTCAATGCGACGCCACAAGAGTTGTTACAAAGAAATATTTTTTTGACAGCGGTGCTTCAAAATGTGCGGTATAACAAAAGTTGTTTGTCATTTTAGATTGGTCGGTTTCTGAACGGTTCAATTACATAGGTCAAACCCTTTTCCTGCTATATCTTATTTATAAACGTTTCTATATAGACGAATATAGATTTCAAAATATAAAATTAATGAAATGTCAATCATTGATCTGAAAGTTTTAGATTGGCGTTTGGACTTTGATAAAATATTTGCTGGAACAAAAACTAATTATATTAGCTTTGTATGATATTTATCACAGGATTGCATAAATCACGATTTGAAAAAAGAACCAATTTTCGAAAAAGTTTACGAAAAGCCAAAAGTTTACGAATATACCTAACTGCAGAATTAACCTAACTGCCCGACCTATTTTCCAATGAGACAGTATCCTGACATACGCGGTGATATTAGATAGCCTTACGTGAGGCACTATTAGTTCACCTGTCGTTCGTTATTCCCACAACTTACTTCTGAGCTATTAGTTTGCATGTAGCAATTGAAATTTGTATATTTACTGTGACTGGTGAGTGAGGTGGGTTATAATTCAACAGGCAACCTCATTCGAATTTATATTCTTTGTTGTATAGACATGTTCTGGCACACACATCAAGTGGATGATGAACGGTTGTCACTATTAGACCTAAAAAACCAACTGCATTAGACCTAAAAAACCACACTCGCACAGTGTTACTAACAAACTCTGTCCTGCATACTTAGGAGTTATAACAGCACTCATGGAACGAATTAATTATGATTTGTACACTGCCAAGTAATTAGTAAGCGAAACGATTGACTCGTATGCAATTGATGTGGTATGTATGCAAGAACCGTACTCGGTAAATGGTAGAATAGGAGGATTACAAATCTGCAATTAGTATCCACATTAACAATATTACGGTCATGAGGCTCACCTAATTCAGTGACTCACATGAATTGAGAACTTTAACAGGTACTTTCTACATTGTGAGTATCTACTGTCAGGATAGTGATGACACGGAATCATATCTACAAAGATTACAGGTTATACTTAATGCGCTAAAAGGAAGACAAATAATGATATGTGGTGATTTTAACGCCAGTTCAGCTCTCTGGTTTGACACCAGAGACTAATGATAGTGGCACTTGCTAAATAAGGAATGACAAGATAGTACCTACTGCCCCAATGGCGTGTCAAATATTGATCTCACCTTAGTGACTAGTGGGCTGTTAAATAAAATTAGAAATTGGAGTGTCACAACAAGTTGGACATCTAGTGATCACAGGCGAATCTTGATTAAGTTATCTGGAAAAGTGTTGAATTATAGTAACAGAGAGACAAATAAAATTTTTGCTCTGAAGATAGCAAATTCGATCCTTCTGAACAGCAATATTTCTGGTCAATGGGATCGCATAAGCTGGGAAGACAAGGCATAATCAAAGCTTGCGAATTTGCGATACCAAGGCAAAACAGCTCAAAACGACAAGTCGCATGGTGGACTCCTAGCCTTGCACGCGAAAAATTAATAAACTCAATTCTATCTCAATTGCTACGTAACTCCCTGTTACCTAGAAATGAATATAAGAATATTGATGCAGCAGGCACCTACGACTGGAGACGATCCGCCCTTAGTGAAGAGGAGGTTGAATTAACACTGATGAGTAGAAAAATGGCAAAGTACCTGGCCCTGATCTTATCGAAACAGAAGTGCTGAAGGCAGTAAAGCCTATCATTGGGCGTAAACTAACACATATGTTCAATAAGTGTTTAGAGCTGGGTGTGTTTGCGCAAATTGTTGCGTAAAGTTGTTGTCATCAGAAAAGGAGGAGATAGAAATGAAGCTGACTCTAAAGCGTATAGATCATTAGTCCTTCTTTCGGTAACGGCCAAACTGCTAGAAAAATTAGTAACGGACAGGATGGACGGGTTCAGCAAAAATAGCTCAACGGAAGACGCTATCCTAGCGATAATTGAGGACTGCCATGGAAAAATTATTCAGAAAACGTTAACAAAAGCATGTCCACAAGGATCAGCCATTGGCCTCAATATTTGGAACATTGTGTTCAACGATAGTTCCTGCAGCGAGGACGATAAAATTCCCTATGCTGACGATAAAGTTATAATCATATATGGGCACTCCAGACAAGATCTTGAAAATAAGACCCAGTTGGCACTAAATCGTATGAGGGATGTGTGTATGAAAAATAGGGACAGTTGTAATTTAACCAGTGAACAGTGCAATTCAAAAAGTAAACAGTATGAAAAAAGTAGTGAATGAGTGAGTAATAAAGAGTGAACTAGTGAATAGCTGAACAGATTAAAGGCGTTGGGAAAAAAAAGTTTGTAACTTAAAACGCTAAGTGTTTTATTTCAAAATCGAGTACGAACCTATATCGGTCGCCCGAATTCGTATCACTTGGTGTCCTAAGCTCATTGAGAAAAGGTGTTGAACCGAAAGATCAAAATCTCCAGCATATCGAAAAGTAGTTATAAAGTGAGGAAATCGATTTAGGAAAAATGATGAATACGCTTGTGTTTCAAGTGGAGAGATTGGAACCAGAACTGGACCAACTTATACGGATCCAAGAGAATGAAATAGAAGAATAGAAAGCTGTGATTAAGTCTTTTGTTACGAAAGTACGATAAGTTGAAAACCGATTGGAGGACCGAGTTGAAGAGTTAGAGTGAAAACCGCAGGAAGAAGTTGAAAGCAAAATTAAAGATGTCGATCCCAGCTCGGAATGTTGTTTCCGAGACCTCGAGTGAAGGTTTGAAACCTCAAACCTTAGGTGATGAAGCCCAGTTCAAACATTTTAAGGTTCAAGATGGAATAGAACGCTTTGATTCCGGGGAAAGGGCGGCAGATATGTTGCTGACGACCCCCCAGAAGTTTATCCACTAAACCAACATTGGAGCGGAAACTCAATCCGGACTACTTTGCAGCGATCGAGCGCTGGTGGGGCGAGCAATAAGAAAATTGGCATTTAAGTGTGAAGCCAGGTTACATCAAAAGTCAAAGAAGATGCTTCAGATGCGGGAAGGTAGATCACCACATCCAAGACTGTTATCAACGTTGATCAATGATGGTTTTTCGCGGCAGTCTGATTCCCAAGATAAACAACATGAAAACTGGCAAATGGAATAGACACCGGGAATAGAGAAAAACAAAGAGGATTCTACAAACATCCAAGACAAGAGGCAAATGCTTGATTCTAGCTCGAATAGTACAAGTCGGCTTAAAAAAAAGTTCACGGCCAGAGAAAAGGAGGGAAGAATTGGCCTATCAAATAAAACAAAAATTCTTCGGAGAGGCCCAGGAGAGAATTCCAGAACGGTTATTGAAAGTGAGGCCTGCAGTGGAGTTCATTACTAACGACAGAGCGATCCAGAAATCCGCGACGAAGAGTCGTGCAAAGAGTGCACGCATTGGAGTTGCGAAGAACGTATGCTAGAATACGATGAGGCTGAGAGAGGATCAAGGACATGATGAGTCAATACAGTTAGAGACATTAAAAGTAACGTAGCTGAACAACGACGATGAATGGATAAATATCGCTCCGCAGTAGAGAAAAACAGCACGAACGCCATAAATAAATCAGAAGCGCAATACGAAGAGAGTGGAAGATTTACCGGTTTTCGACGAGGTGACTTGGTGTCGCTGAATTCCAGAAAGCGGAAAAGCAGATCTCACGATACACAACGAGATTGGAAAGGTTCTACAAAATTGTCAAGAGTGATAGTGATACGAAATTGTCACTCACGGGTCAAGTGGTAAAATTATACACCACCAACTGTTACCAACACAAAGGTTGCAAGTTCGAACCTACTTGCAGTCTATAATTTTATTAAGCAATTATTATTCTTAACATCATCGATGTTACCGCAACAAGTAGTCTTCTCCTACTGATGAGAATTGGACTTTAGAATGACATTCCAAGCGGAAGAGAATATGTAAATCATGAAAGCAATTGTCAACGGCGACTATAATTATGATGGAAAATAATGGAACTAACAACGACGTTAACCATCAATACAGGGGAATTGATAATTTGGAACGTTCACGAATACAACGACATGAAAGTGATTTACACATATATACATAGCCAGCAATAAAAGGGATAATACATCTCGAACAGTAATATACTTGTCTAATATAAGCGCGAGCAATTTGGAACGCACGGGTCATTTTTTTCGCACGGGATTCCAGTTCGGAATTGTGTGTCAACCATCGATCACATATCGAAAAGTGGTGTGTCCAGGCAGAGGAAAACCTTTCCCACTGAGTTGTTGTCAAGTCCCTACACTTTGTATATATAGCCTTAATTTATTTCTAGCAAAGAGTCCTTCGGTTGACCAATCGGTAATGGTGTTGCCGAGCGGCGAAGGCTTTTTTCTTGATATTTTTAAATTGTGGTTCTTGAGAAAGCTTTCCATCCCAGATATTTGACTTGGGACTCCGGTAAAAGGACCCTTCGAAGAAGACGGAATCTGCTTTCAGATCTGCTTTTTGTCGAAATACCTGCCCAGGTATTCTGAAAGGCGAGTTGTTGACTTCCTAGCACTAACGGAAGAGGAGAATATGTTCGTAGGAAACTGTTCCTCAGGAATGTAGGGTTCAATTGAAAGAGGTAATCTGTTGAGAATGGCTAGTTTACTTAATTCGTTTAAGAGTATTATGGGACGGGTGTTTTCAGTTTTACAAAGCGGTTTTTCAAGTCTAGGGATAGAATCTACTTTGCCGATTTCTCGGCAATCTGGAAAGTAGCCTGTTTTGAATATTGCGTGAAGGGGATGCGTAAATTGGTAAATTGATTTTTCAGGAAGGTTTCTCAGTGAATCGTTGGGTATGGCATCATCGCTTTCGTTTTGTTTAGATACTTGAAGATGTGGGAAATTTTTTCTACTTCCACTGATGCAATAATTGGGTTGATTAGTGGTGTGGCAATAAAGCTTGCTTCTGTAGAGGAAGGAATGTGTTCCTTTTTCTGTCTCTTTTAGAAATAATTATTCTTCAGTTCTTGGAACCAGAGAGAAATTAATTTTGATAGGAAGTTAGTTTCGGATTTAACCATGGATCCGGGATATTTTTAATGGAGTCGGTTTATGTGCTTTCGTTTTTTAATGAGGCGTTGTAGATTGGAATTGTTTCACCCCATCAGCGTGCTAAATGATTTTTGAAAAATTGGACGCACATGCTTGGATTTGGTTTGTCGTAGGAGGGGAAGGTAGAACGTTAGGAAGGTTTTAATGGATATTTACTTCAAATTTTTCCCAGTTGGCTAACGAGTAATGTATTTCTGAATATTACTGGATGTGATCGGGACTGAATTCATGCCCGAATATGAGTTCAAGTCGCCCGCCACTACGATTTTTTTTACAATATTGGTAAGGTATTGGATGCTATTCTCGTTAATTTTTCTGACACATATTGAGCAGACTGTTATGTGAGACCTCGATTTGCCAACATTCTTTAGCATTGAATCAGTTACGGCAGTAAAGAGCATCGGACCTTGAAGTGAGGAATGCTTTCCTGGATTAAGATAGCCGTACCTCTAGCTCCAACCACGCGCCCGTCCCATAGCTATGGTATAGCCGGGAAACTTCAATCTATGGGGTTTAAGGTGGGACATGAGATGTTCCAGTTCTCTGGCTCCAGTTCTCTCTCTCTCTCTCTCTATTGACGTTAAGGGAAATGTATAGAAGTTGTTCTATCGCTAAGGTTGGGTAAGATGGTTAGGAATGTCACAAAGGCTAAGAGTTAATTTGAGAAATGTTTAACGTATTCAGGGAATGGCTTAGGTGAGCACCCTGTCTGACGCATTAGAAAATCGTATAACTTACTAGAGACACTCCTTTGGGTCTAAGAAATCCACTAATATCACTGAAGCTTATATAAAATGCTTAGAAAGCACTTAGAGTATGTACCTAAAACCCAAGTCACATATTTAAGTCGCATGAAACTATGTAATTTTTGGAAAATGATATATTTCACATCCGTAGAAATTTCACATTATAAATTCGCCTGAATGTTTACTTTTACTAATACAATTTTTGGACCAGTTTAAATATGTTTCACCAGCATGTTTACTAAGATATCCAATGGTGTAAGATAAAAGAGCATGTCCAGCGACTTGCAAGTGGGAGTGCATCAGTAATGCGCAACTTAACATTTCACTACAATTTTAAGCAAGTAATTTAGAACTGGCCAAAGTAGGAAGTGGAAGTGAAATGGTAAAAATGAAATAGCCAACACTGATAAATAGTGAAGTAGAGAATTGTTGAAAAAGTCCTAAGGTGTTGGTGTAAATATAATTTTTAACTTAAACGCTGTGGTTTATTTGCAAAATGCAGTACGAATCCGTATCGAACGTCTGAAACTTGTAACAATGTTATATTTGGTTTATTTCTCGAATCGAACGAATGTCCTAAAGCATTAGCTGTAATAATAAATTAATAAAGAATCCTTTCATGTAAGGAAAGTATACTCCCGAACACCTGTTAGAGTGCAGTAGTGATACATACATATAATCGGCTGATAGTACTAGTGCCAGTAAAAAAGGATCCACAACGGTCTTCTTAACTTCTTAATGTACAGAAACAAAATAAATGCTAGGTAACTCGCTAAGGGATCAAAATTTTAAAAGCCATTATTGATTATTTGCTAATATCTACAGGGTGCAGTAAAACCACACTTAATGTAATTTCATAACGAAAGAAAAAACTGGCGACCCCCAACGATCTTCTATTTAATATACTCAATAAAGGGATACAGACTGGTTTAACATTACACCCATTATACGACGAGTATTATTCGAATTATTTGTATGAAATGAGAACGTTTTCGAGTTGATTAATGAGTTCTAGTGGACAATACCATAAAAAACTATAATACAACCTCGCATTGGAAAATGATTTATTTATTTAACCGAAACGACGAAAAATTTTCACACTGAGTTTATCATATCCACGCTGTACATTGTAGCACATCCATAGACAAAGTGAGTTTATGATTTATCACTATAAAATTTTTGGAAACTGTAATAATTTTAGTATCACATGCGACACATCCGTGATATCGTTAACTGATTCTGATTATACGATTTTTATAATCCAAACTACTAAATTATTAAAGTTATGTGTGAGTTCAGCTTGGCTATGGATTGTGTTCAACATATTTTTTAACATTAATCAAGGTGGATTAAATTTCCCTTTAAACACACACACACACACACGCAACGATGAAAATTATAAAATACAAATATGATAAACGAGTTTTCCTGTGTCAAGGACGAGGTTGGAAAAATTATTTGTAACGCATGCACAGTGCAAATTATTTTTTATTAATCCCATCGTCTCGTAAACGGTCACAATTGACCTTGAATGTTTTGTGGAATATAATTGGCCGATCAAATTTGCATCGCATGCAGTAATCATCAAATCATCTGTGGGCGAAATCCAACCTGTTGATTTTAAATTCGAAATGTGATTTTTACAAATTGAAGAACCAAATCAAAATATCACGAAGTGGCAAGTGTGGCTTTATCTGTTAGTAAAACTTTCGCCAGTGCCAAATACCTACATCTTTCAAGTAAAGACGAACTGAGCCGAATCACACGGCGAATAACATTGGCGATAGATAAAGTATTTTTCGCGCCGTAAACAATATGCAGAGATTAGATACATTGCGCCGTTCCATCCGATGAATGACCTCATAAATAAATTTTCCAAAAAATCAGGACTCATTGGTTTCTAGTACTCGAAAATGCACTCCAACCGACACCGCAACCATCACAACGGAGTGCAACATAGAGCATCATTCAGCAAATTGAAGGAACATAATGGCAGATACCTAAACCACAACACTCAACACAAAGAAACATGGCGCAACATAATATAAAATCGGCAACATATCACGCAACATGATCACATAACACAACTTGATGCAATAGTATGCAACATCTCGCAACATAGTGCAATAGAACGCAGCTTTGTGCAATATGATACAAGAAAACAAGAGTTTTCCGCCTAAATGAATGTCCCAGAAATCAGAACTCCTTGTAATCGTTGTCTTTTAATCGAGCCATGTCTCATCAAATTAGAAAAAAATCGTTCAAGTCAAAATAAAATGTTAACATTAGGTTCAAGCCACACCGATAACCCCGTGAATTAGAATCCATCGGGTTCTAAATTTTTTTCAATATCGTTCAAACTTCAAAGACTCAAATTTCAATCCAAAATTTCAAGTGTCCAAAAATTTAAGTGTCTAGAAACCCACAGTAGTGAATAGAAGGTCAGTTACAAGGTAGATTTTACTCAGAGCATTACTGTACTATGCGACCCAGGTCCCAATAAAACAGGACATTACTATTGTGGTAGCAATAAAATACTATGTCCCGCGTTTGAATGAATACAATGCCCAGTTCGAAATGGCAACCAAACCCTTGATAATTAATGAAACATAATTTGACAAGCCGGAAAATTTAGCCGCACAGCAAACCTGGATAATTGTTTCCAAAATCGTGTCTCAACAATAACACACTGGGATCGACTACATAGCCCAATAAAGTCCAGTAACATTAAGACTGCTGCTTATGGGTATATGGGGAAGTTATTTTTAAGCTCAGCGAGGAGAATGTCCTGAAATAGTTAGTATAGCCTAAGATCGGAAGAATCAAGGTCCTATTTTATAATGTGTTTGCAGGTACCAAATATTCTTAACAGTGTAACGTGTAAGTGTATGGTTTTTTTCATTTTATTGCCTTGCAATCTGCTCTGGGGCCGAAGCACTTCCAACTCTTTCGAGGTTCGCTTTTCACGTCCTACCTTACGCCGTTGTCAGTCAATTCGAGGAGGTACGGCTAAGAGTCCAATTTTCGTAGATCCATCTGCACATTGCATAGCTCCATGCCAGCCTATAGTAATGGCATGGAAGATGGGACGGCCCATGAGTTCTGCACTCCGACAGCGGGGTCAAACTTGTGTTTGGAGAAAAATTCCATTTGCATCCTGCCCCTATCGTGAGTCGATTACTGTGCCGTTTGGTCGGCAAAATAACACTTATACACTACACAGTTAAAGTTAACCGATAATTTCTAGGACATTTAAAAAACAAACAAAGACCTCAAACTAAATGGAAATTTTACCTTTGTGGATGGTAAATAGAATTGATGTAGTCAGCAAATTCTATCTAGTGCCATGGTTTATCGAATCGGTGACCTCCTGGCAAAATTACAGAATTACAAACAAATTCATCGATAGAACAATGGAAAAAATAAATTCCACTTCGTTAATCGTATCATGCCCATTCTAAATTGATTCAACCCCAATATAGGGTAAATCGAATCGATTTATTAAGATCGATGTTCATTAGGCAATATCTTGAATGGAAATCAAATTTATCACCTCATTACACCCACCACACACTAAGCCCACCTTTGTCTAAGATGATGGTACGTGGGTGGTCTAATCTTCAGCAACCGATATCGTCAATTCGTGGTTGATTCATTTTAACATTTCGCTTGTAAACGTTTAGGCTCGCGCTAAGGATGCTCCGAAATAAACAAAAGGTGCTTTCTACAACCATCTTAGAAAGCGTTCTGAGCAAACACTTTTGGTGTAATATATCACGCCTAATCTTTGTTCCTACCTGTTTCAAACAAACAAGACACACGCGCCACCGAACAATTGGACTGTCGCCAGCGCATACTTCCCACGAAAACACGATCATCAAAATTGTCCAACCCATTATATATGAAGATATAAATCACGCACGCCAGCGAAATCTATCGCAAAATACAAGACAATCACGTAACGACTACTTAACTGAGAAAAGATTCTCTACTCGGCTGTGTAAATGAAATCAACGAGAAAGGCATAATCTGCGAGTCTCAAGTTTTAATTTTTGGAGTCGGTCGTGATTGCCGTTTTGTGTAAAATCTCGGATGCGATAGGAATTAAATGATATGCTCTGACTAGATCGATTTCGAAGAAGATCAAGCATCCATGCAAATATTGTAAATGCATCCAGAAGTTTTTAATGTGGGTTATCGACTCAAAATCTTTCTTTCTTACCATATGAGGCAGGCAAAACACGGAAGATGCCGATTGGCGGCAAATCCTCAATTCCACCATATGTTGAAATTCTTTGTATGCTGCTATGTGGGTAGAGAATCCGATCTAGTTTTTGTGGTCGAGGTACAGGTTACGATATGCAGAACCATGGAATGGTTGATGGGTAAATTCTAGTTTGGTTTGGTTGTCACGGAGGAACACTTCTTTGGCAGCCGTCCAAAATCGTTGTCGATCTCGTAATATATTGGCAAGGGAGTAATGACTTTAACCGTCGTGGTATTGATTGACAGCTGCGTCACTGAATCATCCAGCCGTTTTTGGTTTAGATCGACTAAAAATGTAAATTTGCCGAGAAAACCAGCGCCAATCGGAGACGTCATCAGCACGAAAGCATAACTGAATGGACATTCGATTCTCATACTAACCTGAATGTCGTGGACTGGATTCTTGGATTTAAAAATCAATAATGTTAACATTTTAAAACGTCTGACGGAAGCACCGAAAGATCAGCTCCCATGTGTACTAGAAAATCCAGATTATTTAAAGTCTCGTATAAGAAAAGTCATCTTGTCGTTTGTCGAAATTCGTTTGTTACCAAAGCGACCGCGCGATTTAGTGGTAATGGTTTGATCGGTCTACGATTTTGACGTCAACGCATCGTATTCGTGCTTCCGCTCTTAATTGCGGCTGCGTTGTGGATCGTGTATTTCTGTTTGGTGTTCGATTTCGATTTTTGAATGTCCTGTTTAAAATAGCCGATTCAAGTCTAGGTACGCGTTCTATTTACGACATTACACCATTTGAAGGAGTCAGTGCAGTGAGATCATCTACATTTTTCGTCCGATTAAATTAGGATGAAAATACCGGTTTTATTGAAATGCGAAACGAAGGATTTTATTAGATTCCCCTCTCCATCACCGGCTAATGTCCTATTAATGTGGGCGTATTGATTATGTTCTGACACGTTCGTTAGAAGTTCGGACCGTAGTGTCGAATAATTGGTGGTGGTACTCCATTTTCTTTTTCTCTTTTCGTTATTTAATGGGTGGCCCATCTAGCGTTTACAATTTCAACTACCGGTTATTTCGAGTGTCGAAACACGCCATTCGTGTTATCACAGAAAAGTGGATCGCTCTACGCTTGAACAAAATTACGAAATATCGAAAACTTACTTTCAAAGTGGTGAGTGTTCTACCCAAACTGTAAGAAATTTAAGTGGAACATTCAGTAGAAATGGAATGCCTACAAGGCAATTTGTGGGTCAATTTGTGAAGCAAGAATGTGTCTGAGCATTCATCAACATCAACTCGCGTACGTGCTCAAGAATCGAACATTTCACGCAGTTCAGTGATGAGCATTTTGCATAAAGACCTCGGTATGAACGCGTACAAAGTTCAATTAGTGCAGGAACTGAAGCAAAATAACCATCCGCAACGTTTTCTGTTCGTTAATTGGGCTGTGGAGTGCTCGGAAGAAAATGAGTATTTTACCGAAAAATTATATTTTCCGACGATACTCATTTCCACCTCGGAGACTACGTCACAAGCAAAACTATCGCATTTGGGGCTCAGAAAATTCACACGTAACCATGGAAAAGCCGATGCATCCAAAACGAGTGACTGTTTGGTGTGGATTTTGGACCGGCAGCATCATTGGTCCATTTGTTCGAAAATGAGCAAGGAGCCGCTCTTACAGTCAATGGGGAGCGTTGCCGAGCCATGATAAACGAGTTTTTATTAACCAGAATTCAAGAGTAGGACACACACGAAAAAGGATAATTGTTACGTTAACTATCCACAGACTAATTGAATGACAAATGGTGTAAACGTTAGATAGACTGTAATACTCGAATTATGAAATGAAAATTGCGTTAGAAATGGGTATGTTGTGATTTTGTTCAGGAAACAATGTTGGTCGTGGCCTCAACGAGACGTGGAGGTTGATACTCCCTCTGGCTCAACGATCGCATTGATGGAATATCCCGGAAATTGGGTCGACTCGTATGCCTTTAGTGTGGGGTCCGTTGAAATTTTGTTTCGAAAGAAATATAATTATAAAATCGTTTAGAGTAACGTACCGTCGTAATGAAATCACATTGGGGTCACCAATATAATATTTATGTTAAATTAGAAACTAGGAAATTAATATCGAAATCAAACAAATTTGGCGAACAATGCTTCCGTGAGCAGCCCAAACACAATTCACAAGGTATTCATAGTTATGCGCATCTATATCGTTGATCATTGCAAATTAGTTTTTGACACTCGTGGGTGCTAGAACACATCCTCTTTTGGTTGAAAAATTTCACATCGATTCTTCATCGCCATTGTACTGGGTACCTCCCACTCCAAAAAACACTATTTCGATGGTATTCCATTTTTCAATTTAAATTACTTTCTCTTCTATAATCTTTCACAAACTGTGGACATCCAATGTTTTACGCTTCTTATCTTTTTATACCACGCTTCATTTTTTCACCTTATACCTCTTTCTTGAATACAGTCTACCAACAATATATACTTATGTTGATCTAAATTCTAAATAGATTTTCCACACGAAATTTCAGTCATCAAACTTCTATTTGAATAATTTCGAGCTTTTATCGCCATGTTTATATTTTTATTTTTAGCTAAACTATTGATTTACACATACCAAGAGTTCAATATATTGGAATGTTATAGCATGTAACGTTATGTTTATTGTGTTGAGCCTGGGCCCATAACCTGTTGTAGATACAAATGTATATAGTGCTATTTTAGCACTGGCAAAATGCCATAAGAAAGGCACATAGGTGCAATTTGATTGTATTGCTTCATTGATATCCACATATCTCCATAAAAATCGATTCACTTTATGACTTGTTATGTTATAATCCTCCTTTTGTATCCTTCATAACCTACATCTTACACAACCATAACACTCTTTCCTCGTACATAGATTTTCTTCAAATCTTGTTTTTGTTTAGTTTGCAATTTAGAAAATGGTTTTACTTAAATGTGCAGAAATAATAATAAGACTCTAGAATTGAGATAGTGTACAGGGTGTCCTAGAATTGGACGATCAAACGAAGCAGGGTGATAAAGGACCTCATTTTCAACAAAAACAGCCAAGTAAAGTTTGTTAGTGTTTTTTAGTGAAATCACATGCGCTGCACCCACCAAAAAATTAATTTAAAAAAAAATACAAGAGTTATTTTGTTTAATTTTTTGTTTTAATAAGATTTAAAAGAGTGTGCCTTTCCAATAAAATCATTTTTGTTAGCTATGTTATCTTCTGTCAAATAAAACCAATGGTTATGTAAAATCTTTTTGTTTCTCAAAAATGTTTGTTGATGTTTAAGTGACGCCAGCGGGAAAATAATGTACTAGATTTTACTACTAGATTTTAAAATGGTATCACACACACAAGCCAAAAACGTAATGCTTTTCTGCATTACATTTTAATTATAAACGTTCGAGTCTGTATGTCTGGAACTACTAACATGGATTACAAAATGTTATTCAATTTATACCACAAATTTTGTTTAATTCGGGCTACTAGATTTGCTTAAAAGAAATTGTTATATTTTACCATTGTGTTCATCATTTTGTTTTATTTCTGACAAAGCATTTTGTTAAGTTCATAAACATGACTTACTTTGTGAAAAAAATTGAAGAAAAAAACATTCTGTTGTGACTAGCCCGACGGGGCTACTGCAAAAACTTCGATTTAAATCGTTGCGAGACACGGATGTAAAATGGATGAGTGCAGTAAAAATAAATAAAATATTAATTATTAGAAGTGCATTGTGTTAAATCACACGAGAAAATTTAAGAAAAAAAAACTTTAAGTGCAGAATGTGCGGAACAACAACGATCGCAATCCGTCACAAATTTAAGTGCAATAAATCGTGCTATTTCTCTAGTGCCGTCGACCTCCGGCATAAATAAAAATGCACTTCAAAAAAGTGTAAACGGTTCACAAAGTGCTCCAACATCAAATATTGTGGTAGGTAACAATATTGTACCAAGCGACATCGCTATAATGGATAAAAACAATGTCAATGAAACGGATACAGTTTTGCATTCATTAATGCAAATAGGTATGGAAAGCTACATAACCGTAACATCCCAACGTAAACGTAATCCGAAGTCTCTAGTGCAAACTGCAACAAAAACTCTAAAACTAAGAGCAGGTATAACAACTGGTATCCGTGTCCAACCTCTGTGTGGAAATAAAAGTAATAATGAGGAGGAAACTCGAGAAGAAATGAGAGCTGATCTAAAAAGGAAACAGGTGAAGAGTTTTTCATTGCTCCAATTAAACAAGGCAATATCCGTGAAACCAGAATTCAAGCCTTGAGCATCGAAGCACATCCCAAAATTGTTACCATCTTAGAAGCAGCTAATAAATACTTTTACACATACAGATTGAAAACTTCGATGGGACTAACAGTGGTAATGAAAGGAATCGAGTCATCTGTACCGCCACAAGAGATACGTGAGGAACTCACTGCCAAGGTCTTCAATATAAGAAGCGTTTTCAACATTATTAAATCGTGAGAAGATCCCTCAACCAATGTTCAAAGTTGAGCTGGAACCTGAAGCAGCAAAAACCAAAGAGACACATAAAATCTACAAAATGAGATATCTGTTGTATAGAAGGGTGATAGTGGAAGAGCCACACAAACGTAAGCCAGTCTTACGATGCACCAATTGCCAAGAATTTGGGCATTCTCGAAACTATTGCAAACTGCCAGCTGTTTGCGTGATATGCGGCAACATGCACAAAACTAGCGAGTGTGATTTAGACAAAACCAAACCTGAAGTAAAGCAGTGCAGCAATTGTGGGGAAAACCATACCGCTAATTACAGAGGATACAACGAGCTAAGGAGAAAATTATTTATGCAACCATTAAGACAGAAACATCATAAAGCAAATATACCTCATAATGATAATCAGGGAATCTACAAAATGATAAGCACCCTCAACGAAACAAAGAACAAATGTATGCGAATTATGAAAACAAATATGGGACTCTTGCTGCAAAACATGACTACCCTGATGCAACTGTTAACGAACAATCAAAATATAAGATGATTGAACTTAAATTTACCAATGGACTAGCGCAATATAAATTAGAAATACAGCATTTTGTTAATGAACAGAACATTTTCAGCATGATGGTCTGCGAGATAAATTTTACTCAAATGACTTCTTTAAATTTAATTGTTATAAAATGTACGATACCCAGCACCCTAACGGGAAACCTCCTGGGCGATCAACAACTATTATGAACTGGAAAAATATCGCGAGGAACATATACAGACAACTAGCATCTGTTTAGAAGAATGGTCCGGTACATGCACCATATCTGCACCTTACTGTCCACCGAAATTTTCAATTAAAATGCAACAATTTGTAAATTATTTAAAAAGGCAAGCAGCTGTGGGAATGTATGCAGGAAGAAAAGCTTGATCATGTTTCTGGCGGCAGACCAATATATTGGCCAACCGATAGACGAAAAATTCCCGATTTAATCGACTTCTGTGTAACAAAGAGTATTGCTAGATTTTATGTTAAGACCAAAACATGCTATAAGTTTTAAATTCAGAATCAAATATTTTTTTCACGAACCAACACACTAATTGGTCTCAATTCAAATCTGCCGTGACAAGAGAGTGCTCATTAATCATACCACTTAAAACGGAATCTGAGATTGATGAAGTAGTACAACACCTAACGAAGACATTAGAGCAAGCAGCGAAGGATGCTACATGCACCAGCTCTACTACAGCAAAAATGCACCAAGCGTTATAGAATAATCAACAGCTCTTTCAGAGAAAACGCATACTGCGCAGGCAATGGCAGTTACATAGATCACCTGGACTTAAATAAAAATTAACTAAAGCTATCAAAAACCTGAAAGCAGCACTATCAAAAGAACATGATAAGGAGATTCAAGATTATCTAAGTAAACTTACAGCATCAGAAGCAACAGATTACTCACTGTGGTAAGCCACAAAAAACCTAAACAGGCTTACGCAATCATGTCCTCCGATTCGCCTTCCCGATGGAAACTGAAAAAGACATCTGGTAATGATCCTTTAAGTGGTAAAATACTTATAGAACTTCCAGATATATGTATCCAATTAATAACATACATTGTCAATGCTGTAATGAAAACTGGGTATTTTCCTGAAACTTGGAAAATTTCACAGACCATAATGATACATGAACCAGGTAAAGATGAAATAAAAATAAACTCGTATCGTCCAATCAGTTTACGCCAATCGTCTATCAAAGCTTTATGACAAAATGTTTCTTAAAACGCGTAAACCAATACTGCAAGAGCAAAGATGTATGTGAAGATAGCCTAAATTCCATCCACGAAAAATGCGATGGCAACACTAAATATTGCTATCATGACATTTTTTACTCTCAGCCCAAAAATATCCGCATTTTTACTCTCAGCCCCGAAAATACTTGCTATCACGATAGTTAGAAACTGTCATGACTGTTGAAATTTTCAGGGCTGAGATTATAAATAATATTTATAAAATCAAGTTTGTGATGTAAGCCCAATTTTATGTATGTGGAAATAGCTGGGAATTTTCATTCCAGAAAAATGAGGTGGCAAAACTAATTATTAATATCATGACATTTTTGACTATTAGTCCCGAAAAATGCCAAATTTTTACTCTCAGCCCCGAAAATATTTATTGTCATGGCAACTCATTCAAATAATTCCAACTGGTTGCTGCAGCAATTTCCAGTCTCTCAACAGAATAATAGGTTTAATGCTCTGAGTATAGAGGATTATTTCACAGATGAGGAAGAATTTGAAGAAGAACTTTCCAGAGCTAACTACAGAAATCCTAAGAAACGTAGGCGCACAAAAACGAAAACTCCCCCAAAAAATAATACACAAAGTGTGAACAGTAACACTGAACAGAAAAACCCAAAAATACCACTGCCTCCACCCATTAATGTGAGCAATACCAACAATTTCGAACTTTTTCGACAAAAAATAATAAAAACCACTAGTGAATCAACTAATTTTAAGGCGCTCTCAAATAGTGACACTAGAATTACCTTTCAAAATGAAAATGATTACAGAAATGTCAAAAAATTACTGGAAGAATTAAAAAATGAATCTAGCAACCAACTAGAAAATATTCAATCTCACACCTACCAGCTGAAGAGTGAAAAGGCCTATAGAGTGGTTATCAGAGGCTTACCTTCTTCTATTAGTCACGATGAAATTAAAGCAGACTTAGAAAAAATGGGACATGAAGTTGCAGGTATTAACAACATATACAAAATGGTCACAATTGATGGTGTAAAAGTCAGGAAACACTTTCCATTGTTTTACATCGACTTAAAACAAAAAGACAACAATAAAGAAGTATACAATATCAAGAAAGTTGCGTACTGTATAGTTAAAATTGAGCCACCTAACAAGACAAGGGGAATTCCACAATGTACGAATTGTCAACAACTTGGACATACCAAGAGCTTTTGCTATCGTCAAACCAAATGCGTTAACTGCGCGGAAAATCACCACACGACAAAATGCAAGCAAACATCAGATATCGCGCCTTCTTGTGCTCTTTGTCAACAACAAGGGCATACTGCAAATTATAAAGGATGCCGTGTATATCAGAACAAAATTAAAAGTCAACAGAATAATAGAACAAGCGCAGTGCAGCGATTACAAACCAAAGTTGCTAAACCACAAACAACAATCACACCATCCACAGTTGGATTATCCTATGCACAAATCGCCAACGAGTCAAATAACACTGAAATTATTAAAATGCTTAGCCAAATTCAACAGTCACTTGGTCATCTAGCAGAGAGGGTGGCAAAACTGGAAACCTATATCTATCCACCAAGCAAAAAAGTCAGCATTCTCACAAATGGTTAACTCGTTCCTACGCATTGTAGCTTGGAACGCTAATGGGCTCAACCAACGCTCGTTGTCTCGTCGTCCACGAACTGGAAATATTTCTCCATACAAACAACATTGATATTGCGCTGATTTCAGAGACGCACTTCTCCAACAAAAGCTTTATCAGAATAAGGGGTTTTAATTCCTACTGGACAACTCATCCTAGTGAAAGAGCTAGAGGTGGTTCAGCTGTACTAATCAAAAATAATATCCAACACAATCGACAAGAGGATATTCGTGAAAACTATTTGCAAGCAACTGTTATCTCAATCCAATATAATGGTGCAGATCTAAATATTGCAGCAGCGTACTGTCCTCCACGCCATACACCAACGAAGTTACAATTTAATAACGTCTTCAATAAGCTTGGTCCAAGATTTATTATTGGAGGGGACTACAATATACAACATACAGCTTGGGGTTCCAGGCTTATTTCTCCTGGGAAAGGTAACACCTTGTTCAATGCCATTCATGAAAACAAATGCGAATATCTGTCCCCAGGGGGGCCAACGTATTGGCCAACGGATGCAGGAAAAATACCAGATCTACTGGATTTCTTCATCATAAAAGGTATTCCTCTAAGTTACACTAGAGTCGAAGGAATTAACGACCTAACATCTGACCACATTCCTGTACTGTTGTCAGTAAGCGCTACAGTAATAAAGAAACAGAAAAGGCAAAACCTTACTAATAGATTCACGGATTGGGACATCTTCAGAGAAAAATTGGAAGAGCTGGTTGAATTAAAAGTTAGTATTAAAAGCAATGAAGAATTGGAACAACAACCAAACAATTTTATTGAATACACTCGAATGGCTGCCAGACTAGCTACTCCTGAATCAAAGGACAAAGCGGAGATTGAAGCCAAATACCCGGCTGAAATCAGGGAACAAATCAAGGCAAGAAGAAGGGCGAGGAGAATATGGCACCTCACCAGAAATCCCGCTGACAAGACAACTTTTAATCGAATAAGTAACAAAGTCAATAGACTAATCAAAAATTTCAAACAGAATTGTCTCGATAACTACTTAAGCGGGCTAGGTCCAGAAATGGATAAAGACTACTCGTTATGGAAAGCAACCAGAAGATTTAAACGACCTGTAGTTCGAGTACCACCTTTAAGGAATGCTCAAGGCAGTTGGGTTCGATAAGACAAAGAAAAGGCGGAACTCTTTGCTCAACACCTAGCAGCATTGTTCCAACCCCATGACATTCAATCCAACATTGATGTAACACTTGTTTATCAACCAAATCAGGACTTTAAAAGGGTCACGCCAATGGAAATTGCTAAAGAAATCGACAAAAATCTTAATCATAAAAAAGCACCAGGAATTGATGAAATATCACCGGGTCTATTCAAGGAACTTCCACGTAAAGCAATCATCTTAATCACATACTTATTTAATGCCTGTATGAGATTGAAGTATGTACCCAAATGCTTCAAAATGGCTCAAATAATTATGCTAAAGAAACCAGGTAAACCAGATGAAGAAGTAACCACATCATACAGACCAATCTCACTGCTTCCGACCTTATCAAAGCTGTTCGAGAAACTGCTACTAAAACGTCTAAAGCCAATGGTAAACGTTCCTGATTTCCAATTTGGATTCAGGAATAACCACTCCACCATAGATCAAGTCCATCGAATAACTGCGGTAATAGAGCAAGCGTTAGAAGAAAATAAATATTGCCCCGCCGTATTTCTGGATGTATCCCAGGCCTTCGATAGGGTTTGGCATGAGGGATTGACATTCAAAATGAGCAAAATTCTACCACAAAACTATTGCCAGCTGCTTGAATCATACCTCTCTGATCGCCAATTCAGAGTCATTCATGAAGAAACATGTTCTGACTTTTATCCAGCGATTGCAGGAGTTCCGCAGGGAAGCGTATTGGGTCCCCCCCTCTACCTTCTTTATACTGCGGACATACGTACAACGAATAAAACATTCATCGGCACGTTCGCTGACGACACTGTAATTATGTCAGTAGACGAATCTCAACCAAGAGCAGTGGAAAATCTTCAACGAGCAATGGACAACGTTACTAAATGGACAATTGACTGGAAAATCGCACTGAATGAGCTCAAATCAACATATGTGACATTTACGCTCCGACATAAAAATAACACTCTTCATATACACCTCAAACGAGTGCAAGTGCCGCAGGCTGAATCGGCAAAATACCTTGGTCTACATTTAGATTCCAGGCTCAACTGGAAACATCACGTGAGACAAAGAGCTGAACAGATACGATTTAAACAACGTCAAATGTACTGGTTAATTGGACATCATTCCAAAATGAACCTGCATTGTAAAAGACTGGTATACCAGACTATCTTCAAACCAATATGGATGTATGGTGCGCAGCTATGGGGTTGTAACCATAAATCCAATAGAGACATTATACAACGAAGCCAAAATAAATTTCTTCGAATGGTCACCAACGCCTACCGATTTGTGACTAACAAGGAAATCCACAATGATTTAGAAATACAATTGATAGACGTATCCGCGAATGTGCCATAAAACATGAGAAGAGACTTCTTACCCACACCAATCTTGAGGCCGTACAACTACTGGACAGTACAAACGAAGTAAGGCGGCTCAAACGAATCAAACCACATGTACTAACCGTGACCCAAACAAGTTCGTGCTTATCTCATAAGTACTAATGTCAACCTTACTAATGAATTAATAATGTTTAAGATTGTAGTAGCCATATCAATAAAGTTGTTAAAAAAAAATGGCAACTAAATATATCACGACACAATAATTTTCGGGGCTGAGAGTAAAAATTATACATTTTCATAATAATATGAAGATAGTAACATTTTTGGGGCTGGGACAAATAAATAATATCAATTACTTGCCAACTCACCAGTTTTTTTAGTAATTTTACGTGATATATAGTATTTTATGGACGACCTATCGAAATATGTCTGGCGATGGAGGAAGATTTCAAGTAATTGCAGTGCATTTTTTAGAATATTTCTATGGGGTAGAGTTGAGATAAAGTCCTGATATAGTCCTTAAAACTCGGCAAATATTCGTTGGTCGGACTTTTGGCGTATATCTGACGATGGAGAAAGATTTAGTGTAATTGCAGTGAATTTTTTAGAACTTTTCTAATCACAACGAATATTTAGTTTTAAGGACTATATCTCAACTCTACCCCATAGACCTTTTATAAAAAGTGCACTGCAATTACTTTAAATCTTCCTCCATCGTCAGATATAAACCGATAGTCTGGCCACCGAGTTGTTTCTGCTTTCGTAGGAACTATACTTTTTCTTAACTCCTTAAAATATTTTTTTTAAGTGACATGGTATTTTCGGGGCTGTTATTTATGCTATATATAGATGCTAGTAAAATTTGAATTCATTTGAACAAAAAAAGTACTGCTCTGCGGCATTTTTAGACATCGCCCAAGCTTTCGATAAAGTATGGCATTGTACATAAAATTAAGGCCCAGCTACCATCAAATTATCATGCGATCATTAAAAATTACCTGCTAAACCGGAAATTCTTGGTGAAACATAATAGTGCATCTTCCATTTTAAATGAAATACGCACAGGTGTTCCACAAGGCAGTGTACTAGGTCCAGTGTTATATCTAATTCACAAAGCAGACTCTCCTACTTCAAATTATATAACAGTTTCAACATTTGCAGATGACACAGCATTATTAGCGGCAGTCGACACATGAAAACCCTCAAATAGCATCAAGAGTCCTGCAAGAATACTTAGAAAAAATTGCTAAGTGGCTTTCAAAATGGAGAATAAAAGCAAACGAACATAAATCAGCACCGTAAACAAACCAGCCCTCCGGTGAAGTTAAATAACACCAATCTACCCCAATGCGAAACCATTAAATACCTAGGTCTACATCTAGATAGAAGATTGACATGGAAGAAGCATATCGAAACAAAGCGATAACAAATCAACATCAAAAGTGATCAAATAAATTGGTTAATCGGAAAACATTCTAAATTAACTCTAGACTGTAAAGTCTTGTTGTATAAAATGGTATTAAAACCAAACTGGACTTACGGAATATAATTGTAGGGCACAGCCTGTGGTGGTTGGTACACACGCAACACAAACATACACCGTAATCTCAACATCGAAACAGTGGCAGATACAATACAGCAGTACACCAGAAAATACCAAACTAAGCCAGAACAACATCCCAACACACTAGCTCGAGAAATGTTATGGAGGCCTAGATATCAGTGCCTTAAAAGAAAAGTTCCCTTAGATCTAGCTAACTAATTCATATAAACATCAAACCAAATAGTGTTGAGTTTACTTGTTTAAAGACTTAACAATTGTTCTCGTTTAATTAGCTTGTAAGATTTGAAAACAACTTGTGAGTTTCCCAAGATAGAAAAAACTAACCCGATGTATACCATTTTAAAATATTTTAGAAAAGCACTGCGCAAGTGTTGCCACGAAGCATCGGGGTTTTCCCGAGTGTACAAACAAAAACTATGGATTATCAACGGCAATCTATGTTGAGGGTACCCATCACGTTTTGCAAAGGTATCTAACCGAAAAATGAAATTATGCACGTCTAGTTCATGAGCACCTCCGTCAAACGATAGTTTCCACTTCGGATGATATGGCCTGCAGTTGGAATTTTCGATATATCTGATATCATTACTAGGCTGGGATGCCTGTATAACTTCGTGTATATTATGAAGCCCACGTGTTCAGTGGTACTATAATTTCTTCTACCGGAGGGTTTTTCGAAGAATACCGACTGTTTGGCCAGTCATTATAAGTCACTGTCGTCGTCGGAGGGATTGTTATAGAGGTGCTACTATAAGTCACGGTCGCGGCTAAAGTTGTTGGAGAAAAAACACTAGCTGACCTCGACGGGCTAGTTATAGTTAGTGTAGGAAAGTTTGAAATGATATTTTTCTCTTTATTTTCGTAGGTTTGATCACTATTTGATCATTTTTGATAAATTTTTTTGTAGCGGAACTTTGGTTGAGGTTGCACATGCTTGCCACTATTTAGTCCGCGACTAGTCCGTTCTGGGAGGGTATAATTAGGCAACCATCATCACACTCGTCACGAAATTTAGTTCATGTGCATAGCGGTAAGCGTGCTTACTCCATTATAAGGTTACTATTTCGAAATGCACCGGTAGATGAATTCTGTTTACCGATTGAATCTAAATGACTTTTGGATTTCTCGCTTAAACTTATAGAATTACTACGTGGTGACTTCGGAAATAGCAGTATACCTATTCCGTAAATTGATATAACTTGGATTTTCTTTTTTGTTTTTTTTTAGTGGCTCACTTTCATCTTCGGTAGTTCACATTCTCGTGAGCTTTCCCCAAAATATGTTTATGCTTACAACAAACTTTTTAAATCATTATAGCGTGTCAGTATTTATCAGACAATCTTTAAGTATTTATAATATTTCTTTTTTTTGCGGGCAAGCCCTAATCTTTCGGTAATTTTGACTTTATAATTGTACTTGTATCGTGATAATCACAGACACTCCGTGATTATTTTTTTTGTCATCAATAATATTTTGGTCTGATAGAATCATATAGCAGTTGAATTACATGAACCGACACGAATATATCGTATGTTTAGAAGACGAGGAGATCCAAGCAGTCTCGTCCATGATATTTTATTAAACGATCCGAACGCTAAGACCAAACTAAGCGAAACTCTCGAAAAACAGTTTCTGGATACTAGACTAGGAAAATTGCATGTCACAAGTAAACCTGAGGTCGATAGCGAAACCACACTAGGGCGTCAAGTTTATGATTTCCTGGATAAAGCCATCACTGCTTCTGAAGGAAATTCACGCGAGCGAAATCGCGTATCCATGCAACTTACGAAAAATTTTATTTTTAGTTTATTCGTAATAAAATAAACAAATTCATAAATAACCATAACTAATAATATTGAGACTATCAATTGTGTCATCAGCAAGGCGTCACCTAATTTTAGTACAGACTTTTCCTGAAGAAAAATCTCTTTCAGCTTCTACGCGTGTTGGCGGAATCGTCAATAAGAATTTATAATTAAACTCAAAACTTTCTCCTCTGGTACCGGTATCTTTGAACTGTGTTAGTTCCCTTCTTATAACGGTCAAGAAATGAAAATAATCTTTTTGAATTAAGAGAGATGGCGGAGCTCTTATTCATTTTCCAATTGCATTTTGCATCATCTGTTTCATGGTTAGTTGAATTTGTTGTTGATTATCGTCTGACGGTACTTCTAAGATATCTTCCTCAGAATGGTTATATGTTGGGGTTGTATGTTTTTTCCTGAATCTGTTAATCTTGTCAATAATTTGTAAATCACAGACATAAGCATTTTTTCATTTAATTTGGATCTTGCGTTATTGACATCGCAGGAACCAGTATGTAAATACTGAAGAACAGCTGATGGCTCCGTTCGTTTTTCATTAATTCGTAATTCTAGTTTCGATTTCATTTCAGGTGAAAGAATACTATTTATATTTTGCAGTCTTGATAACATGAACGTAATAGCAGCGTTCACAGTAGGAAGATTTGTTAGCTTTATTGGCTCAAGCGCACATTAATAATCTCCACCAATAATATCCAATTATTTTCACAAAATGGATATTCGGTATGAGGTTTAGTTCTACGATCGCCATCTGTAGACTAGACTTTACTTTTAAAACCCGTTCCAGCATTATCAAGCTCGGTTTCGGAATCTACAGTTTCTGGGCAATTTACTTCGTCAAAAGTATCAGCAGTCTCGGATAATTCGTCAACGCCAATGACACCCAATTCAGGATTTCTATTCATATCAAGCAGCTAGCTGAATGCCAACCTCCCAAGTTTTTTCATTTCTGATGCTCCATCGGTTAAGCGATAAAGAGAAATCGTTTAATTTATTTTTAATTAGCTCAATACATTTTACGGCGGGAGCACTACCGTGAATACGGACCAAGCCTAAATTACATATTTTTTCATTGGGATGTACATTTATATTTAAGAATCGACGGTTTTTTTATAGAAGTCCACTCATCAAAACTTAAACAACCTAATTTTATTTATTTTCTTATTAAACAATTCGGATCTTGTTTCCTGTTGAATTTTTGCTGCATAATTCTTTGGCGATAAGAAATACCCTGAGATCATTTGAGAAAAATCTTGTTTATTTTCACCAAATAAATCTGTAATTTTCTTGGATGAACTTGAATTAAATGAATTTGATGTAGATGGGGCAATAATCTTCCCGGGAATGATATTTTCCACATTTCCTGCATTTACCACAACTTTCAGTTTTTTCTCGTAGCAAATGAGCCACGATTAAATTATTTTGATTCAAAAATCATATGAATCATTGAAATAAAAACTGGGCGAAGATTGAACAAATAGGTTGAAAGTACACACAGAGGCATCTCTTATAAATATAGGAATATATTTCAAACCCGGGTTTTTTTTCAATTAAAACCTAGTTTTTGGTGATTGTAAACGGAACGATTAATCGGTTAACCGGTTAATCGGAAACCGGGTTTGCAATCACTAGTAACGACAAAATACAAATCATGGAAGAAATACAACTACTCCAGAATAAACAAATATTACACACATCTTCAGGGCATATCTCATTATTCTTTATAATTACAGCCATTACAAGCTACATAATATTCAAATTATTCATTAATCAAGGAGTCAAAACTAAGGTCACCATATATTCAGATACCGCACCAGCCCACTCGAAGCAGACTGACGCTACTCTTAGAGGGGAAGGGTCATATCCGTGCACCTCTGTTCCCGATACAATAACAACATCCTAAGCATTCACGTTATTGACAGACATGCACAATTAACATGACACGGACACAACAATATGTTTATAGATAACGCTTTCAGTGTTGATTCTCAGTTTAGCTTCGTAGATGATAACATCTTATATCTATTGTTAAAGTTCTAAAACCAACTTAGAATTTATAACTTAATACAGTGTTGTTGTAATGATTGTGAAATACATACCAAAAATAATACCAAAAATGTACACTGTTAAATTTAAAAATATTCCAATTGGATTTATTTTGTAGTGAGATTGAAACATTTTTAGATAATCTTTAACATTTATACTAGAGAAGCCCTTGAATCCCTAATCGTGTCGCTGTGAAATTTTCTAACAATTTTAAATAAACACGAAAAAATTGTGATACAATTTACTAAAGTTTTTTTAATTCTAAAGAAGGTTATTTTAGACACTGTTTCTACTTTTATATCTCCGAATCTAGAGATGTTCACGAGGTCTCACCTATATGGCTGAATAGCTAAGTCAAAACCTCACGTGTGTGGATCCCTCACGTGGGTTGAGATATGATGACTTTTAACTTATGCAGCGTATTTTAAACAATAGTGGTTTTTGATATCAATCTATTTTCAAATTTTACTGTTACCGCTCCTTGAGATATTCATAATATTTAAAATGTATTTTAGGATAGCACAAACAAAGTTTTAACAATGAAATAAACATGGTTAATTTATGAAAATATTTACTGTGCCATATACGACTTAGAAGTTTCATGAATTTGAATAAATTTTCAAATTGTATTTCACCGATGCTAGAGATGTTCACGGGGTCTCACCTACATGGTCAGATAGATCAGTCAAATCCCTATGTGGGTAATGAACGGGATCTAATTATGATGATTTTTAACTAGTCCAGAGACATTTTTACGTTTATGGTTATATCGCCCATCCCAGAAATGTTCACGGGATTTCTTTCGTATAAGCGAATAGGTCAGAAAATTTTCTATCAATATCGTGCAAATGGGGCACGAATAATGATTTTTATCATGTTTTCCATATTTTACAACTTCTTCGTTTACAATTTTACTCTCGATTGGAAATTTTGGTATTTTCTCCAATAGAAGAGCAGCACAGAGAGCAGAATTGACAATACTTATCATCGCATTACGATTGCGATTCCGCAAATAATTGTCGGTTTGTTTTTCCTCAATGCTCCCGGTGGAGTAAGCAAAACATTTCTGTTATCATTGATTTTGGCAACAATTTTCTTACAAAGTAGCATTGCATTGGCCGCCGCATCTTATAACGTTGCAGCAGATCTTTTGGGTGGAGGTAGAAATGCAATTTACTGCGACACCCACATGCAATACAAGAAAAAATTCAGGTATGGGAAAAGTTTAGCAAACATATGAACTAGTATTGTTGTACAATTTTACGTTTATTTGAAATTATGAATGATAAAAAGATAAGCACCAACCACTTGTTGAAATCCAACAAATTTTACTAAATATTATGTACAGTGGCTTGGTGTTGATTTTAGTTTTTGTGTAGTTTCGTTCGAGATTGAAGATAAAATTAAGTCATTTAGAAAAAAACTTTACGTAAAACCCTCTCTGCTGTAGCTGTTTTTTATAGCATTAGCCATAATTACTTTATAGTGACGCTCCAAGTTTTTTTTCTTCTTTTTCTGTATTACCAGAGCCGTTCGAAGGTGCTCTCATATTGCAGGGTGGTGATTTTCGTTAGATTGAACCAGTTATACCACGGTCCGCACCAGCCGATGAACTAAACGCATGTCTCAAATCATCTGTTCTTTGACAAAATGCCTCGAAATAAAGATCCGCCACGACTGTGCAATGGCAGTCAAAAAGAATTGCAGTCAAAAAATTGATGAATAACGTTATCGAAGCAATAATGTTGGATGGCCAATTCAAAAGAGAACACGTCTTATTACCGCGAATAACAATAATACCGACCGATATGCCATTCGAATTTAATAGATTGCAATTTTCAGTTGCTTCAAGTTTGTGGATTGAATCTACAAAATCCCTGCTTCTCACATGGACAGCTATACGTGGCTTGTTCACGCGTCGGAATACCCGCCAACTTATTTATGTACGCACCAAATAGCAAAACCAAAAATATTGTTTACACAAGAGCAATACAATAATATAATTATCATTCAAATATATCTTCATTCAATAAAAAAAACACAAACCTACAAAATAATTTATTTAATTCAACTGCTATGCAGCCCACGCCGAGTATCAGCTTTATGTTCCATATGTGAAAATTTCTAAAACCTAAAAACCCTAAATCCCTAAGATCATAAAATATACTAGGCGCTAGTCAGTGAAATAACCACAGCTCTAAACTATCCAAAAGTATAAACGTGACCTTGTGAACATTCATAGGATTTTTGTTATTTGATTGTTTTCACAATAAATCGGGTTCGTAGCTTATTTGGGAATGTCAATGGGTAAAAATCCTATTGGAGAAAATACCAAAATTTCCAATCGACAGTAAAATTGTAAACGAAGAAGTTGTGGAAAACATGATGAAAATCATTATTGGTGCCCCATTTGCACGATATTGATAGAAAATTTTCTGACCTATTCGAATATATGAAAGAGATCACGTGAACATTTCTGGTATGGGCGATATAACCATAAACGTAAAAATGTCTCTGGACTAGTTAAAAATCATCATAATTAGATCCCGTTCATTACCCACATAGGGGTTTGACTGATCTATCTGACCATGTAGGTGAGACCCCGTGAACATCTCTAGGATCGGTGAAATACAATTTGAAAATTTATTCAAATTCATGAAACTTCTAAGTCGTATATGGCACAGTAAATATTTTCATAAATTAACCATGTTTATTTCATTGTTAAAACTTTGTTTGTGCTATCCTAAAATACATTTTAAATATTATGAATATCTCAAGGAGCGGTAACAGTAAAATTTGAAAATAGATTAATATCAAAAACCACTATTGTTTAAAATACGCTGCATAAGTTAAAAATCATCATATCTCAACCCACGTGAGGGCTCCACACACGTGAGGTTTTGACTTAGGTATTCAGCCATATAGGTGAGACCCCGTGAACATCTCTAGATTCGGAGATATAAAAGTAGAAACAGTGTCTAAAATAACCTTCTTTAGAATTAAAAAAACTTTAGTAAATTGTATCACAATTTTCTCGTGTTTATTTAAAATTGTTAGAAAATTATCTGTTCTTTATAGCGACATTATTAGGGATTCAAGGGCTTCTCTAGTATAAATGTTAAAGATTATCTAAAAATGTTTCAATCTCACTACAAAATAAATCCAATTGGAATATTTTTAAATTTAACAGTGTACATTTTTGGTATTATTTTTGGTATGTATTTCACAATCATGTTCTTGTAGTACTCGAGTGTAATTGAACCTTAATAAAAAATATAACTCCGGATGAAAAATCATCATTAGTACCACGAATTCATAATCGATTTGAATGAAAGTCAAGGTTGTTTGAACGCAGTTATTCATGTAAATGATGAAGCAATCTTCATCCGGGTCAAAACCGCTCTTTGTAAAAGCCAGACTGAAAAAGTTAGCAAAATGATTTTTTATGACTTTAGAATCATTAGAGGAATGATCTTTATACTTCAAAGAGTGAAATTAAAATAGTTTAGTTTATTAAAATAGTTAGACTAATCAGAGTCCGATTTAGTTTTTAGGAATATTTGCCAACGTTTGTTTCTAACGTAACGTTCGTAGTTCACTTATATCAAGCAGTTTTTTGGCGAGTTGGGTTTCTATGCCATTATTATCATTTAAAATGGTGGCAAACTCAATGTTTGCCATAAATCACTTAGTTTCACAACTTAGCATACATGGCACAGAGGATTAGATTGGTTTCGGAAGCGACGCTATTGTTGATAACAGAGGAAAACACAAAATCGAGCTGCTTGCTTAGAGTGTTTTTATAACGTTGCTGATTTGAAATAGTCCAGAGTTCAACATATTTTCGGTGAATAAAGTTGCTTTATTCACTGAATGGGAATGAAATCAACAGCACTAGTAAGAAGCTGATAGCTTATGATCTGACTTAGAGGGCTAATATAGCCCATAAAATAAAAACATTATATTTATTATTTTTAATTTATGGGTTAAAATTAAAATTAGCTCGATATTTGATCCGACATTTGACATATATGTCACTGACAGTCATACCAACATAGAAAAAAAAATATTTCCACGAATGGTTTTCCGCGCGAAATTTAAATTAAAATGTCTTACTACTTTTTGCCTACAGTAGTATGTATATAATTTAAATTAAATAGTTTAATGTTCGATGGCTTATAAATCAAACATAAAATGCGATGAAGGCGACGATGAAGGATGCGATTGTGATCGTTTGGTGATGTTTGTTGGATTAGCGTTATGGTTTGTTCGTAATTGCGAGTAGATTGTTCATAGACCATATTAAAATGTTTGTTACGAGTAAGTTAGCGAATTTAAAATCATTTTTCAATTTATAATTTTTTTTTAAATTATGAGGCTCCGAATTTACTAGATAATCATGTGTTGGTCATTTCCCGTCGTTGCGAAAAGTGGTGTATCGAGCACTTCATTGGCAGAATCGCTTACAGCGATTAGAAAACAGTTTCAGTGACATATCCGGGGTAACCAACCAAAGGTCCAAATTAAGAAGGCTTGGTCAAGAAACGCAAAACATGTTGAATTGCACTATCAGGAGCAGTCCCGCGTGACCCCCTCCCCCCCCCCCCCCGAAAATAGTGATATTCCAGACATATTTTAAGATAGTGGATCAACTTTCTATAGTTCATTATTTTCCCGCTGGCATCACTTAAACATCAACAAAAAAATTTTGAGAAACAAAGAGACTTTACAAAGCCATTGTCTTTATTTGACAAAAGGCACACGCTTCTAGATCGTAGTAAAACAGAAAGTTAAACAAAAGAACTGTTTTTTTAATTAATGTTTTGGTTCCACACTAAAAGTGGAATAACTTTTGCACCAACCACAATTCGAAAAAACTTTACTTCGTATTCTGGGACACCCTGTATACATGTGTTATAAGTACTTAGCTTCATTGCCTCGATGTATGCACATTTTTTAAGTGTAATTTGTATTAACGAGAGCACTTAAATTTTCGCATAGAATTTAATTTATGAAATGTCGAAGTGTATATTTTAATCTCACGTCCTCTGATATATAGAACGCACACACCACGCTCTCAACTCAATCCAATGTCAATGCGACATTTTTGTTTTTATTCAGAAGATGAAAAATTTCAATAATTTACGTAAATAAAAATAAATTTCTCGCCCACCACATTTATAAATGCGAGTATAAAAATTTATCTGGAAAAAACCGGAAAATCCGAAAATTCTTGACATTTCTTATATACAGCAGCACCATAACGTAACTAGGATTGTAATCAAATAACAGCTATGTGTTATATAGAACCAGCATAATGATGCACGATGTAGGGAGGAGGGTTTACGTATACAATTCCCCATTACACCAAGAAATACATTTAGATTTAAAATCTAATGTTACCCATGATAATTCATGGCTTTTGTACTGCTCCTGGATATAAGAGTAGCTACCATACCCACCCAGTCTCGTACATACATTTAAGATCAAATAAAAAAACACATTAATATACGCGCGAATCTCAATTTTCGCTTACCTATTTTAGGGGCAAATGAATATTTTACCGGTAAACGTACAAAACAAAAAAATAAAAATTTAATAAGAAAACGAGGGAGAATCGGAATATTTTATCCGGGTATCTGAAAATTGTTTTCCCATTCTATACGAGAATATTTATTCGTATATCATTCGATGTAAGCTCTGGAGCAGTAATTTGGTGTAATACATAAGCCCAACTGGGTAAAGCTCGTTTCACACGATGGAGCCATTCAAGAGTATAATGTATTTGCGAGTAGCTCCCACCTGTTGGTATAATGAAAAACGTCATCTATAGCATCTTCGTATCCTTTGTTTTATTATGCTGATTGTGTTTGATTAGGGGCGCGAACCGAGCTGCGTACCATTCAATTTTCCGAACGCACAATTTCGTAGAAATAAAAATTGAAGAATTTTCTTTGTTGAAGTAAGAATTCCGTATACCGGTTTTAATCAATCGATCACTACAGGTTGAGTTTTTTGCCTTTGGTCGAGACAATGAATTGCTTGCGCCAGCGACGTGTACCCTATACGGACCTTTATAGAGTGGTTGTAAACCTGTACGCACTTTATCTACCCGCACAAATACAAAATCACAGTTGTCGAGTTGTCGTGGGGATAATAACTGTCGGTTGATTGATGGCAGAGGTAACAGAGAATTTTCGACAAAGAACTCACCGGAGCTTGATGGTTTTTGTCCATAAACGAGTTCAACTGGTGAGCACTTTAGTCTTTTTTCACTGTTGTTCTAATACCAAGTAGTACAATTGGAACTTCGGAGCTCCAATGGATGGTTTCGCCTCGGACCCTGAGAGAAGCTTTGAGCTGTCTATAGAAGCATTCGACCATGCCGTTCGCTTGATGATAGTACGCGGTTGTACGTATCCGATCAGAGCCCAGATCCGATTTCGTTAACTCAGCGAAAATGTTTGACTCAAATTGCGTTCCTTGATCGGTCGTAATGTTCAGTGGAACGCCGAAGATATGTAATTATAAACAAAAGTTTTGGCAATGGCTTGAGTTGACATGTCGTTCATGTCGTCATTGGACGGTGGAAGAGGACCGACTATATCCAAATGGATATGTTCGAATCGACCAGGTGGAATTTCGAATCGAGCTAAAGGTGTTTTCGTGTGCCCTTGAACTTTAGATCACTGGCAGGATAAACAGGATTACTACTTGTTTATACTTGGCCAGAAGTAGCGGGCCGTAACCAACTTTCGAGTAGCACGGACACTAGGATGTGAAATATTGTGTAAAGAATCGTAAATGTTTCAGTCGAAGTGGTTCTGCGATGTATGGGCGATTTGTACCCGACGATGTTTCGCAGTATACTTCGTAGCAGGAAAATTTAAAAAGCTCGTAGAACCAGAAAGTAAATTCTCAAGTGCCAAATATGCCTTTTGTGCGGGTATGATCGTGTCGAAATCGAAGCGTATCTCGACTGTTGTTGTTTCGATGCCGGTCCTGTGGGATAAAGCATCCGCGAACACGTTTTCTTTACCGTTCACATGCTGGATATCGGTGGTAAATTGCCTAATACAATCCAAGTAGCGCGCTTGCCTAGGATTACGTTCAGTTTTAGACTGAATGGCTCTAGTCAGTCGCTTGTGGTCGGTATAAATCGTGAAGTCCCGACCTTTGCAAAATATTTAAAATGCTTAATCGCCAAATATATTGCGAGTCATTCCCGATCAAATGCGGTATTTGTTAATTTCTTTGAGAAAACGCCTAATGGTTCCCAACAATCGTTATTGTACTGTTGCAGGACAGCTCTCACGGCAGTGTTCAAGTAATTCATTCTTTAGTTTCATGAATTCGTTTTCACATTCTTCGGGCCAAGAGAAATTCTTGAAAGTTTTGCGCTTTTTCAGTAGAACAGCCAAGTGAGAATGAATTGGAGCAAGCGTTTCAGCAAGTTTAGGAATAAATTAATGATAATAATTTATCATTCCGATAAATTGCTGAATGCGCCTAATTATTGTGGCAGTTGGGAATTCCATAATGATATTAATTCTTTCCGGGGAAGGCGGAATCTCATTACGTGTTATCTTGTCGCTCGGAAAATCGGTTTCCAAATGTCTTTCGTGATGTTCTTGAGTCTGAGAAGTCACAAGAATGTCGTTGATATATATGAAACTGAAGTCTAAATCGCGAACGACTTCGTTCATAAATCTCTGAAACGTTTATGCGGCATTACGTAGTCCAAATTGGTATTGGGTAGCAATCCAGTATCGTAATCGTATTTATAGATAGTCCCCACACGGTATTCAATCGTTATCTTTCTTCTTGACCATATGCGAGAATGTCGCACTGATAAATAGTAAGTTGGCTCTCTTGTTAGGGAAGGATACTTCTTTGGCAGAGAGCCATATTTGTTGTTGATTGCGTAATTTATCGGTGTAGGCGTATTCACCTGTACCGTCGTGGCATTGATTGATAGCTGAGCCGCTGAATCAACCAGCCGTTTTCGCTTAAGATCAACAAATAGGCCCAATTTACTTAGAAAATCGGCGCCAATGATCGGACGGGTATTTATTGTCGAGCCATTGGCGGCTGATAAAACTAGATCTTGAGGTTTTAAATTCACAAATATTGACGTTGAAAAATCTCTTACAGGGAGCACCGAAAAGCCAGCTCCTGTATCAATAAGAAATGTCAGGTTATTAATTTTGTCGATGATGCCGTCGAATCGACCGAGTGACTTATTCGTTTTTTTGCTTATCACTACTGTTACCCGGGGAGCGATAATTACAAGGTTTGCGGCGTCTTCGTGCATTTTCTTTGTTTTTTTCGTGAAACGAACGTGATCGTGATCATAAACGTCCACGTTGTTGGTTTTTATTTATCGGAAAGTATTTTTAACCATCTCCTCAAATCATGTTATGCGTTCTTCTACTATATTCGGACAACTTGTCGAAGGATTGAAGAGATTTATTGTAAGCAGATACATTAAATAGTTGTTGTTGTGGCGTTAATACCTCATATATTTTATCAGCGGTTTTTGCCAGCTGATCGAGGTGTACGTTTTCGTCGCTCGCCAACATTGCAATTTTAGTCGGTTCAATTAGTTTTCCTATCCACAATGATCGTATAATTCTTTCTGTAAAGTTGTCACCGGCAAGACGTTGTATATGTCGTAACGCGTCTGAGGGTCGATGGTCGCCTATATTTTGACCGCTAAGCAGGGCTCTTAGTTGTCTTTCCTCTGAGGGCGCTAACCGTTCCAATAAAATTCCTTTGATGGTCGTGTATGGGTTTTCTGTTGGTCTATTCATTAGCAAATCGCCCACCACTTCGAACGCTTCTGATGCGATGGCCATCATGACATTTAAAAACCGAGTCATTTCTGAAGTCACGCATTGAACCTAAAAATGGAGTTCAGCCATCTGGAGCCAGGCCCGTCCGTTATTTAGCCAAATGGGGTGTAACTGTAGATGGCCGGCGGCATGAACTTCGGAGTTGACGGCTTGTTCATCCGTATGCATAGAATTGTCTTGCTCGTTTTTGTTACTGATATTCTCGTTATTGTCGTTCGGCATTTTGTTTTTTTTGTATTTTCCGCCCGTATCGTTGGCTCGACCGGTCGAGTTAAAATGTAAAGAGAAATGTTGTAATTAACCGAGGAATGAATCCCTTATTGACGGATGAGGAAGGAATGGTTACCTTGCTGTATCGAATAAATATTGTAAAGGGTGTTTTTTTAAAGGTTCACAACTTTAAGTTGGCAACACTGTTTTGTTTGACAACCGATTTCACAGCTAATATTTGCTTTGTCATTAGTTTGATTTGCCATTTCATAATGAATAGACTCACGCCAGAGCAACGCTTGCAAATTGTTGTTTTATTTTAACTATGGATCGTTTTCGCATCAAGTATACTCTAAATGATAATATGCATTCAATAAGTCGTAAAACAGTGCGTACCGAACAAGCGATAAACGCTGTACAGCGTAGCATTGAGGAAGACCCAAATCAATCATTTCGGCGTCGTTCTCAGCAAGTGGAAATGTATCCATCCACTTGATGGACGATTTTATCTAAGAATTTTGGTTTCCGTGCTTACAAAATTCAACTTGTGCAAGAAGTAGAGCCATATGACCATCGCACACGCCGCTAATGCGGCCAATGGGCTGAAGCACTAATTGATATTGATGTTGATTTTCCAAACAAAACTTTGTTCAGCGATGAAGCTGAAGTTGAGTTTCGGTTGAATGGGTACGCTAATAAACAGAATTGTCGGATTTGGAGTGAAAATAATCCGCAAGCCTTTGTCGAAACACCATTACATCCAGACCGCTTTATGGGCCGGCGGAATCATTCGCCCATATGTCTTCAAAAACGATGATTGGCGGAATGTTACAGTCAACGATGAACGGTATAGAGACATGATTCCTATCTTTTTGTATCCCAATTGGCCTGCATAAATCTTCCTGATATGTGGTTCCAACAGGATGGTGCCACATGCCACATGCCTGTTAATTGGCCACCGAGATCGTGTGATCTAACTTCTTTAGATTATTTTCTGTGGAGATATGTTAAGCCACTTGTGTATACCGATAAACCAGAGACGATTGAACACTTGGAACACAAAATTCGGCGAGTTGTTAGCGAGACACTCGCTTTGATATTCAAAATGTTTTTCTTTCTTCCATTTTAATTTAAAATTATGAACCTCTAAAAAAACACAATTTATTAACCGTAATTAAAATTGTTTTTCGTTTCTTCGCATTTTACTTCACATTTCGCATTTTCACTCCAACATTTTAAGGTCCTTCGAGCCAGATTTATCGGATTTATTGGATTTACCTGATTTATCGGTTTACCGGGTTTATCGGTTCTACCGGGATTTATCAGATTTACCGAATTATCGGATTTTTTGTGCTGTGCCGCCACAACTTGTGGGCAAGAAAATTTATTAGTAGTGATAAATGCAGCGTGTCAATGAGTCACCGACACACACAGAACACATGAACGACAGCACCTGCGAGTCGAACATCGACTATTCGTCACATTCACAAATTGACATCGTCGCTATGGACAAAGAGTGGCAACACTGCCTTGAATTCAAATACAAAGGTGAATCGGCCGGTATCTGCCGCGCGTCCAGAAAAGTTGTACTACCATCATTGAAATCGCTGCCAGAACCACTGAAAACACTATTGGCTGGAGTCACACCTCAATCAAAATTATTTTTGCGTAAAATTCGTAAATTTAATTCTAGCTTTCAAATGACATCATTTGGGGCAACAAAAATCGTGTGCAACACCTGATGTTGATTCAAAATTCTTGCAAATCTCCTTTATAGGCGATAAGGGGCATCAAATAACACATTTTCCAAAAAAAAACAAATTGTTTTATTAAAAACGTATGATTTTACATGATATTGCCTTCATTTTATATATAAATGTTGTTGACAGTTGAAATGCAACTTAGATTATCGGATTCGAATGAAGATGGCATTACGATTTACGTATATCAAATTATTTTGAATGTAATGAAGTATAAAAGCATTGCTTCAAATTTGTAAAAGCAAGGCTATCCCAATCAATTCATCATGTTGAAACAAAATAACTGGTTAATTTTATATTTGTAGTAAAATCGAAACACGCACGCTGGTATGTTAAGTAATTTTGAAATGGCGAGAATCGTGATATTCGTTGTTTTTAGTCCACGGTTTATCCTGAATTAAATATACTGGCCCGGCCCATCAATCAACTGAGTTCACAAATTCTTCTAATGATATAATTATTTTGATACAAAGTCTGTTGTCTCTGTATTGAGTGATGATAATTCCTGAATTTGGCTGATCCTATTACGAACAAATGCAATTGCATCGCGATGTGGTTCGGATTCTATTTTAAATAGAGGAATATCAGAATTAGACCACCGATAACGCATGGCAAACTTGAGCTACAAGCGACACTGTACAAAGTTTTAATCAGGTATACTGTGTCTTTTCAACAGAGCCACTTTTAATTTCACACAAATTAAACTAATTTGATGATTTGTTTAATGAGGAATTTCAAATCCAGATCAATCCAGGATTAACGGAAACATTGATTGTTTATGAGCTGTAATAATTGCTCTTTGAATTGATTCCATTTTTTTATAAACGCCTCTTTGATCTGATCGGGTATGATCCGCAAGTGTTCACTACCCCAGTGATCAAATAGTTCACATATTTCAGACAATATTTCTCGTTTTGTCCGGCTTGATTTCAAATGTGTGAATTTTCGTAATATTTATGTCATTAACAAATCTAAAATAATTGTGCTGTCTTGTGCTAAGCGCCTTAGATTATATTTTTAACTAACAATTTACTAACTATTGACTACTTAAGTGTCTGTAGCTGAGTCAATTCGGTCATATTTAACGTGCCTATCCTATCCTTCCATCTTAGGTGTATCGCAGGCCCAGCGTCATCAGGGAGTCTCGCTAAATTGCCTAGCCATACATTTCAATCAATCAATCAATCAATCCACAAAAGGCCGAGAATTAACGATAAATGTTCAGTCGAGCTGTCATCAACAAGACCCGTACCGACCAAATGGTGCACAGTGGTTAAAACTTTAGCGTTTGGATCGGGAGGTACCGGGTTCGAATCCCGATAAGGGCAGGATGCAAAAGGAAATTTTCATCAACAGATTTCGATCTGTGGAATAAAAGGAACACAACTAGGACCCTCTATCGGCGTGCAAAACTCATGGGCTGCTCATAGACTGGCATGGAGTAGCTATGCAATGCGCAGATGGTAACTTAAATCGGTCCTATAGCCGTTCGTCTTCGATTTGGCAGTAATTGCGTAAAGTAAGACGTGAAAATGAACCGCGAAAGAGCAAGGTGTGCTTCGGCCCCAAAAAAGATGGCATAGATTAAAACAATAAAAATAAAAAGACAAGATCCCTATCTTTTGGTGAATATTTTTAGAGATCAAACCCATCATGTTTTAGTATTAATATTTTGGTTGCTTCGTCAATACGTTTTGTCAATAGCTAATTGCTTTGATGTTTTTAGTACTTGCATGTCTACCCTGCTTGGGTTGCTTGTGTTAGTACAACATTGGGTGTTCGCATGGGAACAGTATAAAAGAAATTGTAAAACTGAAGGAATCGAAATCATTCCCCGGCATGCCAGTATGCCTCCTCCTACAGTACTTTACCGCTTTCGCAGCCCTGGGAACTGCGTGCGATTAAATGACCTTATCATTCATTAATCTAACAATAACCTAATAAAGTAACCTCATTGAGACGGCCAAACCACTACATGAGATGTAGCCCTAGCGAAATAAATAAAATCAATCACCCCTTACTGTTGCCGATTTTCTATCTAGATTTTATTTTACTCCCATCACAAAGTTGTCTAAGTTTTACGGTTTAATTAGCTATCGAAATTTGAAATATGTTCTCATGAAGGCTTATCTGGTTTCGGTTCATTGTTTTTCATATGAAAAACGTTTTCTTCGTATTAGTATAGGTAATTTTATTGTTTTTGGCAGGTGTTGCATCAGTTTAACCTTTGATCTAGTTGGATGTAACGGAAAATTTGATAAAAAGGGCACCCAGACCCTTTTCACTTGTGAAGCACCGCTATTATCATTCGCTTGGGCAGTGAATCCAGAGCAAATTACGCCAATAGTCTGTTAGCGTGAAATACAAAAAAACGTTAACATTTTATAAATTTTGTTATAGTGCGCAAAACGGAAATTACCTGAATGGTAATCAAAAGACAGACTAAAATAAAAGCCGTATGCCGAACCATCATGAATAACTAAGGGCGTCGAAATGAAATTGCGAACGATAAAATCTAACATGAGTTCCACCTTGATATTCCGAAACTAACGAAATTTGATGCACTCGAATGAAGGCATTAAACCGTGAAGTACAGCGATAAAACTTTACTATTTCATGTGATTAGAAACCACCTTGACTATCAGTAAACGTTTACGGATTTCTTGACGTATTGAATTTTTCTAATTTTCTGATGCTTCTGATCAGTCCGCCGAGGCCTGGTGAATTATTCACGATCGTTTAATCGTTTAAAAATCGAAATTAAAATGAAAATTTTAAAGCAAACTGCAACCGCTAGAGCAGCTGCTTTTATCTTTATTTGATGAAACCGGGAAGTAAGATCGATGGTGGCAAATAATTTCGAATTCCCAAGATTTGCGATTGTGTTGCGTATGTCAGGCATCGGATGGCTGGTGTTATTGCTGCTGTGAAGCATTCCATTTTCTTTTCAACATTCCAAATTGGCGAGTTATATGAGTTTTTGCGTGGTCTTGTTATTCCATCCACTAAGAGTTAACCAATTTGTTTTTCTACTTCTTGTCTCATGTTGAATGGATATTGGTATGACTTCAATATTGTTCACCTGAATTCTTTTAATTTTAATGCGTCGTCATTGATGTTATTGGTGCCTATACTTTTAAAAAACTGTACGCGGATTTTTTTTGTTAATTCCAATATCACCTGTCGCTTCTCTGATTTTAAAATAAATGTCCCAACCAGGGATGGCGATGCAGCTAACTCTGGATTTACAAAATTTCAATTAAAAATTTAAGGATGCAGTCATTTTTAAGTTTATTTTTTGTATATGGTATGCTAGAAAGGCATCCACCATAAAATTTCACTGTCGATTCTCTTCTAATTGTTCACCATCAACTATTTCATTCTCAGCATGTAGAGTAAACGTGGTACGAAAGCGATCCATAGTTAATCAAATTTCCTGCCATTAACAAATTATTTCCCATTGGAATAAAATCTTAAAAGTTTTCCTGAAATAGACGCATTCATTCCTCAATACAGGTAAAATTCTCATATTGGTTGCAGCTTTTGCAAAGAGATTCGTCTCAGCATCTATATATAAACATGGATCGTGGTATGTTCGGATGCTTAAAACTTGAAAACGACTGGACCAAATTGGATACTTTCTTCTGCGGGTTTGTTCGTAATTGCTACGCGAAGGCTTAGGAAAAAAGAAAAGTCGAAAAATTCTCAACAGCTGGCGTTCATTGTTTTTGTTTGTCGGCGAAAACGTAACCCCATTTCCATTGGAATAGATCGGTAATCGATTTGTGTTGTTTTTCCAGTTGATTTCAAAAATCTGAATTGCATCTTTTTCGTTCGTTTGCTTTCTTTATTTTGCCTATTTCAAAGGTAAATTATAGATTAGTGAAAACTTTATGAGCGATTTATAGAAAGTGATGATCATTTACAGTTCGATACTTGCTACGATGCTAAGAAGAGGTCATGTAACATTGGTCGTCGTTCTCAAAATGCAACGCGACACCGAAATGTCACAGCACATCGAACGCTCAGAAGGGACCACGGAGCTTACAATGAGCGTCAACGATTGAGCAGAAGAGATGTTCGTGCTCGGCAAAGTGATGAAGCAAGATTACAACGTGCGACTATTGAACGACAACGTCGACAACAGGAAATTCCGGTGAACCTTGAACGTGCAGCCTATCGAAATGAGCCAAACCTTTAATACAGTGCGCACGCATCAGTTCAATTCGGTCAGATGTCTGTCATTTGTTAGCATTGCAATGCAGTTAAATTTCAGAAAGAACCCTCCTGGATTGTGTTGCGCGAGCGGCAAAGTGAATTTTCCAGAGTTGCTTCCACCACCAGAGCCATTGCGCACGTTGCTTTACGATTGTTTTCAAATGACGTCGCTTGAGTCCAACTATAAAGATTCATGGGCAAATTTTTCATCTTGCTGGATCGCTGTTGTCGCATCCAAGTCAAGAACACAAATATCTGCAAATATACTTTCTTGGAGATGCACATGATGAAGTAAATCGGCGTTGTGCTATCTTTAATACAACGAAAAGAGAAATAGTCCAGCAATTGCAGCAAATGTTACACGAACACAATGAGCTCTTCAAACTGTTTACGACTTCGTTGGAACAGATGCCATCCGATGATCACAGCATTGTCATAAAAGCGGAAAAACGACCAGCAGGTACTCATGAACGACAATGCAATGCACCTACAGTTAATGAAATATCAATTGTTGTTGTTGGTGAAAATTTGGAATCGCGTGATATAATCATCAAACGCCGAACTGGAAACGTATAGCGTGCCTGCCGCGACTACATGATAAATCCGGCCAATGGTTAGTACAAAAAAAAACACTTTTGATTGTCACTTCATAAATTGTAAATTTTTAGGGGTCGAGTCAAATAAAAAGGTCAGTTCAATGAACTTTTACGCATATCGAATGATGATTCGCCAAAACATTGACAATCAGTTACTGAGATATCGCCGGTTGTTTCAACAATATGCAGTTGATATGTACGTTAAGGTTGAGACAGAACGGCTCAATTACATTCGATTCAATCAGGCTAATTTGCGATCTGAAGAATATATTCACTTGCTAGATGCGGTCAATAGCGACGCAGATATTACAGATATTCGTTGACTCACTACACGAATACTGCCAGGATGGATTTGCTTGTGACGTTTACTTGTAATCTTAAATGGCCTTAAGGGACTTCATTGCGAAACAACGTGTAAATGGTATTGTTCGATGCTGGATGTATTCAGTTGACTGGCAGGAAAGAGGTTTGCCGCACGCATACTACATTCTTCTTTGGATGGTGCACAAAATTACACCATGATCCTGAAATAGAACCAGAGTTGCACGAAGTGGTGAAGACCAATATGCTCCACGGACCATGCGGACAACAGAATCCCACTTACTTTTATTTCGCAAGCTCAAACTGGAAGCGATGGATAACCACTCTATCGGCGTCGCCCATCAGATGACAATGGAGCGAATATCGTGGTGGACAACACATGGATCGTGCCATATTCGCCAATATTGTCTAAGGCATTTAAAATCCATATCAATATTGAGTATTGCAGTTCGGTGAAATCGATTAAGTATGTTTGCAAATACGTCGCCAAAGGAAGCGATATGGCCGTTATTGGCGTTGAACGAGATGAAATCAGCAAGTTTCAAATGGGCCAATATGTGACCTGCAACGAACCACTCTGGAGAATATTTTCATTTGTGATTCATGGACGTCATCCGACTGTTGTGCATTTGCCAGTTGGGTCAATTATTTGATACGTACAAAGATGACATCGCAGAAGACATTTTGCATCGCTTTCGAGTCGCGACAGTGAATTTCGAATTTCAAATGAACGATGACATCTACAATGAAGCATTAGTGCTGATTGGAGATTTGTGTTTGCTTATGAGTGGCAAACTTTTGACTGAAATTCATATGCCAGCACCAAATAGTCAAACTGGAGATGTATTGGATCGTGAATTGGAACGCGAGCGTGCTTACGACAACTTTGCAACAGCAAGTACAAACAAATGTTCCGCTGTTGAATGAACAGCAAAAGAGTGCGTATAATCAACTCACGATGGCCGTCGATGATGAAAACGGTGGACTATTTTTCCTTGACGGGCCCGGCGGAACTGGGAAAATGTTTCCTGATATCATTGATATTAGCAGCAATGCGTGCTCAAAGTGGCATTGAATTAGATCGCACATCTTCCGTTATTACTGCAACACTGTTGGAAGGTGGAAGAACGGCACATTCCTGTTTGCAACATTTCAAAATAATTGAAGCCATGGCAAAAGTGTTGAAAAATTGTAAATTGATCATATGGGATGAGTGCACGCACGATGGCACACAAACGATCATTAGAAGCACTCGATCGAACATTGAAAGATTTGCGCAACAATAATCGACACTTTGATGGCGTGCTGATACTGCGGGAAGGGCGACTTCCTTCAAACACGTCCCGTGATTCCGAAATCAGCAGCGGCGGATGAATTAAACGCATGTCTCAAGTCATTGTATTTGTGGCGATACGTGAAAACCATTCCATTGAGTATGAATATGTGAATGTTCCGGTAGATACTTCCAGTGGTTTAATATCGATTCCATCTGAAATTTGCCAATTCGCTTCAACGAAAGATGAACATTGGTCAAAATTTTTGTAACTACGAGTGGTTGAGCGCACGCGCAATTTTAGAAGCGAAAAATATTGATGTCAATGATTTGAATTGGACGATTCAAAATCAAATTTCGGGAGAATTGCGTTAATACAAATCGATCGATTGCGTTGAAAACGAAGACGCAGTTTCCGTCTTAAGCAAGGATCTTGAAAGCGCCGTTCAAGAGAGCAGAATGCCTAATTTTTGCGAATTCCCTTGACTTCAACCAATTTGTCGTTCCAGTTCAAACGCATTCAGTTCCCAGTGAAACTTGCATTTGCAATGACCGTAAACAAGTCACAAGGGCAGTCGCTGGAAGTGTGCGGCATAAATTTGGAAATATCATGCTTTCCACACGGCCAGCTCGATGTGGCGTGTTCCCGAGTTGGGAAGCCATTCTCACTCTTCATTTACGCACCGGAGCAGAAAATAAAAAATGTTGTGTATCATTGAAATAAATACTTGATTTTATTCTGTTTTCGCCAAATATTGGACGGAACGAAGTCAGTCGGGTCAGCTTTCCGTATAAATATAGGGTATTGAATTCAATTGAGAAAAGTGTTTGCGTCATCTGGTAACGATCGATAATTTTCAATCAAAAACAAATTTCGGGTGGAGTTGCTCAAAAAATTTAAAGTCATTTAGCCGACCCGAAGCGGCAGTAATGACATTTAATTTGTACGGTTCGATTATGGGATTCTAACAAGCATTTTAAATGAAATTCTGGAATCTAATCATGCAAGATTAAACCAAAATTTAGATTGTTCTGTTTTATGGAGTTCTGAGATATAATTTTATTTTGGATAAATTTCTGGAATCCAGAGCCGGCGTAGCATCCTAAATCCGATAGTTCATAACAAATTATGATAACATTTGGGTGGTAGGATTTGATTAAAATCCTTACATAAATTAGTTGTAAGCACTCGATGATCCTGAGGGTTGGCTCCACCCATATGGGTGTTAATTTGGAGAGCGAGGAGCATTATTGCGACCGTCGCCTAAAATTTAAAAAATGTATTGTTAGTTTGCTTTTATTTAATAAGTTGGAGTAAAACGTAGAATCCGCCAGTTTGACCAATTTGTCACATCCTGGAGCGACACTGGGAAAGTCAAAGTGAAATGGTGAATAGGACAAGCAGTTGAATTATAACCAGTAGAAGCTCGGATTAAATCAGAAGTTAGGTCCACTTTTAATATGTTATCAAGTTTTGATGAAGTTATGATCGAATGGACAATGACGTCTCTCAGACTCGGTATATCTAATGACATTGACACTTTAAAATTAATTCGGGCTTCAATTCTGGAAGCGGGTTGAAATTGAGTTTCAAAATAACATTTGGCTTAAAGTTTCTAATTAGGATCTATTAGGTCTATCCAAAATTCCTTGATAGAATCTTTTGGAAGCGTACGCGGTTCAAGGAAGGTCGTTACTCTAGCAAACATCATGAAGATCCCAAAATGGTTTGGAATTACTGTAAAGTGAAGTTGCTTAAGGAAGCTGACATCATAAAGATGTAAAAGCAATAAACTTTATTTTTAACTTGGCCACTGTTGAGCGCATAAATTACACGATGTAATTTACACGGTTTTTTACAAGTAAATTACATGTAAATTACATACGTTTATTTTTTACATTGTGTAAAATAAAAAATTAAAAAATTTATAAAAATCTACTTTTTCATGACAAGCGCGCCATCTCTTACATAATTTAACAATTATTTAATTATTATTAAAATTTAATATGTCACCAAATTTGAGGTTATTTGTAAGTGTGTCTTGACTTGATTATCAAACAGAAATTAAAGATGTTCAGCAACAGTTTAGCTTATTTGGCTGTATATACAAGTTTAGACAAAATTATTTTAGGCAATGAAATTGACGAAACTATTCAAACTAGTGATCGATATGATTTTACCTGCAACCTAACTCCGGAAACCCCCAAGTGCGGACGATTCAATTACTGGGGCCAAATAAGAAATTGGTTCCAAATATAAACACAGTGATTCGGCGACTACCGAAGGTGTTCGAGGGATAATATCGCTTGGTGCGCGTGACAAACTATAGTATGGCATTTACAGTATGACTTGTAGTGTTCGGGTTGATTTGGCTAAAGCTAATTCTAATTCTTCTTAATTAAGATAAATAACATTGCCATTCCTCCACTGCCATTGTAGAGTATTCCTTTTAATTTTTTCTTCACATTGGCTGGGCGGTCGACTAAATAGGTCTTGCAATTTTCTTCAGACGAAGACATTTTCGTGCCCGTTAAGCCAGGTGCCAAGGAGTGGCTGGTCTCATGGAATTAGTTGTTTTCTCGTATCCTAACATGGACAGACATTTAGCAGAGGAAGTAAACATTTTACGTTTTTAACACCACCAAATAGTGTATTTTGATATTCTTCATCTAAAGCTTGCAGATAGATACAAAAGTATAACGGGAGGGACCAGTAAGGCTCACGGAGCTTTCTTATTATCTATATGTAGGCATGTAGGTCGGCACAAAGGATACGAATGTGAAGAAAATGCTAATCTTTTGCTAGTTTCATTAATTGTGATTGTGTTAGTGATATTACCTGAATAAGACGGAACATTATCGAAGATTAGAGTTTTCTTTGATGTATTTATTAAATCCTATTAAAATTAATTGAATAATAATAATTAACCGCTTTATTTCGACTAGTTACTTAAATTTTTGATTTGATTCAAAGATACATATATTTAAAATTCTCATGATGTTCATATTTAGACATCAAAAATAAATAGTGTTCATAATTCTAACCAAGAAGTTATACAATATAATAGATAACACAATCTTTAAGGAATTCTCGAAGAAAACGTTTCCCTAGAGATCTTAACAAAACCTCAGATATGTAAGGTGTAAGCTAGAATCCGTATTAGTTAGGTAAAATAATCAGAAGCTAGACATTTAGCGGTGGGGACAATTTATACAATTTAATATTATGACCAAATATAATAAAAATTGATAGGACAACTGAGATATCCCCACAGATCTTAACACAACCTCAGGTATATGGGGTATTAGTTGGGAACCATGTCAGTTATAAAAAATTATCAGGAGCCTCCCATCCAGGGATGGGCACAGTTTAGAGGTTTTTGTATTATGACCAAATATAACAAAAATTCTTAAACCAACTGGGATATCCCTAGAGACCTTAACACAACCTCAGGTATATGGAGTATTAGTTGGAGACCATGTCAGTTAAAAAATATATTCAGTTGCTCTCCATCCAGGGAAATGTTCCCTCTCCTGGATGGGGAGAACCTGAATATATTTATAAACTGATATGGTCTCCAACTAACACCCCATATACCTGAGGTTGTGTTAAGATCTCTAGGAATATCTCAATTGGCCTATCAATTTTTATTATATTTGGTCATAATACTAAATTGTATGAATTGTTTCCACCCCTGGATGGGGAGCTCTTGAATATTTCTTCTAATAACTATGGTCCCCTGGATGTTAAGCAAATGAATATATTTTTTAATTGACATGGTCTCCAACTAACACGCCGTATACTTGAGGTTGTGTTATGATCTCTATGGTTATCTCAGTATACCATTTCTAAAATATGATTTCCAAAAATAGGAGTTCCCTGGCTTTGGAGCTTGTTATCATGTGCCTAATTTTTTTACACTTGGGTGCAAACATTTCATACAGTTGCATTTCTTTTCTTCATCCGGAACAAGAAAATGAGTGCCACACTAGAGGTAGCTGCTCAAGCGGTTTCACTAACTGATGTGGAGTAGAACCAAAGTGAAGTGGTTCGGCAACTAAATTTGAGCCGATTCTCCGTTCGTCGAGTGTAGCAGAGATACGAGATTAATATTGAGAATACGAAATTGATCCCAGGCCACCGGCTAGGCTGCCTTCAGTTCGCTCGAGAGCATTTGGATTTTACCGAAGAACAATGGAGAACAGTCCTGTTCTCTGCCGAGTGCTGGATGAGTTTACATGGCAACGATGGACGAAGAAGAGTGTACAGAAGATCAGGAGAGCAATTTTCACAATGTTGTATTGAAGGACGCGTCTCGTATACAGATGTTATGTTCATCTCTGGAGCGAATACTGGCCGCCGATCGAGTAAAGTGACTTCTCAACGGTACATTGAGGAAATACTTGAGGACTACGTCGTACTTTTTGCCGGGTTTATTGGTAAAAACTTCCTGTTCCTGCAGGATAATCCGAGACTGCATATGGCTGGTCTAATGTACCCAGTACCTTCAAGAAGTTGATGTTCCTATTATGGAGGGGCCAGCTCGAAGCCTGGAACTCAATGCCATTGAATATTTATAAGACGAACTGAAAAAATGAGTTCGAGCCAAAGTTATTGCTCCAACGAGTCTCCAGGACCTGTAACAGGCGATCGCAGATGAACGGGAGGCGATACTTCAAGATTTGGTTAAAACTTTGGTGAAATCATAGAAACATTGACCACTGTTCGACGACGACATTCGTTATTCGAACTGGGGAAGAGAATGCATCTTATTAATAAAAATATCGTTTTTGCTGATTTCCTTATTTTAATTCGATTTTTACCAATAATTTTCATGCTGACAAATTCACAAAAAACGTGTACTTCAGATGACCTCAAAAATCACTTAGCTCGCACGGTATAAGTACAAAAAAGTACCACTGGATAGGTGCTAAAACAGACTTTGAATCTGCATTCTACATAATTAAACAAACATTGGATTTTTGATATTTTTGAAGTCTTGCTGAAAATTGATCAATGTGCGTACTTTTTGCACCCAAGTGTATTGCCCCATCCAGTTTGTACAAAAAATGTAGTGAAAATAGGTTTCACATGCAAAGTTCTTTGTCTGATCTAACCTCAGAGCCTACCTTGAGAAAATCGGCGACTTTACTCATCGTTCCAAAATAAGGTAAGTATGGCTTTCCCGTGGAGGCAGAGCTCCGGTATATGCAGTATATACTAATATCTCGCTTTTTTGTAGCCTGCACTGAGTTTATCTTCGTTAAGTAATAAGCAATTTTTGATTTTCAAAAGCAAGTGACTTTTACTAGATTCTTTGACATTTACGAAGAAATCGTGTTAAATGCTTCAGATTTGATAATAGATGACACTAATTTTTTTTTCTCAAATGTAGCTAGATGTCAGTAAACGGTTATGTAGAGCTTGTTCAAGACGCAAACAGATGGCAGTGTAGATGCAAAAATGAATTAAAAGTTAAAAATGATATATAAATGAATGATGATGTCTGAATGAATTGCTTGATTGATATTTATGTTGGGTTTTATTTTTAACCTTATAAACAAACATTTGCATCAATTATTCAATATTTTCGGTTATTTTTCAGAGTTTTTCACTCATTTCTCAAATATTATTTGTAAATTACACAAATGTTTACGTAATTTACGCTATTTACATAAACATGTAAAAACATTTTTTACATTGTAAATGCCCAACATTGTATATGTTACGGTAAAAGTCCGAAATCGGTAAATGTCCGACATTTTAATTTTTTAAACTCGTTTACACGATTAAAAATCGGTTGTCCAGAGGTAGATGGTTACGAAATGTTTGTTGACTTCTCCCACATAAATCCCCGTAGTTTCATTTATTCCCCATCAAAGGGCTAACCGTCATGGGAGGCACAATTAGTTCCCGCGAGCTCAAGAGTTAGTAAAGCCGTCAGTCCTTACTTTTCCAAATTCCAATTTGTGCGAATGCCATAAAAAATACTCCGTGGGGTGAAGGGTGAACCATTTCGAAAATATAGGACTCTCATTTCAAAGATTCCGAAGCAATAAAACAGTTTTTTCAAATTTTTATTCGGATATTTACCGATTTCAGGCTTTTACCGTAACATATATATTGGACCGATTAAAGGAAGGAATTAAGATAAAGCGGCCTCCATATAATGAAATGAACTATATCATTAAGATAATATGCCGTCGATGGTAAAGAAGGCAAAATTGCATGAGAGGAGGTCTGAATTGCTCACCCCTAGCAATTATTATCTTTTAGCAAACCTGAAAACGATGGCCTAGGGAAAGATATCTGGCCTAAATGATAAAAACTCCTTCAATATTTTATTTACTAAGCCGGAGACTTTTCAGCACCGTGGTATTCCTAGAAATGTGTAGCTTGAATATATTTGAAAATTTGCAAATTGAATTCAAAAAATTAAATATTTAAACAATATTGAATTTGGATTGAGTTAAGATTAGATTCATTTTAAATAAAATGAATTGAATGTGGTTGAAAAATTACAAAATTTGGTGTAGAAATATGTATATAAATAAATAAAATTTCAGATGGATTTGCATATATATTAACAGGGTGCACCAATAGATTTAAGAGAGAACTAGTCTGAATCGGATAAGCAAATCCGGAGTTTCTAATTTGCAACCGAATTGACTAATAAAGCTCAGGTGTAAAAAACTCGACAAATGTAGTTTGCGTTTTTGACACACCCTTTAAATAACATACAATTGTGTGTATATGTATTGTATGTTCGTATTATATATGTATGTAAAAAAACTTTTTTTTAAATATAATGAAAATTAAAAAGTTTGATTTCTTGCGAAGAGGAAAAGCACTGGATAAAAAACATAAAAGAAAAAAAGTTTATAATTTTTTGTTTTACATTTCGAAAGTTCAAAGAATGAAAAATTCAACAAACTATTCCAGAATATAAATTTAAATATATCGTGTACACAAAATGAAAAGAATCTCTCGTATAGTTATACTCGAATATTTCAAAAGCATATAGAGGAAGACGAAGAGCTTTTTTTTTTGCTTCTACTCGTTTGAACTTCAATTTTCTACTTTTATCCGTTTGTGTATGTTATTTGATTAAAAATCCTCATAAACAATTTCGCTAACGATTGCACATTACCAATAGTTCATTCTCTATCATGTCGTCGTCTGCACCTACGCTATCTATATATAGAGAATTGAGATATTCGACTAATCGATCCGACTATTCCGGAAACGTAGATATCCTTGATTTCTCCTTGAGTGGTATACATTTGTGGATGGTTGTTAAGGTCATATTTATGGTTGTTCTCCTTCGTTCATTTTGATAAACATGAAACAAATAAGTTAGAAAAATAATTTCTCAGAAGCGGGTGACTCGGAAAATATGCCAAATAACGAAGATTAAATGTTCCTGATTACAATACTTCATATTACTTTGTAACAAAAAGCAAACAATGTATATACTTCCATAGTCAAATATTCAATATAATGCATTCGTATATCATACCGGTATCATATGACAATTTTTTTAAATAATGAACCTTTGCGGAATAAATTCAATTAATAAAATAAATAATAAATGAAGAAGACAAAAAATAATAATTCAAAAGGTGAAATTATTTGATACGTGCTTCTGTTTTCCATTTGTTACCCCCATATCCATGAACATATTGTACGGCTCGAAAGTTTGTGGTTTGTGGACATTACTGGTAAAAAAAAAATTATTTTGGATTTTTTGTGGTCTACTTTACTCATTTTCCATTCTTAATGATGAATGCAGGTCAATCAACCGGTTTTTTGCTCGCTCAGATGGTTGCCAGGAGTCAGTATGTTGGACTTTGGATCTTATTAACTAGTGCTATAGTAATATATGTACATAACACACACACACACACACACACACACACACACACACACACACACACACACACACACACACACACACACACACATATATATATATATATATATATATATATATATATATATATATATATATATATATATATATATATATATATATATATAAGTTAACATCATCAGTAATGTCACATCAGCACAACGTGCCTAGAGTTAACATCCTCAGCAATGCTGCATCAACACAACGTGCCTAGCCAGACACGCGAAGATCAAATTTGTTGATTCAACAACCAATGTATCAAATTTGTTGCCTTAAATGAACTAAGTACACTATATCAAAAACACATGACGGTGGATGAATTCTATGCCAACGTAAATCACCAATTCTCCTTGATCGTTAATAAAATCAAGACAGAAGATTATACAGCGGAGACAATCAAAGTTTTGATCGAAACTTATCGCAATCGAGCACTGGACGTGTTCATCCGTGGATTAAATGGTGACCTGTCCAAGATGCTGATCATCCAGAAACCAGCCATATTACCCGAGGCGTACGCATCCTGCTTAGAGATTCAAAACCTGAATTTCAGGTACATGGCCATACACAAGAAAACTATCAACAATGTTGTAACAGCCCCGATAAACCAAATTTCATACACACACGCACTACCTTCACCAAAGAATAATAACGCGCCACCATTTCAACGGAGAAATATAGCATACAACATTCAACATCAGAACTACAGCACTCCTCATGGTAATCAGAACTCAAACAACTTCCCACCACCAAGGCCGAACTATCCTAAACCACCAACACCGACGGATGTGGACCCATCAATGCAAACGCGACAAATATATTATATCAACCGTCCCACTCCTCAGGATAACCTGGTAGCAAAACGGGAACATTCTCTCATCCCCGAACCAAGAAAACACCAACGAATCAACCACTTGGAAACGCAAACGGAGGAGGACTATTATAGCCAATTTTCATACGACAACACCGAAAACGAGATATCCATTGATGAGCTAGATATAGAAGATAATTCGGAGGTAAATTTTATGACGGAGGCCTCTCTAGCGTACCATACCTAGAGTACCGGCTTAGAAACGGAAATATACTTAAGTTCCTCATCGATACAGGAGCCAATAAAAATTTTATAAAATCCGAATTAGCCGTTAATGCCAAACCAACCGAAAATCAATTCCAAATCAGATCAGCTGAAGGTGACATCAAAATTAGTCACAAAATTAGTGAACCATTCTTCAAAAGCGTGGGTATCGACACTACCATCGACTTTTTCATTCTACCAGGATTGAAATAATTTGATGGCATCATAGGAGATGATACATTGAAGGAACTTGGGGCACTTATTGATCGAAAACACAATGAATTGATAATCACACCCAACATACACATTCCATTACAAGAAAAACCATCATGCCAAGTTAACAACATGAAAATTCGGGATGGTCACCTTTCACCTGACAGAAAACAAATATTGCACCCAACCATCATCAACGGAATCAAAATCCCGGAGGAATATATTCTGCAAGAAGTAGTCAACGAGAGCTTCTCTAGCTACAAAATACGCCTAACACAAAGAAGACATTCAGAACGAGGAAAATCAATTTTCAATCATAAAAGAAGAACACAAGCGGGCACACAGGAATCACATGGAAAATCGAAAGCAAATTTTGGAACGCTACTATTTTCCAAAGATGGCCAGTTTGATCAAAAAATACACGCAAACCTAACAGTTCGGCGCCCTGGTGCACCATGCATTGAAATACGAGGTGTTTGGTACACAGGTTTGGATCAACCAAAAGACTTTTCGGCCATTCGAATAGGATCTTAGTTCCATTCGATGCGAACAGATTAAAATACTCCATTAACCGACAAGACAGCAACCGGTGTCAGTTAGATAATTAGCATTGATGCCCGGTCAAAAATGTTTAAGTCAAGAGTTTGGATAATACCGTCGTAGTTTGCCAACTGTGACGAATCCTCCTGTCATTGAAACGGTTGGAATAATAACAAATTATAGGCATTGTGTACCCGAATGGAGACTAGGTACGACCACCACGTTTCATTTCATCTAAGCGGCATATAACCTCATTCAATCATCGTGTAATAGAAAGTGGGAGATCGCCTTAATATTCAATTGACTAATTTGCCCCATTTGGTAGTATTGAGTGAGTCACCAGACGGCTCTAGAGCATCCTGTGCTCGCATAGGTTCTGATGAACTCCTTGATCCCTCTAATAATATCACTGACGTTGTTTATTATACCTTGTCCTTTAATGCAGCCAACAGATGATGATAATTGTTCTGTTCGGATGTGATCTTGTGCTGCTATGTGATAACTAGAATTGCACCAAAAAATTGAGACGAAACGAACGAAAAAGAAATCAGTTCACTGGACATTCGAATGATACTTTTCCTTAAATTTGAAAGGTTTGGTTTTATCAAAATTGGCGTTTTTTTGCAGATTTACCATTCGATATATCGCCGAAGCCAAAATCGTATGTGGTGCCCTGCCAACTAAATGTTCTAGCTTTTCTACAGCCCAGACGGATTGACTGATCGGAATGAAACTTGATTAAGCTTTTTGAGACTTGGGAGGTCTCAATGATGTTTGGCCGACATCGGTTGACCGGAAATGGCAGCTTTCATAGGGCTTTTCGTTTTTTGCAAATATTCCGAAAAATATATCAAATAGCCACACAGTGCGGCAACACGATGCGTTTTCTTTTGTCTCTTACCTCTTCGCCTATAAACAAAATTTTAAAGTGGGGTTACTACTACTGGCCGATCGTGTGGCACAAACAAAGACCAAAATGAAAGATTAGGGTCAGAATTGTTTTTGTTTTTACGTGATTAGTATGAAATTGATTTTGTACCAATCAGTCCTGTATGATATGTCGTCAAATTTATAACGACAGTTTATTTTCAGAACTGTAGATGGCAATAATGTTCGTAGAATTTATTAACATTTAGAGGATTAACGAAATGTTATAATAAATTAATCCGTATCACTAGCCGCGATTAACATTTTACGAAAAAAAGACTATACAATCAAATGTATCTGATTATACTGCCATCTATAGTCAAAGATTTGAACCGTCGACATAAAATGACACCATACAGCAAAATTTTTTAAATCAATGAGGCCATTAGTATTGTAAGTGCACTGGCTCAAGCATCCATTATAAAATTAACATAATTTTACACATCCATAAACCCGTGTCGTACTTGAGTTTTGCATGGAGAGGCAAGTGCTGCTTGAGTTTTTTTTAAAGTACAGTGTGTGAACTAGCTAATTGTGATAATTGTTATTTATTCATATTTGAGTTTTCTTACAATGCAACCAAAATTTGAATACAAATCTTACTTATGGGCTGACCTCTCACTAGTGAGTAGAAATGAGTTTCTTATGATAATGATACAATTAAATGACAACTGGACAGAGTTACACCAGAGTTCCTTCTTCAACTGGTTGTTTGGTTAAACTTAAAATATAATATTTTGTAGGTTATGTTTACTAACTAATAATAATAATAAATATATTTATTCGCGCTAATTAATAAAATTGATGTATTTCGCTATTCAAAATGTCTTTCGAACTTTATATGGTACTGAAAAATCAGAACTATTTACTAAATAAATTAGTCTTAAATTCTCTACATACTGACATATTTTTTTTTTTATTTTCAGGTACGTACAAGAACAATTTTTAAGATTATTGCTGTAATTGGTATGTAACCAAAATGATGTTTATTCTAAATGATTATGTATATGAAGCTGGCCCGATACTCAGGACCGAAAAAACGCGAGTTTACTATAACAGTCGAAAAAATTATACTATCGCGACAGTAAACAGTGTCATGATACCCTGTCATTAAATTTATAGGATTCAGCCCGAAATTTTAAAATTGTTTTTATGCATTTTTAAGTTATCCTCTTTTTTCTTGGTAGCCTAGACACACCTAAACTTATTTAAATTAAGCTTACCCGATATTCAGACCAAAAAAATCCGATAGTAACGCTAAACTATCGCGATAGTTTTCTATCACAATCCGAAACAAATTCAGTTGGCCCTAACCTCGGCGGAAAAACTCAATGCACAAATTCAATTATCACTACGTGATTGACCTCCATGAAGATAACATAAATTGTCAGTCCTAAATTTTAATTTTTGAGTCGTTTGAAGTTTAGACTGCAAACAGTTTCAGAAACATTCTATTTGGAATTACCTGAATATAGTCCTTTGAAACTCGCTTCACATGTGAATCACGAGCACTTGACATATACCGCTGGAATTGGAAAGTTTTGACTACAAACTGAGAGATTTTGAGGATTTTTAGAAAAAATATATCTGGAGTTGTTTGGATATAATCGTTTAAATTCCGTCTCCCAGGTGATTCACGAGCACTTGACATAAATCGCCGGATTCGATGAAGTTTTGTCTACAAAATGGAGGCAATAATAATGACGTAGTTGTGTTTAAATCTATATCAACTGCAACAATAAGGTGTTGGAGCTTAGATTTCGTAAACATTCAGCGTTGGTTTTATTAAATAAATTTGGAAGCTACTGTCCTTAGAATTAGCCTGCTAAAACCTAATTTCGCGGTGCAATTTGGCTTTCTCAACAATATTCCTCCATAAAATCGGTCCACGTCAATAGGACGTTAGATAGGATGATCAGGTGAATACACGAAACGATAATCTCATCCAAGCATTTCCAACGCTTCTAGAACTTTGTCTTAAACTTATTCAAAATTCAGTTATATTATGCAGTCTCAATTATGCAATTTCAGAATTAGGTCAAAAAACGATTTTGAATACTTGTATCCGTCGAGTATACCACATTTTATCATATCAACCACCGAACCGATTTCCGATTTTTACCGGGAAAAAAATATGCGTATCAACGCATCTCTTATATTGTCCTCAAAAGCAGATATGGTTTGACTAACGTGCTGGAAATTTCTTCTAAAGTTTGCTTCAACACAGACAGTAAAGTCGTGTTGCCAATCACCGACATGTTGATAGATGCTAATACCCCTCCCCCTCCTTCCTTTGCTTTATGCTTTTATTTTTCGTGTCCGGAGTCTTTTGCAATTGAAAGGAAAGACTGTCACATTCCCTCTACTGATTTTTTCGAATATAATCCGATCAAATGTTTGAAGTTGGAAAGTAGAAAGCTGGGTAAACTCGTTTCGTAATGGATTCATCGTTTCATTTTCTCGTCTGTCATTGTAAAAACGTTGAGCCGTGACCCCGAAACCAAAGGTTACGAATGTGTCTTATTGTATTGGTAAACAATTTTAGTAGAGCAAGCATATTTTAGTAGTTTAGTAGTTTCCTTTGACATGAATCGATTTATTTCAATTGAGAGGAACTGTTGCGGACCTACAATTGATAGGAACCGCTGCTGTACTAATTCCTTTTGCATTTGCATAGCCAGTCAATTTCCATGTGTTTTGGCACCGACGCCATTAGGGAAAAGAAGTCAAACCCGTAAAACTCTATTTTTATCACTCAATTCAACGTGTGCCATTTTGGCTACTCCTCCATTGACTAACCCACCAGCAACGTCGATGTTTGTAGTTATCATGTATAGGGTTTATCTATGATGAACATAATTTTGTATAGAAGTCAATCGTGTTGAGTTTGTGACGCTTTTCTCTATAGCGACCCTTTCTTTTTCGCCCGATTATTTCGTCATCAGCAACTAAATTCATCAGTTTCATCAGTTAAACTCAACTCAGATTCCATTAGGACAGCGTTCCTCCGCTACTGTCGCTGAACAGAATCTCGATTCAATCAGTTGCAACTCTTTGTCATCCAATCGATCTTCTTTGCGAACCTCTGTTAATTATGATGAGAATTCAACATTCTCCTGCCGCATAATTTCGGTAAATTCATTAAACAAAAATTCCCTTCCAAACCTGCTGACCATCGATCCGCTGTATTTTTGCTTCCAAATGGGAGTAGCTCTTACCGGTGGCAACTGCCTCAAATCACCAATAAAATTATGTGCAACCCACCAAAAGTATGACATCGTAATTTCCCGCTATTTCTTTCAGTCTCAAATCTACGCGTTCTAACATTTCCGTCCCAATCACTTCATCGATGAGTATCATCTTGACATGCTTCAATAAAGATCTATATGTACCCTTGACCTTGTTCGATAATGGCGTTTGGAAACTCGAAAGGGTGGTTTTAAACGCAGTGATATCTCCTGTAGACACCGTGGCTTTCCTTGTGGATGCAAATGGAAGATAGGCATTACAATAACCATCGATTACACATTTCCATGAAAAGTTTGATGAGTGAAGTCTTCTTCCCATATCCAGCAGGACCAGCCAAGAACAGTTGTAGCGGGAGTGGATTTTTTGAGGTTAACAAATATAATATATTGCACCAGCTAAAATTGCTTTTCGTTTGCCTTTCTCATGAACTAGAAAAACACTGAAGTCTCACTCAAGTTGTCTTTCTTCTTCCATATTACCCCGAGCTTATTCATCGTCGTTGCTTCTACGTCAATCATCTATCTACGTATCGTTGATTCCTGTATTCGGATCTTGAAGAAGCTGTTGTCATTATTATCTGCCTGTGAATCGTTAATTTCCATCTCTTCTTCGCTCTATTATAAGGGCTTCATTTGCAGAAATTTCATATCTATCAGCTATCAGAACATTAGTTTCTTCAATCCTAACAGGGATATGTGTAAAGTAACCATTTCCCTCTTGTATTTTATTAACTCTTTCCTCAGATCATAATTTCTGCATCTTCTAATTTTTGGAATTTGCCTTGCTTACAAACCCCTCTCCCCCCCCCCCTTCCCAGTCAACTAATGATACTATACAAAAAACTTTACTTTTTGATAAGCGCGCAATCGAGCGCTCCCCATCTAATTTGTGTACCGCGGGCTATACATCAAAATAGATTCTTAAGGAGTAAACTCCAAAAATTAAAAATCCCTGGACCGAGAAGGGACAGAACCTGTGCACAGGCGGCGATCCCCAAATGAATTTTCCATAAATACAACTCTTGGCACTCGAACGGAGTACACTACTCACATATTTTCTTTTAATTGTCGTTTTCGGTTAATAGTTTTTGAAGAAACCGTCGTACAATCAAAAAATGGCCAAGGTCATTGGACTTAAATGGTCTTGAAATTGGTCTTAAAATACAATGTGGTAATTTATTGCGTGGTATTTTTGCTAAATTACGCAACGCAAACCAACTACGTCACTCTGGGAGTTTTAGCCGCTCGCTCCTTTGTATTCACCTTTGGAGAATGTCAATAGCGACTGGGCTATCTACTCGAGATGTAGTAATTGCCAGGGACTGCGTTGCGACTAAACTGAAATAGTTGTTGTGAGAGGTTTGTGCTCTGTAAATATATCACAATTTGGTCTTATTCGAAATGGCAATAATGTTGCATTGCTGAGTATCTAACAAGAAGTCAGGTTCACTTGACAAACAACTGTAATAACTTTTAAGTTTATTAAGTGGTTTTGGTCAGTTGGTTACGGCCGTTTTAAATTTTATCACTCGATAACGAAATAGTGTCGAATATAACTTTTTCGTTAAACTTTCGTTTATTTGTTTTTTCCTACAAAATAACTAAGGCAACTTTGACCACTTTTCAAACTTCATTCTCTTTGCTCATTTCGGAACAATTGGTTTTTCCGGTCGGATTTCATGATCTCGTCCCAGAATTATGAATAAAAACAAAATCGTAGGTCTGCGCTATGGACCGGACCGGTCGTCAGACGAGAACTTCACTGTCGACAAAGAATATAAAATCAAATTCGTTTCCATATATAATCGACGAGCCGCGCCACTTGAACGTGATTATGTACCTGTACAGTTCATAAATAATTAATGCTATTTATAAATAAATAATACGCGATGTTTTATGTATTCTCGAGGTAAAAATAAAATTTAATTTTCACGAGAAAAAATTAGACGAAAAACTATTTTTATTGATTGATAAATTATTCAAATTATTTTAATTTTTCTACACAGAGACATTTTTTGTTGTTTTCATTTCGATTAACGAAATTCTTGCGAATTTAGTTTGCTTTTTGGTTTTAGACTTTGGGGTGGGCAAAGGGGGTGGTGTATATGAATTCAAATTAATAATGTGATGTTGATTGAATCGGTAATTCAAGTGGAAAATATACAATGAATAATAAGCGCGAACAAGGTTCAAGGGAAATCAAATATTTTTTTTTCGGGGGAGAGGGGGTTGTGCAAAGTAGGTTAAATTAGGCTTTCATACTGTTTTTCAAAATAAAATAAAATATTTCGATTTAGTCGCGGAGTGTTCAATTTACATTCACATTTATATACCTGAAATATATAGGACAATTAAAACGAAATTAAATTGGGCATGCCGCTAAATCTATCCGGTGAGAATTCCTCACGGTTATTAGATTTGATTACATTAAATATCACTGTACATAACAAGTATGATACAACCTACATACACATTTATTATGTAATTTTGTTTAAAAAAAGCGTACGTAATAGGTATCACACCTATGGGAAATTGTTTGAATAAAGTGCGTGAACTATAAACTAAAACACTGATTACAATTTGATATGCGTATTTTTGGGCCGATATATCGAATGCAGCAAAACGTGCTACTATTGTCAATGCCCGTTTACAATTCTTAAAATTAAAAAGGTAAATTGTGATAACATATTCAATTCCAAAAATAACTTTAAAATTTATACCCGACGATGTGTACCAAACAGTCGAATTGGTTTTCCCTTGGGCGATTATCAAGGTGGTATAGAACCGATAAAAAAGGTAGCTGAAATTGCTATGTGGATGACATTTGACCTTTTCACACAAAATGAATACAATAACTTTCTTTAACAAAAAAAAAATCAGTTAGCAACAGTCCTTTTGTCAAAATATAACAAACAGTTAAAATGAATACCAGCAGAAAGGAGTGATAAGGGCAAATTCAACAACAATAACCGATTGAATTAAATTGAGGTTTTCGGCAAGGACCCTCACAACATAAAAGTCCTTCACAAATAATTGTGTTTTTAATAACAAGGCGTAATCGAACTATGACAGCCAGCATTTAATAAAATTATTAACCTACAGTACTCAGGTCGAATAATTAAAAAACAATTGTGTACAACAACTAAAATTCGAGTTTCAAGAGTAAATTTAAAAACTGTTAAACGAAAGTTAAAACTACAATCTCCGGTGTTGTCGATCATGGTTCCTCGTCCTACCGGTGTAGAGTAAACTCGAACTTAACAAAATTTGTTATTTTTAAATTTACACAAGTGTGCATTCTGAATTTTAACAGTGTAATTTGATGATATCTTCATACACATTCTTATACGTTCATTCCCATTCGTAATAATTCAGTCAAACTACTTGCACTCTATAGAACATCGAACATTTGTCTGCTCTGGTTAAATGCAGAACATTTCAAATTGCGTTTCGTCAAACATTCTTTCCAATTTCCAATCTCACTCGTTCCATAGTTCGTAACATTCTCCTCCCAAGTATCTTTTTTGAGCACCTTAAAGAACGGTTGCCTCAAAGGAGACCTAACCAACTCAAAGTACTTCTTACGTTTCACCTGACATTTTTCAACAAACTCTCTCTCCCATTTTCTCCACAGATTCACCTGAAACATGCGAAGTACGTCTCTGGCATCCATGAATTCATATCCATTTACATCCTCAATCAAATAACCCCATTTCGCATCGACTCTTTCATTACCTTCAATCTGTAGGTGTGAAGGTATCCATTGTAGGATCACCTCTCTCCCACAAGATTGAAGATACTTAATCAGCATTGCCATCAGCACATACATATTGCCATGAGTTACCCATCCCTTACTAATTAATTCCAACCCACTCCGGAAGTCAGAGAATAACACTATTCTCCTTCTCCCTTTTGTCATTGCCAACTTGATTCCTTCCATAATTCTCTATCAATTCTGCATTCATTATACAGATACTGTCATGCACTCTTACCATTTTCTCTTTCCTCATTGAAGGAATATAAATTCCCACACCTACTCGATCATCATTTACACTTGCATCTGTATACCCTTCCACATGTGCAACATAATTCATTCGCATTTTGCAAAAATCACTCTTGACCGATAACTCATTCGTCATTGCACCAAACTTCAATCGCACTATTAGATTGCTCGGAGGGACTTTCGGATTTGCCGGACGAATCTTGAAGAATATTTTAATAATTTCCAAGATTACCAGTATTATCTTTTTGTAAACCGTCCCTCTTTGCAATCTCTCTTTCATTTCATTCACCAATTTATTGTCCTTAGTTAACATTCGCACAGTCTCTCGCACGGTGATTCATTCCCTCTTATAAGGAAGAGGCAATTCACCCAATTCAGACCACAGAGTGTGTATTGGTGTTGAATTGATCGCTCCCAATACCACTCTGGCACACGCATTCCCTACAAGCAACAACTTTTTAAACCCAACCTTGGGCCCATCACCATATATACTCATTCCATACGCAATTTTAGTTGACACACGCCTTTCCTAACATATTAGTCACACCCGGATGAGGTCCTCATTTCGGTTTACTCACTCTTTTAAACACGTTCAATCTACTCTTACAATTACCGGCCAATTTTTCCATATGCACTTTGAAACTCATTCTTCTGTCGATCCAGATTCTCAAATGCCTAGTCAATTTCACACACTCCATTCGCTCATTATATACTCGCACATCAACCATCCGATTTGTTCTAAAAGTATTCCTTCCATTTTCCTGGTATCTGAATACTCATCCATACTTGATTGAGAATTCGAAACCAGGCCCCCTTGGCTTCGAATTCTAATCTACCAATCATTTTTAACTCGCTCTGTTAGTTCCGGCGGTAGTAGATTTGGATATTTCTGAAACCCCTCAGAACTCTTTCCATTCAAACTACTTACACATATCGTTAATAAATTCGTTTTCATTATCAAGTAACAAAACTTCATAACTCTCGCTCAAATTGCTACGTACGTCCGTAATCATTTGTAAAAAGACACCCCCATTCTCTCTGTCATCTATCTGTCTCTGTCGTGCATTCTCTTTATTTCATCTTCAAGTTATTTATGGTGCGATCTACACCATAATGACCTGCGGTTGGGCTAAGAAGTTGCCACCAAACAGCCGGTACTACTAATTGTGCCTCTTTCGTCTCCTGTTCAAGAGCGTAACGAAACAAGACGCCTGCATCCATTAAATACCCACGTCCTGTCCAATTTCCCAAATCGGGATGATATAGCTCGAAAAATGCTATAATCTTCACCAGAGTGGCTCCGACCAGATAAGCTTTCCCAGGCGTATATTGAAATTTTAAATTAAATCCGTGGATGAATAATATCGACCGGGCAAGGCGACCGGTTGATGGTTTTAAGAACATTAGTCGTTTGAGTGGCCATGATCGGTTCCTAATGCTACTTCGGCCCTATCAATATAACCTCTAACCCGTAACACGGTCCCGCGGATAATAACAAACGGCTGGCATATTCAACTGGGCGTTCCTCCTCATCCTCCCCCTGGAGCAACACCGCCCCGATGGCATAGCTACTAGCATCAGTATGCCAGCCGTATATGGTCTAGTTTCATTTGCCTGCTGAAGAATAGGCGTGTCAACTAATAATCGTTTTAATGAATCGAACGCTTGTTGATGGGCATCATTCCATGCACACATCGAGTTCTTTTTAGTTAGGTCGGTTAAAGGCCGTGCTATCTCGGAGAATTTTGGAACGAACTTCCCTCACATTCCGAGGCTCGATACGCTCATAAATTGCGGAAACTTTATCGGAATCAGTACTAATTCCCTCTCCATTGATAACATGGCCCAAAAATTGTATACTCCCTCGAAAAAAAAAACATTTTTCACGGTTAGCACGTAATTCACTCAAATGCTGTTGAAATAATTCCGAAAGGACTATATCGTCCAGGTATGCCAAAATCGTGACACCTGGAATTCCCGATTTTAATCTATCAACCATCCGTTGAATTGTCGCGGGTGCCTTTTTCAAACCGAAACTCATTCGCTTCAACCGATATACGAGTAACCCATACGAACATATAACAGCGGTTTTATATGTCAGAGTATTTTTAGCCAAATGCAACAGTTTGTCAATCCTTGGCATTGGGTAATTGTAATTGCAGTAAGTCGTCTATTCATAAGTAAAACCGGAGACGCCCAAGGTGACTCACATTCCTCAATGATAACCTCTTTCAGCATTTTGTCCAACTCCTGGCGGATAATATAGCGCTTTTCCAAGGACATTTTGTAAGCGGGACCAAAAACAGGAAGGTGATCCTTGGTATTTATCGATACAGTGCTCGGCATATGAAGCAGGGTCTCTTCCTAGCGAGAAAAAGAATTCATTTTTTAGAAGAAATTTGTTTCTATCTTCCCGTTGTAAATTGGGAAGGGAACATCCCTCATCAGCCCTGAGTACATTAATCGATGATATGTCTGTAGATAATTTCTGATCAGTATTTTCGTATTTTAGAGAGAACTCTGTTTCTGAATCATGAAACTTCCACTTGGTTTTAGCGAAGTCTACTACGATTTGAGAATTTTTAATAAAATCAATTTCTAGAAGTGTTTAAGTAGTATAAATCGTCCAACCTTCTAGCATAACATCAGTTGTCGTAAATAATATTTGTTGTCGTTTCTTTATTCCATCCGCCAAAATAATATTCAAATCCTGCGACTCGAAACGAGATTATCAATTAGAATTTTATAAAGAGACAAAGAAGCAATACTTAATTTTGCGGCGGTGTCAATTATACCATATCCATTTGAGCCTAATATAGTAATATTCTTATAATATTAATATTGGTCTTGGCTTAGGACTTAACGCAGCTCCCAAAATATTATATTCGGAAATTGAGCAACTCAACGAAACTGAATCGAACTCAGCAAAGAATGGATTCTGGCAATCCACTGTTGAAGCGTTAAATGTCGCAGGAGATGATTAATTTGAATTAAAATTTGACGGATTACATTTTGGACATCTACTTCGTACATATCCCGGTGTACCACAGCCGTAGCAACTATAAGTAGATTTAATTGGCTCCTGAACCAAATTTGACGTTTTTCAACCTTAACGTTATTTGAACCTTTCGAATCTTTCGGTCTCTTTTTACATTCATCAATACCTCGCTTTTTACAATATTTGCAGAATGACCCCAAACCAAGATTCTAAACCTTATATTTGATCTGATTCTCATCCTCATAAAATTTTTCTTCGAACCACTTTTACTAAATCATCAAATTTCTCAAACGCCTCTCGTTTAATTTTTGAGCGTATCCGTTTTTACAACAACCGATACACCATATCCAATCCAATCCACTGGTAATATTTCGCGGTAAATCTTATATGGGGCCTTTTTTTCAAACAAACACAGACAACAGCAACTCAAGATCTTCCTCAAATGTTGTTACCGTGCCTTCACACCATACCACCATTTGGCACCGGTATCTTCCAGCAACATCGGTATTCCCTCCACTTGGGCTGCCATTTTGTAACCACCTTTTATCCCTAATACGTTGTGTTAGTTTATGTTGGTCGTTTAATGTATTTATTCCCAGATGAATTCCACGATCATTACACGTTTTGTAGGTATTTTCGATATTGAAACAAACTGATGTTGTCGTCATCAAACTGATGTTGTCGTGTTGTCGTCTCGAAGCTAAAAAGACTAACTCGACTTTACTTGATTTTTCTCAATTCAACATTACCAAATACAAAACATACATATGAAATGAATAATAAAGAGTTCTAAAACGTACAAAGGAAAGAGACAACACGATTATAAAAGTTACAGTGTCGTAATAGAAACAAAATACAGCGCCTCCTTGATAAATACTTACTGTGGGCAAAAAGTAGTAAGACTTTTTAATTTAAATTTCGCGCGGAAAACCATTCGTCGAAATATTTTTTGTTTTCTATGTTGGTATGACTGTCAGTGACATCTGTGCCAAATGTCACATCAAAATAATCATTAGTGTTTAGTATACGCTTGTCTTTCTGACGTACGATGAGTGAAATTATTCAACACAGAAGTTCCATTAAATTTTTTGTGCGGAATCTATTTTGTGGTGCCAAAACTTTCAGAATGTTGCAAAAGGCCTTCGGTGATAATTGTATGTCGCGAGCAAGTGTTTTTGATTGGTACAAATTGTTCAAAGAGGATCGAGAACGTGTTGACGATGAACCACGTCTAGGACGGCCATCAACATCAACTGATGATCAACACGTTAATAAAATCGAGGAATTGGTGCTCGAGAATTGACGATTAACAGTCAGAGACCTTACTGGCATCGTTGAAATATCGGAACGATCAGTGAAACTTTTTTTTGAAAGATCATTTGGGCCTAAGAAAAGTGAACGCACGATTGGTTCTAAAATCACTCAATTTTTTTGGAAAAACAGCGTCGCGTTGACGTCTGTGAAACAATGCTTTCCGACTACTAGGATTTCATGAAACGTATTATAACTGGCGATGAGTCTTAGATCTATGCTTACGACCCGGAAACAGACGATCAATCGGCCGAATATCGTGCCAAAGGTGAGCCGAAGCCGAAAAAACCACGTCAAAGCAAGTCAAAAATCAAGGTGATGTTGGCAGTTTTCGTCGATTATCGTGGTGTGGTGCCGAATTTCTTCCGACCGGCCAAACTGTCAACAAGGAATACTATTTGAGTGTTATGGGTCGTTTGCACGAAGCTATTCGTAAAAAGAGGCCGGAATTATGGGTTGACACCTCTTGGTTTTTGCACCACGATAATGCACCTTCTCATACTGCATTTTCGCCAAAAATTCCACCCATATCGTTCCGCAACCACCGTATTCGCCTGATTTAGCTCCGTGTGACTTCTGGCTGTTCAGCAAAATCAAGCGACCGCTCCGGGGAAACGTTTTGAGTCAATTGAAGAAAATAAACGTGAATCGCTACGCGCATTGCAGGCTATTCCGGAAATTGACTTTAACAACTGTTTCGAGGATTGGAAAAAACGTTGGCACAAGTGTATTGAGGCCGGGGGGGGGGATTACTTTGAGGGGGATAAAATAGATTTGGAGAAATAAATAAAGAACTTTAAAATTATGAACAAAAGTCTTACTATTTTTTGCCCACAGTATTATTCCGAATTTGGTATTGATACACGTTTACTACTTCACATGAGACATACTTGATAATAATTAATTAATGCAACAACTTTACCAACAATTTATTTTGTAATTATGTATCCCAATAATTAATTTAATTTAGATTTGAAAACTCGAACAATTATATCAGGCCTAAAATTCGATGCATCATTACTATGGATGTTCGAAATTCGGATGTTATTCACAATTTCAGGCCAATTAGGGTTACATGTCATCGTTATAAATAAACTTGGTTTACCATAATGCTGGACTATACACATAGCATCCAAATAGTTTTGGTACATGATCCGTGGTGAGTCAATGAATGATGATGGAAGAACAATTCGACGTCCAACATTTGAAACACCAACATTTAAATTAGAATTCAAATTTAAATAATCAGTGAGATTGTTTTACAATTAAGATCTTAAATTTGCTTGATTTTGTTTAATGAAATGCAAACGTGATCCCTCAATACGAACATATACATCAACTATCCACTGCAAAAATATTTTTTGGCAATTATGCAGATAACTAAAATCATCTCTAACAGCAACATACTGTAGCATTGTAACCCGATGGGCGCAACAGATATGTTACGATACGCCAAAGGATCTAAAAAACTATTTAAAACAGAAATGTTACGGACGGTAGAATTAGCTTTATTGAATGCAACAATATTCCTTTCAACAGGTGGTTCTCCATCTGTGGCACTAAAAATAATCGCAACATCTTCTAATATCTTCATCTCTGTTAACCTTAATAACCATATAGATTCCTTCTTATAAATATTACCAGCTCTATCGCAAAATTCATGCATCGAATTAAAATATCGTATACAATTGGATTAGCTCTATCTAATTCAATCGCAACGTCTCGCATTAATTGATTACTACAACGCATATTTGCATTTTCACGAAACCTCAAATTAATCGCAGTATCCCAAATCACCTGCACGATGATAAAAAACATCATGAATTTTGCAATGATAGACCTCCTGCATAGAATTTGTATCAATTTTTGCTTCTGAACTGGATTATAAGCAAGAATATTTTCAAAAAAGTTCTTTGATTTACGTTTTTCAACTTGATGTAAAAGAAGTTGAATCGTTTTGAGTTATTTCAGACTGAAAATGTTTAGCATTACAGAAACGGCATATTACATCCATAGATCCACAATTATGACTAATAAAATTCCTTGGAACAATATTCAAGGCAATATTGGACAAATCTGATAATATTTTATCTGAAAAGGCTTTTTACCGAATTTTATACACTGTACCGAAAATAAGTAAAGACTGAACATTAGACAACCGATTGACGTTTCAGCGGAAGTGATCACTTGTAAAACGTCAAAATAATAAAAACAAATTATACGAGTATATATAAAAGTACAAATTAAGACAAAATGGAGCAAAATGTCTTATTATTGACTGAAATAGTTAAAAGCACATATGATATAATCTAGATCTATAACAATCACGATTCCGACGAAAGCAGCATTGAAGAAGAGAATATTACAATTAATTTAATAAAAATAATTATACATTAATTTATTAATTACCATTTTCCTTAGCGTCTGAAAACAAAATTCAGATCCAAAAATGACGATTTGAGAATGGTCAGAGAAAATAAAAAAACGGAAAAGGCTTTCTTTTTATCTCTCTGATCTCTCCGATATAATAATAAAACATGCCATACGTTAGATAATCTTTATATTTCAATCAATTCATCGTGTTGAAACAAAATTTTAAAATTTATAAACACACGGTACACGTGACTTATGATAATTTACGACCTTGAAATCGCTAGCAAAGTTCGATTATTGTCTTGAAGGCATTCGCGTTTTCGTTCGAAGTATAATAATACTTGTAGTAAAATCGGAATACGTACGACTACGCTGGCATGTTAATTCAATTTTGAGATTACGAGAACTGTGATCCTCCTGGGCCGGTCCATCAGTCAACCGAGTTTACGAATCATCGAATGATATAATCATTTTGATACAAAGGCGGTAGAGTTCATCAACTATTGATTCACGTTAATCCCTGAATTCGGCTGATTATATTACGAAGAAATGTTGCACAGCGATGATGTGATTTTATTCTAAGTAGAGGAATTTCAGAATTAAACCATTGTTATCAAAATAAACGTGGGTATAATTTGCTTTTTCAACGGAGCGATGGAATCACGGATGGAAGGCGATGCGTCGAGAAACAGTAATTGTTTTTGAGCTGTAATAATTGCGTTTTGAATTGATTCCAATTTTTTATAAATGCTTCGTTGAACTGATCATCCCAACAGAGATCGGGTATGACCCACTAGTTTTGCACAAGTAACTTTAGTGTTAAAACTAACTGTGGACATTATCCCAGTGAATCAAATAATTGACATTGATTTATTTGTGTTCAATTTTTCGAAAGACATTTCAAATGTGTGAGTTTTCGTATGCTACAAAAGGCCACAAATTAACGATAAATGTTCAGTCGGGCTGTCATCAGCGAGGCTCGTAACATTTGGTGGACATTACCAAATTTTAATATTAATGATTTGGTGGCTTTAGCATAAGATAAAATCGTCAATAGCTAATTGATTGATGTTTCTTGTACTCGCTTGTTTCCTGTATCCAGCTTGGGTTGCTTGTATTAGACCAACTTTGGGTACGCATGGGAACAGCATGTTGTAAAATGGAAGGAATCGAAATCATCTCTCGGCATGCCAGTATGCCTCATCCAATAGAACTTTGCCCCTTCCGCAGCCCTGGGAACTAGCTAGGATGAAATTAAAACCTCATTGGGACGGCCAAATCACTACATAAGCTGTTTCTTATACGATTTTCTATCTAGACTTTATTTTTCTTTATTTTTCACAAAGTTGTGTACAGTTAGTAAGATTTAACAATTTAAAAATAATAGGATAAGATTTTATTGTTTTTCATATGAGAATCGTTTTCTTCTTCACCACCATTATTTGCGCTTCCTTCGTTTCGGGGGAGTCTGGGTAGTCTGGGGATTCGGCGGAGTCTGGGGATTCTGGGGAGCCTCGGGATTCGGCGGAGTCTCGGGATTCGGCGGAGTCTGGGGATTCGGCGGAGTCGGGGGATTCGGCGGAGTCTGGGTATTATTGGGAGCCTGGGGATTCTCGGGAGCCTGGGGATTCTCGGGAGCCTGGGGATTCTGGAGATTCGTCGGAGTCTGGGTATTCTTGGGAGCCTGGGGATTCTCGGGAGCCTGGATATTCTGGGGATCCGTCGGAGTCTGGGTATTCTTGGGAGCCTGGGGTTTCTCGGGAGCCTGGATATTCTGGGCATTCGTCGCAGTCACGGTACCCTTGGGAGCCTGAGGATTCTTGGGATTCTGGTGATTCCCACAAGATGGGCGTCGTTTCGTCTTTGCTGGAGTTGGATCTTGCGGAACTTCTTGTAAAAATGGCATCCCTGTCTTTTTTATTTGAAAACCACCTCCATTACCCTTCGATTGGGCAGTAAATCCAGAGCAAATTACGCCAATAGTCTGTTAGCATGAAATAAAAAAACGTTAACATTTTATAATTTTTTTTATAGTGCGCAAAACAGAAATTACCTGAATCGTAATCAAAAGACAGACTAAAATAGAAGCCGTATGCCGAACCATCATGAATAACTAAGTCTTTAATTCGCGGGCGTTGAAATGATATTACGAACGATAAAATCAAACATGAGTTTCATTTTGATATTCCGAAACAAACGAAATTTGATGCAGTCGAATCAAGGTATTAAACCGTGAAGTATAGCGATAAGTTAATTTCAAAATAAAATAATCATTTGTTCACACACTGCGTGCTCAAATGCATTTGAAACGGTACTTGCCTTTCCACGCTGAACTCAAGTGCAGCAGTTGTACATTTATGTGTAAAATTATTTTCATTTTTTGTGGAAACTTAATAATTGTGTTTTAGAATTTTTAATTCAAATCACAAATCACCAATTGTCTGTGTATGATCGAAACGGATAGGAGAAACAAAAATTAACATTTTAAAAATCTGGTAGGTGGAAGCATAATGTAAAATTCCCCTTATTTGCTCAAGCAAATAGTATTAACACGAACCACACTAAAACATTTTTGCTAAACCGTACAGTACTCTAAAATTTGTCTGTTGGTGTATAGGTAACAGACGAAGCAGCCTCCCCTTTAACCCGAATCATCCTGAACGTTTATTTTTCGAATTTTTCAAAAATATTTTAGATGCTCAACTTCTAGATCAAAACGAGAAGAATTGCATCATCAGATTTTTTTCAAAGGTCTCAGTGTCCTCCGGAACGGGTCCTGTTGCCACATGACAACGCCAGGATTGAGAGGCTACAGGACAGTACCACATAGTAAATCGGTTTGTTCATGGATTCAATTCAATAAAACAGCAGCAAGATTATGTAGTAGTTCAGTTTTTATTTTATACAGATAGTGCTGACCGGTATTTACCTATTTATTCATTAGTATGGTAAAGCTTAAAACAACGCAAGCAAAGGCCTTTGTCGCACTTAGTGCAAGCAGTTCGAACAATCGAATTACATAGGTTCGCCGCCCAGCGTCTCTTCTTCTCTAGAGGTATAACAAGGTGATTTGTCTGGTCATAGCGAGGAGTGGTAGCTAATGTGGTACACTTCGATCGGCACATTAGACTTGAAACGCTACTATGCGGCTTTGACGGATCTCCAAAATGCTTGCAATATTGAATTGCTTTTGTGACATATCCGGATTGATACGCCGATAAAGCTGTCATGCATTTTGCACGCAAGCATAGATAAGCCATGTAAAGATGCAGCTCCACCACTTTTTGCCACGATAAGCGATACAGTAAGCTGCAACGTGCTGATCAAATCGATCGACCCCACACAAATATTGATTATATTCGGATACAACACAAGGACGAATCATACCTATTTTCTTTCATGCATGTTTGGAATAGCGAGGTGCAATCGATGTTGATGTGGAATCTAAATGTGTTGATAGCATGCAGACGACCGAATATCTATCCATTTCGTAAGGCGAATCCAGGTTTCGTTCATTTTGATGGGTTTGCAGTAACCACGTGGTTTGGTTTTAAATTTATTTTATTTGGAATCGGACAACTTTTCGGGATTCGATTCTCACGAATGGTAGTTCCATTATAGCCCCGATTTTTCAAATAAGCCAACAACGGAAAGCTCGTAAATAAATGGTCAAAAATTAAAACGGTAATTCTTGAATTTTACCGCAAAAATCGCCAATCATGTTGACATGGGGAGCGGCATATTTACCGAATAGTTCTTCATATGTTGAGTTTGGTTGCGAATTTTTGCCTTGATACACCTCGAAATTTAACATGTACCCGCTGGGAGTACATAAAGACCATAGCTTATATCCAAAACGTATAAGTTCCCCTTTGATGAACAGTGAGTGTGCTGTGAATTCGCCCCCCCCCCCCCTGATTCGGAACCGTTTACATGTTGCGCAAATCAGTATCGTTGCTCTACATGTCTCTATAACTGAAATACTCTGAAGTAAAACATCACCTATAAATGTTTCGAACTGTAACTGTTCATGTGGTTTTAAATTGTTGCAACCCTCGTAATTTGGTTGTAGAAAAATTGAATGCGCAAGAGTCACCCTTTGAACAAGTAAATACAGTGTTCTTGTTGGATGTTGGTAAAGGACAGCTGGATGAAGATTGATGATCACGACTTAAATGTGGTGATAATGACTTGTGTGCTGTTATTTCCGTGGGTTCAGAAGTACATTACCAGATAAATTTAAAGGTGTATTATTGAGCACATTCGCCAAACACCATCTTCAAGAATGTTATACAAATTCTCTCTACCCACTTCCAGATTCTCAAGACGTTCACCATTTTCAAACGCCATTTCACAGCCTGATCTTAACTGTGCCGGACACACATTGTCTGGAATGCCGCCTTTTTCCTCAACGGCATCGTCCTCACCGCTCATATCAACGTCATTCTCAGGTGGTTGAACATACAAGGCGTGAAGTTTGCAAGAGAGATCATTTTCATCGTTGGAACTAAGCTCATCCAAGTAATCAAGAGCTACTTAAAGCGTATGAAAACGTAAAAACGTATGGAGCGGAAAAAGAAAATTAACAACCATAGATTCTAAATATGAGAACGAGATGTATTACAAAAATAAAAACGATCAGGGGGGAATCAGGGGTGGGGGCGATTATCTATGCTTGCGTGCAAAATGCATGACAGCTTTATCGGCGTATCAATCCGGATATGTCACAAAAGCAATTCAATATTGCAAGCATTTTGGAGATCCGTCAAAGCCGCATAGTAGCGTTTCAAGTCTAATGTGCCGATCGAAGTGTACCACATTAGCTACCACTCCTCGCTATGACCAGACAAATCACCTTGTTATACCTCTAGAGAAGAAGAGACGCTGGGCGGCGAACCTATGTAATTCGATTGTTCGAACTGCTTGCACTAAGTGCGACAAAGGCCTTTGCTTGCGTTGTTTTAAGCTTTACCATACTAATGAATAAATAGGTAAATACCGGTCAGCACTATCTGTATAAAATAAAAACTGAACTACTACATAATCTTGCTGCTGTTTTATTGAATTGAATCCATGAACAAACCGATTTACTATGTGGTACTGTCCTGTAGCCTCTCAATCCTGGCGTTGTCATGTGGCAACAGGACCCCTTCCGGAGGACACTGAGACCTTTGAAAAAAATCTGGTGATGCAATTCTTCTCGTTTTGATCTAGAAGTTGAGCATCTAAAATATTTTTGAAAAATTCGAAAAATAAACGTTCAGGATGATTCGGGTTAAAGGGGAGGCTGCTTCGTCTGTTACCTATACACCAACAGACAAATTTTAGAGTACTGTACGGTTTAGCAAAAATGTTTTAGTGTGGTTCGTGTTAATACTATTTGCTTGAGCAAATAAGGGGAATTTTACATTATGCTTCCACCTACCAGATTTTTAAAATGTTAATTTTTGTTTCTCCTATCCGTTTCGATCATACACAGACAATTGGTGATTTGTGATTTGAATTAAAAATTCTAAAACACAATTATTAAGTTTCCACAAAAAATGAAAATAATTTTACACATAAATGTACAACTGCTGCACTTGAGTTCAGCGTGGAAAGGCAAGTACCGTTTCAAATGCATTTGAGCACGCAGTGTGTGAACAAATGATTATTTTATTTTGAAATTAACTTATCGCTATACTTCACGGTTTAATACCTTGATTCGACTGCATCAAATTTCGTTAGTTTCGGAATATCAAAATGAAACTCATGTTTGATTTTATCGTTCGTAATTTCATTTCAACGCCCGCGAATTAAAGACTTAGTTATTCATGATGGTTCGGCATACGGCTTTTATTTTAGTCTGTCTTTTGATTACGATTCAGGTAATTTCTGTTTTGCGCACTATAAAAAAAATTATAAAATGTTAACGTTTTTTTATTTCATGCTAACAGACTATTGGCGTAATTTGCTCTGGATTTACTGCCCAATCGAAGGGTAATGGAGGTGGTTTTCAAATAAAAAAGACAGGGATGCCATTTTTACAAGAAGTTCCGCAAGATCCAACTCCAGCAAAGACGAGACGACGCCCATCTTGTGGGAATCACCAGAATCCCAAGAATCCTCAGGCTCCCAAGGGTACCGTGACTGCGACGAATGCCCAGAATATCCAGGCTCCCGAGAAACCCCAGGCTCCCAAGAATACCCAGACTCCGACGGATCCCCAGATTATCCAGGCTCCCGAGAATCCCCAGGCTCCCAAGAATACCCAGACTCCGACGAATCTCCAGAATCCCCAGGCTCCCGAGAATCCCCAGGCTCCCGAGAATCCCCAGGCTCCCAATAATACCCAGACTCCGCCGAATCCCCCGACTCCGCCGAATCCCCAGACTCCGCCGAATCCCGAGACTCCGCCGAATCCCGAGGCTCCCCAGAATCCCCAGACTCCGCCGAATCCCCAGACTACCCAGACTCCCCCGAAACGAAGGAAGCGCAAATAATGGTGGTGAAGAAGAAAACGATTCTCATATGAAAAACAATAAAATCTTATCCTATTATTTTTAAATTGTTAAATCTTACTAACTGTACACAACTTTGTGAAAAATAAAGAAAAATAAAGTCTAGATAGAAAATCGTATAAGAAACAGCTTATGTAGTGATTTGGCCGTCCCAATGAGGTTTTAATTTCATCCTAGCTAGTTCCCAGGGCTGCGGAAGGGGCAAAGTTCTATTGGATGAGGCATACTGGCATGCCGAGGGATGATTTCGATTCCTTCCATTTTACAACATGCTGTTCCCATGCGTACCCAAAGTTGGTCTAATACAAGCAACCCAAGCTGGATACAGGAAACAAGCGAGTACAAGAAACATCAATCAATTAGCTATTGACGATTTTATCTTATGCTAAAGCCACCAAACCATTAATATTAAAATTTGGTGGGTTTGATCTCCAAAAATGTCCACCAAATGTTACGAGCCTCGCTGATGACAGCCCGACTGAACATTTATCGTTAATTTGTGGCCTTTTGTAGCATACGAAAACTCACACATTTGAAATGTCTTTCGAAAAATTGAACACAAATAAATCAATGTCAATTATTTGATTCACTGGGATAATGTCCACAGTTAGTTTTAACACTAAAGTTACTTGTGCAAAACTAGTGGATCATACCCGATCTCTGTTGGGATGATCAGTTCAACGAAGCATTTATAAAAAATTGGAATCAATTCAAAACGCAATTATTACAGCTCAAAAACAATTACTGTTTTTCGACGCATCGCCTTCCATCCGTGATTCCATCGCTCCGTTGAAAAAGCAAATTATACCCACGTTTATTTTGATAACAATGGTTTAATTCTGAAATTCCTCTACTTAGAATAAAATCTGAACCACATCATCGCTGTGCAACATTTCTTCGTAATAGAATCAGCCGAATTCAGGGATTAACATGAATCAATAGTTGATGAACTCTACCGCCTTTGTATCAAAATGATTATATCATTCGATGATTCGTAAACTCGGTTGACTGATGGACCGGCCCAGGAGGATCACAATTCTCGTAATCTCAAAATTTAATTAACATGCCAGCGTAGTCGTACGTATTTCGATTTTACTACAAGTATTATTATACTTCGAACGAAAACGCGAACGCCTTCAAGACAATAATCGAACTTTGCTAGCGATTTCAAGGTCGTAAATTATCATAAGTCACGTGTACCGAGTGTTTATAAATTTTAAAATTTTGTTTCAACATGATGAATTGATTGAAATATAAAATCATTGGTTCCAAATTTATAAAACAAAGATTATCTAACGTATGGCCTGTTTTATTATTATATCGGAGAGAGATAAAAAGAAAGCCTTTTCCGTTTTTTTATTTTCTCTGGCCATTCTCAAATCGTCATTTTTGGATCTGAATTTTTTTTTTCAGACGCTAAGGAAAATGGTAATTAATAAATTAATGTATAATTATTTTTATTAAATTAATTGTAATATTCTCTTCTTCAATGCTGCTTTCGTCGGAATCGTCATTGTTATAGATCTAGATTATATCATATGTGCTTTTAACTATTTCAGTCAATAATAAGACGTTTTGCTCCATTTTGTCTTAATTTGTACTTTTATATATACTCGTATAATTTGCTTTTATTATTTTGACGTTTCACAAGTGATCACTTCGGCTGAAATGTCAATCAGTTGTCTAACGTTCAGTCTTTACTTATTTTCAGTACAGTGTATAAAATCCGGTAAAAAGCCTTTTCAGATAAAATATTAACAGATTTGTCAAATGAATTAACTCTCTCTCGGATACAATAAAAAACAGGTTAGTAAAGGCATTGCTATTAATTTGTAAAAGAAGGCTATGATACGAAGAAAAATTACATTCCAAATCGTAGTGCCATCTTCATTCGAATCCGATAATCTAGAATGAACAAAAATCAAGTAAAATTGGTGATTTGCATTTTAAATGTCCAAAACGTTTATAAAGGGTGGTTACATTTTAAGGGCCGATGTTGATTTTGAATAAAACACAAATTATTTAGGAAATTATTGTCAATTCATTTTATTATGATAATATGGTATGGTTCAATTATGTATGGAACAAAATATCGACCAAATGGCCGCCGCAACCTCGGCGGCGCACCTCCACCCGATGATCCAAATTTTCGATGACGCTTAGGCATAATTGAGGTTCTATGCCGTTAATGAGCCGAATTATCTCATCCTTTAGCTCTTGAATTGTTGCTGGCTTATCGACGTACACCTTTTCTTTCAAATAACCCCAAAGAAAGAAGTCCAACGGTGTCAAATCACATGATCTTCGCGGCCAATTGACATCGCCACCACGTGAGATAACACGGCCATTGAATTTGCCGCGCAAAAGAGCCATTGTTTCGTTAGCTGTGTGGCAAGTGGCACCGTCCTGTTGAAACCACATATCGTCCACATCCATATCTTCCAATTCGGGCCATAAAAAGTTCGTTATCATCTCACGATAGCGAACACCATTCACAGTAACTGCCTGACCGGCCTCATTTTGGAAAAAATACGGCCCGATGATGCCGCCAGCCCATAAACCAAACAGTCACTCTTTGTGGGTGCATTGGTTTTTCGACAATCACTTTTGGATTATGATTCGCCCAAAATTGATCATCCACTGTTGCCATTTCTCGCCACCATTCTGACCATTGACGACGTTTGGAATGGTCAAGAGGCTTTAGTGTTTGAGTCAATTGCACCTTATAAGCGCGTAAATGCAAGTCTTTATGCATAATGTTCATCAACGACGAGCGTGAGAGGTGCAATTGTTGGGCACGACGACGAGTTGAGGTAGACGGCTCTTCAGCCACACTATCGCGAACAGCAGTAATATTTTCTGCTGTACGACCTGTACGAGCATGCACTGGTGTTTTAAAATCTCCTACAGACCCGGTTTGCTCAAATTTTTGCACGATTTTTCCGATTGTACGCACATTTGGACGATTAAATTGACCGAAAAAATCACGAAGTGCACGATATGCATTTTGATTTGAACGCCCATTTTCATAATATGCCTGAATAACTTTAACGCGTTGCTCGATTGTGTATCTTTCTAGGGTTCAGACTAACTCAGTCTGAAATTGAGAAATGTCAAATTAAATGCAGAAAAAAACTTGACGTTTAGGTGTGGTTCACATTCAACGTCGGCCCTTAAAATTTAACCACCCTTTATTTATAAAATCAAGGCTATTTAAAAAGAACCAGAAACCCATTGAAGATAATCGGACAGTGCTCATCGTCAATATGGTGTTACGCCGACCCGTCAGTTAAACGGATTAAAGTTCGATTTAATGATTTGAGAGACTTAAAGATGCAATTTCGATTTTTCGCAAATTCGAAACTTCCGATCTTTTCATCATAATCATTTTAAACCTAACTTAAGACCAGTTGAGACTGAACCGATTATCTCGATTTAGATGCACGTGTATTCAAGCTGAGACTGAAAGCACTGCTGGATGATATATTGGTAAATCATGTCTTGGGACGAAGCATTGCTTACGTTCATACCATCGAGTTCCAAATTTAAGAAATATAAGAAAGATGAAAGACTCGTGGTAGTTGTGTGTGCTGAAATTTTTGATATGATACATAACCCCAAACTACAAAATAGTGACCTGATGCATGGCGCATGAGCCTTGTGGTGTCACCAAACCATTCGCTCCTTCTATGAAGGACGGAAAATACAAGTAGCAATTTCCGAATAAATTTCAAGCAAATAGTGTTCCAAATGTAAATGAGTCAACAAAACTATAACAAAACTAAAACAGTAAAATCCGTACACAGTAAAAAAGTAAAGGATCGGGATATATAAGTCGGGTTGCGGCGCTTCCGTAGCTTCTTTCCCTAATTAGAAAAAAAACTTTAGTTTAGAGGAATTTAAAAATCGATAGGAGTGCGAGTATAGGATTGGGTAATATCAGCCGACGCTGCGCTCCCGTGGCTTTGCTACCTAGTTAGACTAGCAGGGAATGGGTACGAATGATAAAATATCGAAAATGTATCGATCTAAAATAAAAATGTCGAAAAAAAATTTAGTCGAAAAAATATGGTCGAAAGAAAAAACAACGACTTTCTTTTGATCGAATTTCGACTTTAATATTTTAAAATATTATGTTATATTTAAAGCAATATTTTGTTAATGCAACATTTTAAAATGCAATAATTGTAGAGGCTGCGGCTTCGATAACTCTCACGGGCACGTGAGAGGTCACTTCCCTTTCCCCGCTTAGCCCTCCGAGGGGCGGATGTGCGACATCATTAAAGCTCGGGAATATGTCGAAGCAAGTTCAACATGGTACTTCATAGAGGATTAACAGCACATACTTCCACATAGGGTTAAAGTGACGACTTATATTTCTATGATTTCCATTTGAACATAAACACATTTTATAATATTCAGTTTAGGTAAAATTGTAAGTTCATCAACTAGATATGTAGTTGTTGCTGCAGTTTTTGTAGTAAAAAATAATACTTCAGACGTTAATCATTTAATTCGCACCTCACCAATGGTAATCCGAATAAATAATTATCTTACTAAATCAAAGCAGAGGCTTGATTTATCAGTTTGTTTAGAATTAGTGGACTAGCATCGATCTACGGTAGGCGCACTAATCCCTAAATAAATAATGGGTTTTCCAATAGGAATGATATGATTTTTAAGTGACGTTTAGGCCATTTGTAATATGTCATGATCTGTCTTTTTTTCTGTCATTTTTTTATTATCAAAATGATCGTTCTCCAATTGCAACTTTTCGTGCGCTTTTGCCATTTTATAGTCGTAATAATCGTCCAAGTGTGCTCCAAGTGGAAATTTCGTGCGTCCAAGTGTGCTATTCGTCGAATTGTAGACAATTTTAAGCGTGCATTTTCTTTACATAATGATGTGGTGCCAATAAGACAAAGATTCACTCGAAGTAAATCATTCCAGTGCTATATATAGGCAAGCGTACACATAAAAATTGACAGCTCGGTGTAAAATTTCTTTTTCATTTGATAAATTATTAATTTAAGTGATTTTGGGTTTTCATTAAGTTAAAATAGTTTTATAGTGGTGTAAGAACAATTTTATAATATTAAAAAGGTGGTGGACGCAAATATATAGTGTTTTAAGTGGATTATTGTTTGGTGGCAACAACAACAAGTGTTTCTTTATAACGGGTGTTTTTTTAGGAGGTTTGTTTTTCCGATAGATGTCGTTTTATTTTATGACAGTTGTTTTGACAGCTCAAAGTGGCATTTCTACTCAGTATTGTTTGGCAAATCATTATGAATAGGTTAACTCCAGAACAACGTTTTCAAATCGTGGAAATTTATTTTCAAAATCAGTGTTCAATTAAAAATGTTTATAGAGCACTTCGTGAATTTTATGGTGCACATAATCGTCCGTCAGAGACCACCATAAAGAACGTAATTACCAAATTTCGGTCTACATTCACTCTTTTGGATGCCAAGCCACCGACAAGAATGAGAAGAGTTCGTACAGAAGAAAATATTGCTGTCGTTGAGGCCAGTGTCGAAGAAAACGACAATTTATCGATTCGTCGTCGTGCTCAGCAAATTGGACTTTGTCCATCGACTTTATGGAAAATTTTACGTAAAGATTTGGGTTTGGTGCCATACAAAATTCAATTGGTGCAAGAATTAAAGCCACACGACCATCGTTTGCGCCGTGAATTCAGTGATTGGTCGTTAAATCAATTGAACGAAGATCCATTTTTTTACCGTAAAATTCTCTTCAGTGATGAGGCGCATTTTTGGTTAAATGGATACGTCAACAAACAAAATTGTCGCATTTGGAGCAAAGATAATCCACACGCCGTTCTAGAATTACCAATGCATCCTGATAAATGTACTGTTTGGTGCGGTCTATGGGCTGGTGGGATCATCGGTCCATATTTCTTTAAAAATGAGGAAGGACGACGCGTTACCGTGAATGGAAATCGATACAGAACCATGTTAAATGAGTTTTTGTTGTCAAATCTTGAAGATATGGATATGAATGAAATGTGGTTTCAACAAGATGGTGCCACTTGCCATACAGCACGTGAAACAATCGACTTATTGAAAGAAACTTTCAACGACAACATTATTTCGAGAAATGGTCCGGTGAATTGGCCTCCGCGTTCGTGCGATTTGACGCCACTCGATTACTTTTTGTGGGGATACGTGAAGTCATTGGTTTATGTGGATAAACCTCAATCGATTGACGCTTTGGAAACCAATATTCAACGTGTCATTGCTGACATACGCCCTCAAATGCTTGAAAAAGTGCTGGAAAATTGGACCTCCAGAATGACATTTGTGAAAAATAGTCGTGGTAGCCATATGCCAGAAATTGCGTTTAAATGTTAAATGCCAAAAAATTATCTACCAAATAAAAAAAAATTTTGGTCATTTCATAATTTTATATGTGTTTTATTAAAAAAAAAAATCGGCAACCTCTTAAAAAAACACCCTTTATTTAAGCGGCGTGATTTTAGAAAGTAGGGCTTCGAACCCTTAAAAGGGGCGATGTTTGATTCGAGCCCAAATAGATTCGCACCATTGAGGATGTTGGGAAATAATACCCAACCCTCCAAAAGGAAAAAGATCGAAGAAATGCGAACAAAGAGATTAGGATTCGGTGGCGGTACAGATATGATGGATTGCAATGGAGTGAATGGAAAATATCTAATCATCAAGCACGAGCAGGAGGGACAAAACCTGTCAAATTTTTCAACTTTTGGAATACAAAAAGCGCTGGATATGATAACCAAAGGTATCATTAAAACGCGACGCGCGAGAGCTGGAGAACTGCTGGTTCTGACAAGAAATCAGGCAGCGACGGATGCATTACTGAAGACAACATCTCTGGGGCAATTGGCCAAAATAAAAGTGACGGAACACCTCATATTAAACCGTTCTAAAGACATCCTTTTCTGCCACGACCTAAAAAATTTAACTCAGGAGGAAATCAAAGAAGGGCTTAAGGACCAAGGCGTCATAGAGGTATATAAAATAAAGAAATGAATGGAAAACAAATTAACGGATACAGCAGCAATTATCCTGACTTTTAATTCACCAGTGTTACTGAAATATGTGAGGGCAGGCTTTATACGACTAAGCATTCGATTGTACATTCCAAATCCGTTGAAGTGCACTGAATGCCACAAATTTGGTCACACCAAAAAGAGATGCACAAGTGATCCTAAGTGCTACAAATGTAGTGAAGTAACACCACACAACCAGCCGTGCACTACACTAAAATGCATAAATTGTGGAGAGGCACACACCAGCAACAGTAAGGAATGTCGAGTATATAAACGAGAAGTAGAAATAGTGAAAATTAAAACTGTAGATAGATTAACATTTCCCGAGGCGAAAGCCAAATATTTTCGATTATATGCAAACACCACACCAGCTAACCAGACAACATATGCAGATACACTAAAAACATCCTTTAACCCACCAAACACACCACAAAAGCCGCAAAACAAAGAAAACCAACTAGAACAGACAAAACCACAATCATATCCAAAAACTATTTCAACTTCAAGGCAACAACAGACATAATTAAACCAACCACAACAACAACAGCAACAAAAAGATCAAGTACAACAACAAAAAAACCAACAACAGTCGCAACAACCAAAACAAATACTAGAAACGAACAAACTACAACACAAATACAACAAGTACAACAACAACAAGAAAGATTACAACAACAACCGCAATCAAATCAACAAACAACTATTACAAGTTGGACAAAGAGCAATGGACATAGAGACAATCAAAAAAAATGAGAGAGAACGCGAGATTTGCGTTTATAAATGCCCTCTCCTTTCTTCATTTCTTTGAATGGTAGAGCGAATGCTGAGATCCAATGAATGCGTGAAAATTGGCCAGATAAATATTCGCAGTATATATGCCAATGGCGATATGTTGCGGAATTATCTGACCAATAACGATGTGAATGTGATGATTTTGTGTGAAACTTGGGAGCGTGAGGATAAGACGTTTCGGGTGAAAGGATAGAATTATCTGTCCAGACCGAGGGCTGATGGCTTCGGCGGGGTGGCGATATTGGCGCGTACCAATATTAGCCTGGTCCTTTGTGGCATACCGCGTTTCGAGTACATTCTGGAATCTGGACAGAAACTTGTTATTTGTTAGTATCTATGCAACTCTAGTGTTGTCTACGTCTGACACAGAGAGAAGCCAACGAGATTTTCAAATTTTGTTTGAATGGGTGGAAGGCGAAAGTTACGTGATTCTAGCGGGTGATATGAATGCGCATTCGAGAATATGGGGGAGTGAAAAAACTGATGCTAGAGGGACCTGGTTGATCCGCCTCATTCTGGATTCCGATCTCGTAGTCCTGAATGTTGGTGGGTCGACTAGAATGCCGAGAGTGGGGTCGACAGCCAGCGCGATAGATTTAACTTTAATATCTAGCGGGCTGGCTGGCCAAGTTACTTGGAATGTCACAGATGAGAATTTGGGTAGTGGTCATTATTTGACCAGGATAGGTGGTATAAATGTTCACATAGACAGTAAGGCCATTATGAATGGTAAGAAATGGGTCGAACGTATGAATGAGACTTTCATAATGAAAGAAGTAAATGAGGTTAACCAACTTGAGGATGAAATAGAGAGAGTGAATGAAATGTGCACGATAAATGTCAGAGGGAATGAATACAAGGTGAACGGTTGGTGGAAAAATGAAATCCAGCTTTGGTATGAAAGGAAACGGATAGCACTGAGAGAGTTCAATAGGTGTATATGTCATGAATGAATGCAAGATTGAAAAAGGCTATCCGTAGAGCGAACAGGAAAAGTTGGCGGGACTATGTGTCCAAAATGACACATAGAACCACAACTAAGGATGTATGGGATAAATTTAATAGAGTGAGAGGATATAGAACGCAAGGCAGAAATGCAGTGTTAGATGACAGAGATAATGGGGGTGTCTTTTTACAAATGATTACGGACATACGTAACAATTTGAGCGATAGGTATGAAGTTTTGTTACCTAATAATGAAAGTGAATTTATGAACGATATGTGTAAGGAGTTTGAATGGGAAGAGTACCGAAGGGTTTTAGAAATATCCAAATCTACTACCCCCGGAACTAACAGAGTGGGATATAAAATCATTGGTAGATTCAAATTCGAAGCCAAGGCGGCCTTGCTTCGAATTCTCAATCAAGTATGGATGAGTATTCAGATACCGGAAAAATGGAAGGAAAGCGCAGTGGTACCTATTTCTAAAAGGAAGAGAGATGAGTGCATGAATGAGAGAAAATTAGTTTTATGTGGTAGAGGGTGTAGGTTGGAAGGAGCGGTGACTATGAGCCTACCCCAAGGCAGTAAAATCCCACCGACTCTCTTCAACCTGTACACGAGCTCGATACATAGGTGTAAGTCCTCGGGCAAAACCATTTTGCAATTTGCAGATGACTTTGTCCTGATGAGCAAGGGGAGGACCATCGAGGAGGCATTGAATCGGGCTCAAGAATGTGTGAATCAGGTAACCGAATGTTTGAGTGAATTGAATTTGAGGGTTAATTCGAGTAAATGTTGTAGTATGGCTTTTAGAACGAATCGGATGGTTGATGTGCGGATATATAATGAGAGTATTGAGTGTGTGAAATTGACTAGGTATTTGGGAATCTGGATCGACAGAAGAATGAGTTTCAAAGTGCATATGGAAAAATTGGCCGATAATTGTAAGAGTAGATTGAACCGTGATTAAAAGGGTGAGCAAACCGAAATGGGGAGCTCATCCGGGTGTGACTGATATGTTACGAAAGGCGCTAGTGTCAACTAAAATTGCGTATGGAATGAGTATATATGATACTCATGGGTGATGGGTTCAAGGTTTGGTTTAAAAAGTTGATACTTGTGGAGAATGCGTGTGCTAGAGTGATATTGGGAGCGATCAATTCGACACCAATACACACTCTGTGGTCTGAATTGGGTGATTTGCCTCTTAATTATAAGAGGGAATGGATCACCGTGCGAGAGACTGTGCGAATGTTAACTAAAGACAACAAATTGGTGAATGAAATGAAAGAGAGATTGCACAGAGGGACGGTTTACAAAAAGACAAGAAGATCACTGCTAATCTTGGAAATTATTAACATAATCTCCAAGATTCGTCCGGCAAATCCGAAAGTCCCTCCGAGCAATCTAATAGTGCGATTGAAGTTTGGTGCAATGATGAATGAGTTATCGGTCAAGAGTGATTTTTGCAAAATGCGAATGAATTATGTTGCACATGTGGAAGTGTATACAGATGCAAGTGTAAATGATGATCGAGTAGGTGTGGGAATTTATATTCCTTCAATGCGGAAAGAGAAAATGGTAAGAGGTCATGACAGTATTTGTATAATGAATGCAGAATTGATAGGGATTATGGAAGGGATAAAGTTGGCAATGACATAAGGGAGAAGGAGAATAGTGTTATTCTCTGACTCCCGGAGTGGGTTGGAATTAATTAGTAAGGGTGGGGGAACTCATGGCAATGTGTATGTGGAAATGCTATATAAGTATCTTCAATCTTGTGGGAGGGAGGTCATCCTTCAATGGATACCATCACACCTACAGATTGAAGGTAATGAAAGAGCCGATATGCTTGCGGAACGGGGTTGTTTGATTGAGGATGTAAATGAATATGAATTCATGGATGCCAGAGACGTACTTCGCATATTTCAGGTGAATCTGTGGAGAAAATGGGAGAGAAAGTTTGTTGAAAAATGTCAGGTGAAACGTAAGAAGTACTTTGAGTATGTTAGGTCTCCTTTAACCGTTCTTTAAGGTGCTAAAACGAGATACAAGAATGTTACGAACTATGGAACGAGTGAGATTGAATCATGGAAATTGGAAAGAATGTTTGAAGAAAAGCAATTTGGTTGTGTGTGAATTATGTGAAAGCTGCTTGGTTGTGGAGGACATCGAACATTTGATTCTGAAATGTTCTGCATTTATCGAGAGCAGACAAATGTTCGATGTTCTATTGAGTGCAAGTAAAGGATGGTTAAATTTTAAGGGCCGACGTTGAATGTGAACCACTCCTAAACGTCAAGTTTTTTTCTGCCTTTAATTTGACATTTCTCAATTTCAGACTAACTCAATTTGAACCATGGAAAGATACACAATCGAGCAACGCGTTAAAGTTATTCAGGCATATTATGAAAATGGGCGTTCAAATCAAAATGCATATCGTGCACTTCGTGATTTTTTCGGTCAATTTAATCGTCCAAATGTGCGTATAATCGGCAAAATCGTGCAAAAATTTGAGCAAACCGGGTCTGTAGGAGATTTTAAAACACCAGTGCATGCTCGTACAGCTCGTACAGCAGAAAATATTGCTGCTGTTCGCGATAGTGGGGCTGAAGAGCCGTCCACCTCAACTCGTCGTCGTGCCCAACAATTGCACCTCTCACGCTCGTCGTTGATGAACATTATGCATAAAGACTTGCTTTTACACGCTCATAAGGTGCAATTGACTCAAGAACTAAAGCCTCTTGACCATTCCAAACGTCGTCAATGGTCAGAATGGTGGCAAGAAATGGCAACAGTGGATGATCAATTTTCGAAGAAAATCATCTTCAGTGATGAGGCACATTTTCACCTCAGTGGGTTCGTCAATAAGCAGAATTGCCGCATTTTCGCGAATCATAATCCAAGAGTGATTGTCGAAAACCAATACACCCACAAAGAGTGACTGTTTGGCGCGGTTTATGGGCTGGCGGCATCATCGGGCCGTATTTTTTCCAAAATGAGGCCGGTCAGGCAGTTACTGTGAATGGCGTTCGCTATCGTGAGATGATAACGAACTTTTTATGGCCCGAATTGGAAGATATGGATGTGGACGATATGTGGTTTCAACAGGACGGTGCCACTTGCCACACAGCTAACGAAACAATGGCTCTTTTGTGCGACAAATTCAATGGCCGTGTTATCTCACGTAGTGGCGATGTCAATTGGCCGCCAAGATCATGTGATTTGACACCGTTGGACTTCTTTCTTTGGGGTTATTTGAAAGAAAAGGTGTACGTCGATTAGCCAGCAACAATTCAAGAGCTAAAGGATGAGATAATTCGGCACATTAACGGCATAGAACCTCAATTATGCCTAAGCGTCATCGAAAATTTGGATCATCGGGTGGAGGTGTGCCGCTGAGGTCGCGGCGGCCATTTGGCCGATATTTTGTTCCATACATAATTGAACCATACCATATTATCATAATAAAAAGAATTGACAATAATTTCCTAAATAATTTGAGTTTTATTCAAAATCAACATCGGCCCTTAAAATTTAACCACCCTTTAGTTTGACTGAATTATTACGAATGGGAATGAACGTATATAAGAATGTGTATGAATTTATTAGAACAAATCAGATAGAAGTGTGAAAGGGGGTCGATGTATGCTAGGCGTATGAAAAGAAATTAAAATTTTTAAGAAAGGTTTTGGGTTTGCATCCGTATAAAATTGTTCTCAGTCAAGAACTGAAGTCATTGGACCACCGTAAGCGTCGTGAATTTGCTGATTTTGCCTGAGAACAATTTGAAAACGATAACGATTTTTTTAAGAAAATCATCTTCTCCGATGAGGCTCACACTCAAAACAGTCGATTCTGGTGCGAAGAAAATCCACAAATTATTCATGAAAAACCATTACATTCACCTAAATTGACAGTTTGGTGTGGTTTTTGGTCTGGTGGAATCATCGGTTCGTATTTTTTTCGAAATGAAACTGGTGACAACGTTACTGTCAATGGAGATCGGTATGGATCGATAATAACCAACTTTTTATGGCCGAAATTGGAAGAAGTTGATCTTAACAACATTTGGTTCCAACAAGTCGGGGCTACGTACCACACAGGTAGCTCCGAGCTATTTTAATCCAATAACTCCTATTTTTCGTCAACCAGGGTAAAATTTGTCGCTGAACACCAGCTTTCAGGAATTATTTTCGAATAACAAGACGCTTTCATAACAAGATACTTTAAAATATCAATATGTAATCCTTCCTACTGAACTGTGTCAAAAATTACAAGTGTTTTGGTGCTACATATTCTTAACATATTTTCCACATTTTGGTTATGTCTGTTATTATTGTTTACGAAAGCAGAAGGAAAGCGCACGAAAAGCTCAAGAAAAACAAAATCATTGAGTTTTACATACTTCGTACATACATACTCGTATAATATATTCTTGAAACATATAAAAATATGTTTTTTTGGGTGCGGCATGTTTTTTTTTATTGACCATTTTTATTATTACAAATCTACATAAGTTTTAGGTGTATTTCGGTTGTAAATAAGCTTCACATTTATATAATGAGTATATAGTTTTTTTTCAGAACGGAAAGCCGAAAAACTTAAACCAAATAATAATATTTTACTATTCATGGAAGAAGGAAAAATGTTTCAACATTTTTAAATGTCAATATTGTAAATGACTTCAGACGACTCACTCGGCTTGAATTTTATTACACAGCAAAAAGATTCTTAATGATAATAATATGTAGAATGAAAAAACCAAAGTGAAAAGCGGAATAAGGTGTGTGTAATCTTATACATATAAACGAGTAAATTTTGTTGCCTTAAGATTTTCAAAATGGAAAATGTATATAAGATTATATATTCTATTAATAAAAAATGTATATAAATATTAATAAATATTGATTTTACCATATTTTCTTGTTTAGTTTATGATTTCCAAGATTTTTGATGAATTATTATTTACTCCACACATCATAAACATGAAATCGTACTCGTCTTCCATATAAATATAACGTATATGTAAACAACACACATATACCGAATATAAATCACTTTTTAATAAACAACTAAAAGCTCATTTTGTGGCCGGCGAACAGAAAAACCTTACAACTTAACCCTTAAAAACGAATCGGTTTTTTCGCAAACTACAAATAATTTCAAATCACTTCCACACAATATTTTTCCATCAATCTAATATTACACCACACACTGACAAAAAAAACTACACCATTTTTCACAAAACCAAAATAATAAATTTTCCAATAAAAAAAAAAAAGAAAATTGCAAACAACTTTTTTTTTGTATATACACTTTTATGTTTGTACCGCCCGACGATAAAGTATATTTTCCACTTTATGTGATGAATAATTGAAACGTATGATTAGAAATAAATTCCATTGCAATAGGAAAACTGTATTATCCTTTTTCTTTTAATTCTCATTTTTTCAAATTAACATAAAATTATAATTAAAATATAAATTTGCCTATGGTAGGTGGTAAAAATACTACCGTACACAACTCTTTTTAAATTTAATTAGTTTTCATAATTTACACATATTTTATGTCAACACACACGCCGCCGAACACATACACAACGAATATTTTCACGCAATTAAAATGAAAAGAGAGATTTTTTATAATTAAAATGATTTTTTTTTAAATTAAATAAAAAAAAAACAAAAACAAAACAAGTTGTTGTTATTTTAAAAAAAAAAAACTTAAATTTTATAAATTTTTCGGGAAAATGTTTTCAGTTGCGCGTTTAACGGAAAACTAAAAACGAGAAAGAAAAATATATTTTACATTTGTTTTTTGCTTTTTGTTTTTTTTTTTTTTTATAATGTGAGAGAATTTTTCTTTTAGTATTTTGTGCTTTTCTAAATTTCGCAAATGTTTTGGTTTTTCCAATGTACTGTTGTCTCGCTTTAGTTTTACATGCCAAAATAGGTTTACATGTTTATAGTTAAACCCACCGAAATAGAGTTGTTAAATACATTCTCGTCTTCCATTCATTGTATTCCAACATTTTTTTTTTTGGCACTTGGGGTTTTTGAATAGTCTTAGATCAGTTTATAATTAATTTTATGAATAGGTCGTAAAATATTACCATTAATACAGTGTGGCAATGAAAAAGTGTAAATATCAGAATCTTCAATAAAAAGTTCAGTTAAAATATATTTTAGGTCGTCCATTAACTTAGATTTAGTCAAAAGAATGTTAATCGTTAAATGTTTGAAATGACATGCCATCTTAGCAAGTATGGTCAGTTAACAGTTTGTAGCGTATCGACAATATTACTGCTTGTTGGGCAAATGTCAATGTAATAAATATGGAAGGCTTTTTCACATAGACGAGTAGTATATTGGATTGAGACTAGTGCGCCTACCGCGGGTCGGAGCTTGTCCACTAATTCAAAACAATATATTTTAATAAATGAGAAGCGAAGTCTTTACTTTTAACTTTATTATAAAATTTTTACAGTTTATTTAGTAAAATTACTTGATTCAAGTAAATGCTGCATTTCAGTATTTTATGTTTACACTCTTGGTCAATAACCCAAGTACAAGCAATTATATTTCCGCATTTTATGGTTATGATTTTCTGTTACCAGTTGGATTGGTAAAATATTCTCGGGCCTAGCTGTTGATTGGCTACGGATCTGGAAGTGGATCAGCTGTAGCAATTTGAGTTGTTCTTCTGTGTTTCACATATATGATAAATGACGTAAGATGTTGTGTAGTGATGAACGTTATACATGTTTTCATCGGTCGCTAATGCCCTTAGAATCCTTTGTTAATTTTGAATTGACACCGATTTGATTATAAAGATGATTATCAAGATCCTTGCGTTGCGCCGATACAACGCGTTCATTTCACAACTAGTTCACAACTAGTTGGCACGGTCCTAGTTTACTAGGTTGATACAAGCATTCAGTTCTTCGGAAGAGAGACGTATATAGTCATTCTCCTGTATCACAATCAATTAATAACTCGATGATGGCTTGATGTATATGTAGTCTGCTGATGAATCGTTGTGACTGCCATTGCGTGGTATATGTTGTATCGAGTCCTCTGTACTAATGGAATTTTGATCTCGAATATAACTTTTGCCTCAATTTTTATGGTTTTGACGGTGGCTATTTTATAGATGGCATAGCCTGACTTGGTTTTAAATTGAATGATTTGTGTGACTTGCTCTTGAAGTTGATGTGGAGTTAGGATCAAGAGATCGAGTGTGCCTATATTATTGCGGCTTGAAAGTTTCGTAGTTTCATCATCTCCAGCATAGTGTGTATTGCAAGGTCGGTAAATTCTTCATGGAACAGGATGGTTGTTAGAATTTGATTATATGCCTAGAATTTCTGTGTTGTTTCATGACGTTGATAGTCGACTCTACTATGGACATCTGGTTTTGTAATGATTCATTTTGGTGCTGCTGGTTACCATTTAATTTTTCTATGCTTTTCTTGTAGGTTTTTCCATCTCTTTGATCTAGCACCCCGAATAGTTCGTTGGCAATTGTACTTACAAAATCGAAGGGCGCTCTTCTTCTAGAGGTGATTTTATTTCCACCTAAGGCGTTTAATACTTCGGTTTGTTCATTTAATTCTACGTGGAGTGTTCTTATGTGAGTGTGTGCTGGTTGTATAGGCGTTTTATTCGAACAAAGGCTGTCTAGTTGATGAGCAGCTTTCGCAAAGTGACTTAGTTCCGCCCAATACGAAGTGAGGTTGTAATAAGTTATAATCCTCTATTCTCCGTTGACTAGCCTTGCTTGACCAATTTTATCATAGTAGATCCCGGGATGAGAGGAAAATCTCGATATATATTGTTGGTGTTTCTGCTGCTACTAGTCCTAATGCATAGATTAATGCGATACTGTAAAGTAGCAGCTGCGTCTATTTGCGTCTCCTCTGACGAAGGTACCTTCTTGCATGGTCCATCGTCCTCAATCGGCAAACGACTGATCTTTGTGATTGACCTTTTTAGTAATCCTCCGTTGGTGTTCTTTACTGTTACGGTTCTAACAAAAACATCGTTCCCACTATGTACCTCGTGGGTCCTTCCTAGAGACCACTTCCCCGTAGGCATCATCCTTAATGAACACTAGCTCTCCTTTCGCTATATTTTGTTCTGGTTTGTTCCATTTGCTTCGCTTCTGTACTGATAGTATGTATTCGGTTAGCCAGATCTTCCAGAATTCTTGTGTTATTTTCTGCAGAAGTCTCCATCGTGCTCAATGGCTAATGTTTTGATTTAAGTGGCGGAAATGTCTGGGTGTTAAAGTTGTGAAGTCATTGGGATCTGATAATAATTGGAGAACAACATCTAACGTTTGAAGATATGATAAACAATTTTTGTCATCTCTTCAAACGTTAGATGTTATTATTTTTCTACGTAGGTGATACTTGACGGATTTAACTGCCGCTTCTCATAGTCCACCCATGTGCTCTGCTCTTGGTGTTATATACTGCCATTGGAAACAGGGCTCTGACCGTTCTTCATAAGTTTTGAAGTCCCTATAAAGTTAGAGCCACAGTCGCTGTAGAGGTCCGAACAATTACCTCGACATGTTGTGAAGCGTCTAAACGCTGCTAAAAAAGCTTCAGATGACAAGTTGCTTACTACTTCTAAGTGAACGGCTTTTATTGCAAAATAGACTAAGACTGCTAAATAGCCTTTGTAGCTTTTGTTACCTCGTCCAGGTGAGAATCGAAGCTGAGAATGCCCAGCATAATCCACTTCTGTATGAATGAATGGTCGTGTTGGAGTCACTCTTGACCTAGTGGCCGTGCTTGATGTTTGTAGCAAACTATACATTTATTGATGAAAGTTTTTACTGCTAATGGACTCTTTATTATCCAATATTTCCGGCGAATGAAAGCTAGTGTGTTGTATAATTATTAGATGTTAAATGTCGAAACACACTCTGGCGTTAGACATCCTTCCCCCTACTCGCAACAATCCGTCTTTGCCTATTTCCGGATTAAGGATACGTAGTTTTGATTCACTATGTTTGCCATGGGTTTATCAAATGTTCCAAAGCAAAACTCTTGTGTTAACTTTAAGGCTAAATTTAAACTGTCGTTAAGTTCTTTAGTGGTCAGGTAGCGATAACAGGTAACATAGCGATGCTCCTTATTGCTTTTGTGAACAATGAACATCGTTCTATCAAAGCCAGTATGACGCTTTCTTCTTTGGTTGCCGTAGTGAATGAGCATACTTGGTTCCTGGACTCTTCTGTGGTCTCTTCAACTTGTGGTTGTAAGGCATATTCGAAAGAGTCTCTGAGCCAGCTTGGTCCGTTCCACCAGAGAGGGTGATCTATTAAACTGGTAGGATGCAATCCTCTCGATGCACAATCCGCTGGATTTTCTTCAGATTTCACGTACCCCATTGCACTGGAGACAATACGGATTGGATTTCCACTATCCTGTTTGCAACGGATCCGTCCATGCAAATGTTTTGATCTCTGGTTCTTGTAACGCTCGTTTAGTTTTCTTGATTAATTTTGATAGTAATACAGCTGCACATAATTCCAATTTGGATTTTAACGGCGCAACCTTTGTTTTAGCAGTGACTAGAATTACTTTGCTTTGGTTGTTTGTAATTTTAGATTTGTAGTAAATTACTGCTGCATATGCGTCTTCTGATGCATCACAGGAGCCGTGTAACTCGCCTGTGTTATCTGTGTTGTGGTTTAGCCATCTTTGTGACTTTACTTTTTCTAACATCTGCAATTGGGTGGCATAGCAAATCCAGTTTGCTTCTAATTCAGTGGACAGTTGTGTGTCCCAACCTGTTCCTAATGTCCATAGTTGGTGCCAGCCGCCCAATGGGGTCAAATAGTTTGGTTGTTTCGCATAGCACTTTTCTCTTTGTTATAGCTGTTTCGATATTTAGTGGTTTGATTTTAAACTGGAAAATATCTTCTGTAGGATTCCATAAAATCCCGAGGGTTTTAATAGTTTCCCCTAATTCTGTTTCCTAGTATCTATTTCCTAGTATCTGCTGGTTGTTGCTGCTCCATTCCCGCAGATTGAAACCTCCTTGCCTCAAACATTTATCTACTTATTCTTGCATCCTCCTAGTTTGTTTGTTTGTTTGTCATCGACATAAAAATCTTCAGCGACAGCTCTTTTTGCAGCTGTGGATGTATCGCTCTTATCTTGCGCTAGCTGACGTAGGGCTCTTGTGGCTAGATATGTAGCTGAAGCTGTCCCATACGTAACAATTTTCAGCTTGTACCTGCTAATTGTGCCTATGTTATTTCTCCATAGTATCAACTGATAGCTTTGATCTGGAGGGCTGATTTGTATTTGCTAAACATCTTTTCGATGTCAGCTGTAAACACGAACAATATATCTACGAGTGGTTGTTGTATTATGGGGCCGGTGTGGAGCAGGTTATTTAACGATATTCCAATGGACGTTTTAGCTGAAGCGTCAAAGACTACTCTGAGCTTGGTTGTTGAGCTATCATGTTTGAGTAATGCATGATGTGGCAGAAAATAGTTTCTACCTGCATTACCACGTCGGTTTATGTCTACCATATGATCCAATTTAATGTATTCTTCAACGAAGCTTCTGTATTCATTCCTCATCTGTGGGTGTTTATTTAGTTGTTTTTCCAGTTGAAGAAGGCGGGCTGTAACTATTTTCCTGGATTCGTCTAATATTAACTCGTCGCTTTTAAATGGTAATGCGACCTGGTATGCATCATTTTCTATTATTTTGTAGTTCTTATGAAAGTGCTCTCGCATTTCTGTTCATCACTGGTAAGTTCCCATTCTACTTGGGCTTCTTCAGTTCTCCAAAACATTTTGAGCTGATTTTCTAAGCAATTTAGATATCATAGATTTTATGTGGTGATGTTGGATACTTGAGCTTTTGAATTTTCCAAACACAATCCATCCTAATTTTGTTTATTGTGCAATTGGTTGTTCTGGATTTCCTTCTATAATGTCACTCAATACGATCTTTGGATAATAATCTGCTCCAAGCAACATGTCTATGAGATCCGGTGTGTTATTGTTTGGATCTGCATGCTCTAAGTTGTTTAAATGTTCCCAGCCTTGGGTTTGTATCCGTTTTTCTGGTAGCAGTGTCGTGAGTTTTTCAAATACTAAACCATCTAAGTGTAATTCAAATTCGGATGCTCTAACAGGTTGGATTTTGAGGCTCATTATTTTCTTTACCTCCCCAATAATGCAACCACCGACTCCAGCTATTTTGGTACATATTTTCTGCTCCTTCAGCTTCAATTTGTGAACTGTTTCCTCGGTAATGAAAGTTGCTTGAGATCCTGAGTCAATCAGGACTCTTAAATTCGCGTGGCTTCCATTATTATTAGCTGATTTAACCATTGCTGTTGCTAACAATACGTGTTCTGTATCGTGATCTACGTTGGTTATTAGTTTAAAAAAATTTACTTTACCCGTGCTCGTGGTTTGTATTTTGGGTTTTGCTGTATGCAAAACAGTATGATGTATCCCATTACAGATCAAGCATTTTATCTCTTGGCCGCAATGGTACGTTTGATGTGCAGATGATAGGCATCTTCTGCATAGCACTATTTGGTTTTTATATGTTGCTGACAGCTGCTTGAACCGTGGACAATGGTCTAATGTATGGTTCATATGGCAATATATGTAAATCTCGCGTAGAGTTGTTGTCTTACCACTTACTGCTTTGGTTGTTGCGATTGATTTTTGACCTATATATGATGCTTCCAAGGACTTAAAGTGTTGTTCAAGAAGCTTCTGAAATTCAGTTGGGTCCTGGAGCGAACTTTTATATAATCGTCGTGTTTCACTGTCTAATTTTTTGGATAATGTGAAAATTAGAAATGAATTCCAGGATTCTACGTTTATTCCTGGGCTTCTGATTGCGTGTATGCACTCATTAGTTGTGTCGTGCAAATTTCTAAATGCGGCTGCTGATTCTGTATTAATTGATGGTTGGTTTAGCAATGTATTTAGCTAAGCTGATATGATTTGTTGTTGTATCTATTGTTTAAGGTACTCCAGGCCATTTTATAATTATCAGCGATTGATTCCAAGTTGCCTATTAGTTTAGCTACGGATCCACTAAGATGGTTTTTTTATCTGTTAGACGTTTGAATATTTCAGAAATAGTACTCCATTTCATGAAATCTCCATAAAACTGGATTATTTCAATCGGTTTCAGCTTTATTTCTCATGTTATGCGACTGGTAGCTGCTGTTCCTTCCATCGCAGTGGTCATTTCGATTGTCATCTTTATGTAACTTTCTTTTAACGCTTCATAACCCCCTCTTGTCTGAGGCGTCGACACAAAGCTCTTCATGCCTATCAATTATTTGATTCATCACCCGCTGTATATACTGTATGGCGAATTGCATAACTTGCTTGCCTTGTTTTTCATCCAAGACGTTTTTGGCCTTCACTATTTCTCCTTCATTTGAAGGTTGTTGCTTTGGTCTATCGGTGTGTTGGTTTTTTGTACGAGCTTTTTATTAGAATCGCCTCGGATGCTATGAACTCCATGCTGCACGCTGGTGATAGCGGTGTTGGATTGTTTAATCGCTGGCACATTTCTTCTATATGTTTTTTGTATGTTGCCGCCACTATATCTCTTTGGTTGGTGTATGGGATGATCTTTATTGATTGGTGAAACAAGGTTGTATATTTCTTTATCCGTTTTTACGAACTCTATCTTCGTTTCCTTCGTCTATCTTCGTTTCCAAATATTTACTCGTCTTACGAGATGGTCCGTCTCTGTTGTAATTGCTCTCGAATTGAGCAATTGTTCCTCTAATAATTTCTTGTTGATCACGTAAGTTATCCATTATGGCCGGTTGTTTTGTGACTGTTGAATGATGATACTCTGTTGTTGAGAATTTCGCTGGTTGTTATTTAGCCTTGTTTTCGATGGATTTGTTAGTTACTGGACTTCTCGTGGACTTCTCGCTCTAGGACAACATCGTCAGCCATCCTGTACTGATCAAAGAACTGTACTGATCAAAGAATATACAATGGAGCCAGATGGATATATAGTTGGACTACATTTAGATCAAGGATAGTCGAGGCATCGCGACATCCAAACATAAAAATTCGGTCCAGCTTCTAAAACGGAAAACAAGAACCAAAAGTTAAACAAAACAAGTGAACAACCCAATTCCTCAAATAGAAAAATCATATGCTCACACTCGGCATCATCTTTGGGATTCTTGGAAACTGCCGTTAGTAAGTATTTTAACGACTATTTGATACTTGAAAAATTTGACAACTATTGTCGAGCAACCTAGGGATAAATAAGCATATTTAACTGGGTTGACAGAATAGAGCCACTTAGTGAAATGTAGAAAAAAATACAAAAAAAATGTTTCCTTCAATGAACATGTTTTGTTTCAAAATTTTGGGATTTTTAGTAATTAGAAGGGCCTCATTTATTGGAAATCACTTCATAAACCCGGTTAGGCACTGGATCATAAAGTGATTGTAAATAATTTAATGAAATTGTGGGCCACACTACTTTAATTGCCTCGTAAACTTTTCTCACCAATCGCATCGCTAGATATTCTCCATTGTGTTTAAGTTCGGCGAATACGGGCGAATCGGTCCAAAAAAGTTACGGCATTGTAGGAAAGCCCTTTCCAGAATGTTTTTATATGCGACTTCGAGGCCTATTTGCATGTCTCAAAACTAAAATTTGTGTTCCGTAATAGGAGACTGCCCCCAGACCATTATGCCGCCTTATCTAAAACCATCCGGGCCATCAAAATTATTTATTTCTCATCGGAGAACACGACCCTTTTCCACTCGTTAGTCCACGATATTGTATTCTTAACAAATTTTTGGCGTTCCACTTTTCTCTGTGAATTAAGTGGTGTTTTTTTAAGTTTTCTTTGCTTAAGATGCTTGGATGACGTAATGTTACGTCTTATTGGTGATACACTAGCTGTAAGCCCGATTTCTGCTTTAATTTTAGCTGGCGGTTTCCTGGCATTCACAGAGTTTTGTCTCTATCCATTTATGTGCCGCATGTGACTCCCAGAGCGCGGCTCGGTTGACGAACGGTCGTGCATTTCAGCATTTAAACCTGGAGTTGCATCCCGAAAATGGGAGATATTCTATAGCTGTACAATGTGTTTTTACACTAACATTGTTACACTCATTTTGGACACAAAAAAACCGAAAAAAGTTGAAGAAAAAATAGAATTGATGACAAGGGAAAACGCAATCCCTGATACAAAAAGAGATAGCATGCTCTATTAGGAGGGAACGAGTGGAATAATCTAGTTGGTGGTACCCCAACATGGCGGACCGCCAACATTCTAACTAGTCTTTTGGTTCTACAGGGATCTCAGCAAAAAATTATTCATTACTGCCTGTAGAGTTGGAGCGGGTATTGCCTCAATTATCGCTCGAATGGATTGCTTTAAATCATTCAAATTTATTGGTTTTGGTTTGTAAACTTCCTGTTTGCAATAACCCCACAAGAAAAAATCAGGCGCAGTAAGGCCAGGAGACCTGGGGGTCAACAGAATGTGTAGTTTCTTGAAATCAGCTTATTGGAAAATTTTTGCTGCAATTCTGTCAGTTTTGACGGGCTATGTGAGGTGTTGCACCATCTTGTGTGGTTTCAACACAGAGTTGAAAGTGATTATCTTTCGGTGTAGTTCTGGATAAAAAAAACTCTTTCAATATTTTTAAGTAACGGTCTGCAGTGACCGTAACAGTAACACCGTTCTCTTCGAAAAAGTAAGGCCCGACAATGCACTTTGATGAAACTGCACACCACACTGTTACGCAAACTGGACATAATTCCGCCTCATGGAGTATCTGTGGCTTAGAATCACTCCATATTCGACAATTTTGTTTATTAACATTGCCGGGTAGATCAAAATGGGCCTCGTTAGACATAAAGAGACAGTTTAAGACGTTTTCGTCCTCTTCCACCATTTGAAGGATCTTCTGGCCAAATTCCAATCGAATCGGCAAGTCTGCTGCGTTGAGTTTGTTTGCTATTTGAATTTTATAAGGGAATAAGTTCAAATCTTTGTGCATAATTGTCTGCAATGACTGTCTGCTGATACCCATTTAAGCAGATAAGCTCCTTGTCGAAACTCTGGAATTGTCTTGTATCATACAGTCCAAATTATTTTCTTAGTGTACCAATTCTCTATTTTCGTTAAATTTAAAAATCAATCTATAAAATAAAAAACAATTGGAACAGATTAATTACATAGAAAAAAAGTTATTAATTTTTTTTTTGGGTAGCAGCTTTCATCAGCCACCCTGTATATAACCTAAACGGATTGGCTGATCCGGGTGAAACTTCATACTTAAGCTAAAATTTGCGAAGGCAAGCAATTTGCCTTGATCGCTGAAGAAGTAAAAAGTAAATCCAAAATTCCAATGCTAACCCTCAAAATCCAAAAAATTTTAAGTTGATCTCCAACAATTATATTTAGTTTTACTATCCGGCGATCTATCATGATCGACGGTGATGAAGCAAGAAAGCAAAATATTTATGTTTACACTTCATTTGCAATGAAACGCTTCAACTTGTTTGCAGTTTGCACAGCGTATTAAGCTCTTCATCGATAAATATATGGTGGCCCATGACACATTGCAGATAGAATTTTGTTGAAAACGAGGCGAGCGTGAAGGAACAAACGTCCATTAAATTTTATCCTTCTGACACATATAATTGGTATTTTGGTGCAAACTTGACTCTTGTAGAAGACTATTAAACTGGTGCAACCTTTTCGCGTAAGCCTCGAGTAGCAAAAAACCTCGAAAAACACCAAGAAATGCAGCTAGTGAAAGACGTGCGATAAGTTCCAAATGGACAGCGTTTGTTTCAAAGCAGACGAAGATGCACATGTAGGTGTTGATTGGTGCTCTGTCACGAACTCGTTGGCAAAAATCAATCACAACACAGTTAAATGGAGGTGTTGGCTCAACTCGCTCCTTTGGTAAATTTCCCATTCGCAAGATTATTGCAGTAGCCACTAATTTGCCAAATCGATTCGACCACTAATTTGCCAAAACTGCTCACGCACAGTAACCAATAACTATGGGGCCGATTTGAAGGTCCTGTGAATAAACTTAAGAATGTTTTGCTAATTAGATAGAAAGGAGGGAGTAGGAGGGAATATTTTAAGGAATAATGAAGTGATGAGAATCGTAGTCTGCTTTCGACTCCAATAAGGCCTCTTTTATCTAGGAATAGTGATAAAATTTTCAACTGGTTGTAGTCGAACTTTCACATCCGGAAAGCATTCAAATTGAACAAGATGAATAATCATTTTTAATCCTTCTTCGAAATCAGTGCACGTTAGAGGTAGTAGTAACCATCACATTCATAGCCTTTTTGTATTCGCGGTGTTCTGGTGCGTAGCTGCTTGATATATTCAATGGTAGTTACGTGGTAAGCCCTCTAAATATTATAAGATTGGTGGTCCAGAAAACCAAAATTTGAAATTAATCATCGTTACTCATCATACGCCGAGAGAAGATATTTGTAGGGTTCTGGTGAGTGTGGATGCGTCAATTCTTATATGTTTGGCACTCTGTTGGCTACAAAGATTTTCAAGGTTGATGGAGGCGAATTTAACCAATGCAGCACGATCGTTGAGTCAGTCATATAGATGATGACACTGAGTGTAAAATTTACAGTGGCTCGATTTTGTGGTACCTACTGAGCTAGCAATAATACTCTGAACGTGCTATACAAAAGTTGCACAAGAAACCGCCCATTTATTTATGCGCACCTGGTGTAAATTGCAGCTCCGTAGGCAGATTCACTAGCATTTGCGAAACCGTGGAGTCAATTAATCTTCTCGGGACAATATCGCCAAATAAAGTGTGGTGGAGAGTTGAGTCAGATCCTTTAAATTTGACCTGAACATTTGCCAGTAAGTAAGGTAGTTCATGGGGATGTTGTATTTAATACGCCGGAAAAACTCGATTCATTTATTTTTTTTGCATTGTTAAGTAAGATCACGAAATTTTACCAAAATCAACCGAATTGCGTTGAAAATATGAAAATGCAACCTTGCAACCTTGGAATAAAAATAGCAATCTGTCTAATAACCAACTAAGATTTAGTTTAAAATGCCCAATCCCCAAACCGGTCTGATTAACAGTGAGAGCCTCTTCCCAATCCAATTTCACCTGCCACAACGTCTGCATGAAAAGTTTATCAAACTCACTTTCACCAAATTTCAACAGGCGATACTAGTTCAAGTGGATCAAAGTTGTGCGATTTCCGAAATGATAATGCGTTTGTCAATTTGGTTTGGTTTACAAACGGCACTACACAGACGGAAATATGTCTCTTTGAGGCTGCCAAAATATACCCAACGAAACGCAACAATTCTTCACGATGTTCTGGCGGTATATCAGCACTGAGATCTGTATCGTTGGCACGCCATTTACCCAATTTCACACCACATGTAGACAAAGCTTTAATTATCGCTTATTTCAGCTTGTTTCCTTCTGTTAACGAGTTGCAGTCACTTAACATGTTATCGACATATATAATATCCCGAATTGCATCTTGTGAAAGAAAGAGATCTGCCAAAGTATCATAAGTCATCGGTGTCTGAAGTGTCTCATGGAGGTTATTTTGCCAGTATATCAGCTGCAGTTGGAGTCTCCAAGGCCTACACATATCTGGCGACACATATGTTCACATGTCCCAGGATATAGTCGTCTAAGAATGCCTTGTAGGCAGCATGAAGTAGTTGATCTCTACACAGTCTCTTCTCCAATAAATACAGCTCGGCTCGGCTCAAAAGTACAAATACTATCTAGCTCCCGCACAGTAATTTGACATCATTGGCTGTAGTTGTATCCAAATGCTCGAGCCTGCCTGTCCCATCGATGAACCAATTTATGCAAATCATATTTGGAAAATATTTCTTTTACGAGAAACACGATGATAAGCTAAAAGATTATTAATTAATTTTGCAACAATAATGGTCCAGGTCAGTTTTTTGAAAATTTTGTGTTTGGGATTGTGTGTTTTGCGTGTGTGTGTTTTTTCTTGTGTGTAGAGATGATGGATGAAATCCATCATGAACACCGCTGTGCGGATGACACAGGAAATCCACCACAACAGTGTGAAACTCTTACTTACTCTAACCGCCTTCTAAATCCTTGTCCACCGTTACGACCAGTAGGTATTTAGGTATTACTTTGAATGGATGGACTCTGTACTAATGTATATCATCACATCTCCCACGCAACTGCTGGGGATTTATGCTGCAAAATTTGCGATAATGATAAGAAACCCGTTCTTGCGGAGAGGTCCACGGGACTTTACTCAGTAGAACGCACGGATTGACATCTTCGGAAACTACTGTGGGACTACTATGTTTCGCATTGAAAACCAAACAACCCAGAAAATGGGTGAATTGCTTAAGTGGCTCGTTTGGAAGTGCAGAACAATTGTAGATCTGGATTGCTCCAACATATCCGATGAAACTCTGCGAGCTATTTTCAATAGCGAAACCACCGTATGTCCAGATAACAGCCTTACCGCAGCTACTAGCCCATTCACTATCATCCAAGTCCCTACTTTGTTCACTTAATATTGTGGAAACTGGTTTCAACTCATGGCTTCGTTGTGATTTAATTTTAATTGAAGTATAGATTTTCTTGCACACAGCTTCTCGATTTTACAATCGTTTACCTTTTGGCATTGAACTTTTGACTTTACAGCACCTGAAGCACAGGCTTGAAAATTCGTTGTCGCTTTTTTATGCGGCCTGTCGGTGGCTAGGTTTTCAGCATTTATAGCATCTCACTGCGGGCTTACTACTTCATGAGTACTTTTAGGAAGAACCCATATAAGTCTAACCTAGCCTATACGGGTTCGAACAATCTTATCAATCGCGATCTGCGTTCGTCTGTGCGCAGGTGTAAATCTGCTCACAATATTCTTATCTAAGTTTTCCCGTTCTTCAAAGGCTTTAGTCGTAGAGAGGTAGAGACTTCCTTCTTTCTTGTGACTACCGCGTATCGAATTTAGATTGATATTACCGCTGATTTTAATATTTTCAATATCTTTGTGCAGGAAGATGGTCTTTTGGTTTTGATCCAGATGAACTTGAAGTGCAGCTGGCCTTTATAGTCTTTCACGGCGCTTTTTGGGTTTCCTCTTCATGATCTGCGTCTCATTATTCCCTTTTATATTACAAATACCTTCAGTGCTTTTATTTAATGTAAAATATGGCACTGTACTTCATTTGTCCAGCATGGATGTGTCATCTGCGTAGAACTAGTAAAGATGGTGCAATCGCCCTTCGGTTCTTCTGTACTTATGCGAGATTTTTATTTCCTTTCTAATTGCCTTCTTTTCAGTCTTTTGTGACCTTTGACACAATTCATTATAATTCCTGATAATCAGGAAGGAAACGACAATCGAATGCCCCCCTCCTTCTTTGGTTGAAGTTTTCTGATTAAAACTTATCGTCAGCTCGTCCTAAACCTTGTCGTCAAAACCTTGTCTTTTTGCACGAAGACGGCAAAACCTTTCATTGATTTGAAAAAGGCGGCTGGAGATTGGTGGGACGGTTTTTGGGCTGTCATAAGATTAGTTAGCAACTCGTGACACTTGACGGTCCAATGCGGATAAAATATTTGCTGCGAGCCTGCGAAACAATTTTTTGATTAGTCAACTCCATTGTATGGACACATCCTATGAAATTATAAGCCAAATTTAGCATGTGTTGATTTCAAAAAGACGGGCTCGAGTCCATAAAAGCCCAAACGCAAGTTTCCAACGATCATCACTTGATCATCGCTATGAAAGATAAGAATGCAGGTAAATGAACTAAATGTTTTGACTGTAAAGGTTTAATAAATTAGCATAAAGGCTGTAATATCAGGACTATGTCACTACAGCATTGGGAGTTACACGCCGGATCCTGTGATCTCTGTTTGTAAAGTGCAAACATAATGTAAAGAGACATGCTCACCAAGTGATCATCACCACAAAAGTAAAGGTGTCCTTGCAAGCAGAATAGCTAAGCAAATGTTTATTTCGGAAAAGGGCGAATACTGGAAACCCGGGGTCTTAAAATTACGACAATTCAGTAATGAGCAAGATTTTACTTTCTTTTACGTACTAAAATAACGTAAAATAATCACGAAAATTTTTAATCTCGAGATGTTTGCAGATTTACCATTCGCTATCTCACCGAGCCAAAAATGTAGTTTGTTAAAAATCTCTGTAAATGTGTGAGTGATGTCTCACTCTGGTTGTTGATAGGACACATGTTTATCATTCGTTGTGATGAGAATCATTCAGCGTGACCCAGCCATCTAATTCGGTTGCTGATTTAATGAATCCGATAATATTGCAATCTCCCGGGAGACGTTGGATATCGAAATTCATTCGAATCCGATATTCGTTGTTCGCAACCTTAGCTGAACCATAAATTGATCGAATGACCTTGTAAAGGGGGAGCTTACACGACTGAAAACGATATTTTGTTCACAACAATCTTGACTGCGTATAGAAGACTCGATGTCCAGCTGCTACGCGAGCCTTAATATCTGCCTGGTCGTCTGTTCTGAGAGTTACCGTATCGATGCTTCTTAAATAAACGGTATTATGTTATCGTTGATATCATAAGAAGCAGGTTATCATCTATATCCTACCACGTGCTCAAGCGCCGGGTTAAGCAGCATAGGCTCGAGCGCATCTCCCTGTCGCACACCTGATGTTATCTCGAAGGGATCAAAAACAGTTCACGTTGTTGAACGATGACATCGACGAACCTACTTGTCCCTATGGACAATCGCAGTGCAAATTTGGTCTGCCCGGTGGTCCTATTTGTATACATAAGTAAATAATTTTTGTATGAAACATGTTTTGGATAAATTGCAATTTTCTATTTATGTGTGAATTTGAACGTCAAAAATAGTTTTGGGTATGGAAAGAAAACGGGAACAGCTGCTCCATTATGGACTCAGACAGAACATCATAATCCATAGGAATGTGAATAAAACAGTTTACAGCCTTATCGCAGTACCAATTTTTATCATACTCGTAAAAAGCTTCATGTTCGATCTAAGAATTACGTAATTTGACAATGAAATAATAATCGTATCGCATAATATTAATGTTGTTCGGCCTAACCACTACATATTTTGTTGAGCATCGCCATTAAAAAAAGTACCTGTATGATTGCTGTACATTCCACTGTACCGAATTTTCATTCATCTATAAAAATTATGAGAGATAAAATAAGATCATGTCGTCCCACTTTGTTTTTATATTTTTCTCACATCAAGAATTTTTACAAAAACCGCGCTCTCTACAATCGAAATAATATTTTCGAAATAAATTCGAACATGCATTTCGAATGCGCAATTTTTCAAAATTCCTATCAGGACGTATACATTGTACACACACCATCCAAAAGAAAATCTACACTGGGGAAAATTCTCTTAATATGAAATTATAAGACGTAAAGATTTTTATTTTATATGTCTTGTCTTCGTTACGTGAACGAGACAAATACATTTGAAAATATTCTTCCATTTTTTGATACTTGCAAATTATTTTCTTTATGAGTTTTCCACCTACAGAGATATAAAATAGACTGCTGCTTGTTGGTATATTACAGTTAATAAAAATTAATTGATTGAAAATATATTTTGGCCATGTATAAATGAAAATTGTAGTAGATTTTCCCACGTATTATTAAAAATAGTTCGTTTGTTTTTAGAAAATTTTCACAAGTGGATTTTTTCTATTATTTACGTTTGAGAAAACCCGCCAAAATTATATTTTTCTTTTTTCTGTGTATGTACTAAGTGATGTACCACATGCACGTATGTAATCAGCACGAATTTATATATAGCAAATTGGTTGACGGTTAGCACGCAGCTATTGTATCGTTTGTCGTTTATACATATCGTTTTTATACCACTATCTCGCTATTTACCTACTTTAATAATTCCAGTAATTTTTCTAAGAAGTCTACTATTAGGCCCTAAAAATATATTTCATTCAGTAGTCGACGTTGATTGGTAAAACTTATTTCAATTTCCGGGAACGTGTAAATTCATATCGTTAATAATATTTTGTTATACTAATCCGATTAATTAACATCAACCTTAGACTGCTTTCAACTTCTTATCTTTTTGCATGGTCGATAGTGACTGGCAGTGTTGTCTGGAAAAAATTCGTAACCTTGCGAAGGTGAAAACGGTTAAAACGCCCCCTAAAAAGAAGCAAAGTTGTTTTCCAGTAATGTGGCCGCAATGAATACATAACCGATCCCAAGGGCGAGTTTTAAACAAGACACGGCTAAACGTTGGTTTTAATCTTTTCCAGACCTCAACGTCAGTTATAATTGTTACAATAATTCTAAGATTTCTGCTTTAGTTTTATATTTTTAATTAATTTGGTAAATACCATTTAACCCATTTTACCATTTGGTTAACCCCATAAAAAGAAATCCAACGGCGTTAAATCGCATTACACGGAGATTACACGGTTACCGAACTTCGCTTCAATAGATCAATATTCAAGTCATAGTTTGACCAGCTGTGTGGCATGTCGCACCATCTTTTTGGAACCACATATCACTGATGTCAAGTCCATCCAATTCTGGCCAAAAATAGTCTTCCGGCATGGTACGACACGATAGCGAACTCCGTTGACCGTAACAAAATGATCATTTTCATCGACGAAAAAATATGGTCCAATCACACCTCCTTTGTAATGGGGTCTATCGAAGCACATGTAGGTTTGTTGCTGCCCAATAATGCATATTTTGCTTATTAACAAAGCCATTAGGCGACAAATGAGTTTCATCGCTGAAGATGATTTTCGATGAAATTCAGGAACTTTAACAGAGCCTAATCGAAGAAATTTCGGCGCTTCAAATGATCAAGAGACTTCTTTTCTTGAGTTAATTTAAACTTGTAAGCAAAATGCGATACAATGTTGTTTGACTTCCAATTCCTGTGAAGGGCGTGGACTCGACTGATTTGGCTCATTTTGAACTGAAGCAAGTACGGCTGCGATATTTTTGGTACTTCGACCAGTGCATTTTCTCTGTCGCACAGGAACATCGAATAGTGAATAGTTTGACTCGGATTTATCCAATATAACACGCACATCATATCTGGTGAGACCATTATTACGATTGAAAATTGGAGTAATCTCTCTTAAAGTTGCGACCACCGAATCAGAATTGCGGTAGTAATTTTTAATAATTTCCAAACATTGCTCGTTTGTGAACTTTGCCATGATAAAAATGTTAACATTGAGCGACGTTTTGACGTTGATCGATCATAAAAATCGTTCAAGAGTGCGTTCGTATTAAAATGTAAAATTGTTCTGTCCCGATTGGAAAACAGTACAACTAAAACGTGTTTGATACCCGCCACAACCATGCATCTTTCACATAAATGGCGTTTCTTCGCATCATTGGACTCTAAGTTCTGTATTAAAAGGCCTTTTTCAAGGGAGTACTACATAATTAATTTTACTTTTTTCCCCTGACTCTCTTCTACAGTTTCACGGATATTGCCCTTTTCTATCTGAATGATGTGACCTTGGTGTGTTTTGAAAATGCAATCCTCCTGGGAGTTCTGCTATAATTTATAAAAGCCTTTTGTCTTTTTATTTAGCGTTTTTTAATGTTTTCAGAGGGACTAACTAAAATATATGTTGTTCTACCCAGATCGAATAATCTTTACTTAATTCGATCAAGCAAAGTGTTTGGAAATGTTTCTTTGTCCAAAGACCCATTTCCCAACAGGAAAGACATTGACGGCACACCACTGACTCATCAGCAACAGTCAAGCATGACACTTATCTAGACATTTAGCATCAAATGGGACTAATTTTGATTTGTGACAAGTCTGAGATGAATCATTTATGACTTATCTGAGATGATTTGTAAATGGATGAATTGTAAGTATGTATGTCCGAGATAAATTTATGTGGGGCCTATGTATTAAAAATATTTTAATTAATTAATTTACCAATTACCAAAAAATTAAAATAACTATCGATGGCACTGTCACTACGAAGCTACATGAAACGATTTTTTTGTTTTCATATCTCTCGACAGACATAACAGAAACATCGAAGTCTTGTCATACATATTTCACTTAAGACTTTGTCATGAGAGAATAAATATTTGTCAACATATCTTTGACTACGCGGCTTTATCTACGCAGATTTCTCCGCCTGTCTTTGTCTACTTTGTCTACACGGATTTGTCTACATATCTTTGGTGGGTTTGTATAAGTGGCTTTGTCTACGAGTCTTTGTCTACATGGCTTTGTCTACGAGTATTTAGCTACACGGATTTACCTACATGACTGTCTACGCGGATTTATCTACATGACTTTGTCTACGTGGCTTTTTCTACACGTCTGTGTCTACACGGATTTATCTACATGATTTTGTCTATGTGGCTTTGCATACATATCTTTGTCTACGTGGCTTTGTCTATATGTATTTATCTACTTGGCTTTGTAGACTAAGAACTTTCGTTTGCTTATAAAATACGAAAGGACGACTTAGTACTGTGATCGGTAGCTAGTACCGGTCTTACGAAATACGCGGCTATGTCTAAGCGGCTTTGTCTACGCGAATTACTCTCCATGTCTTTTTCTACCTGGCTTTGTCTAGATGATTGCACGGATTTGTTTACGTGGTTATATATACACGGATTTCTACGCGGATTTGTCTACATATCTTTGTCAACGTGGATTTTTCAACATGTGTTTATCTATGCGTCTTGGTCTACGCAGGTTTGTCTACATGTCTTTTCATACGTGGCTTTGTCTACATGTATTTGTCTACGCGTTTTTGTGTACGTGACTATCTATGCGGATTTGTCTACATATATTTATCTATGTGGCTTTGTTTACGTGGCTTTGTCTACATATCTTTGTCTACACGGCTTTGCCTACATCTCTTTGACTACATGACTTTGTCTACAAGTCTGTATACGCGGATTTGTTTGCATGGCTTTGTCTACTTTGTCTACGGATTGGTCTACATCTCTTTGACTTCGCGGCTTTGTTTACGTAGGTTTGTCTACGCGTATTTATATACATGTCTAAGTCTAGTTTGTCTACAAGGATTTGTCTACATGACTTTGTCTACATGTCTTTGTCTACGCGTCTTTGTCTACGTGACTATCTATGCGGATTTGTCTACTTATATTTATCCATGTGGCTTTGTCTACATATCTTTGTCTACACGACTTTGTCTACATGTATGCTTACATGACTTTGTCTACAAGTCTGTATACGCGGATTTGTTTGCACGGATTTGTCTACGTGGCTTTGTCTACATATCTTTGTCTACACGACTTTGTCTACATGCATGCCTACATGACTTTGTCTACAAGTCTGTATACGCGGATTTGTCTACTTATCTTACTCTACGTGGATTTGTCTACATGTATTTGTCTACACGTGTTTGTCTACGTGGCTTTGTCTACTTTGTCTTTACGGATTTGTCTACATCTCTTTGACTTCGCGGCTTTGTTTACGTAGGTTTGTCTACGCGTATTTATATACATGCCTAAGTCTAGTTTGTCTACACGGATTTGTTTACATGACTTTGTCTACGTGGCTTTGTCTACTTTGTATACACGGATTTGTCTACATGAATTTGTCTATGTGGATTTGTCTACATGTCTTTGTCTACGTGGATTTGCATACATGCCTTTGTTTACGTGGATTTTTCTACATATATTTGTCTACGTGGCTTTGTCTACATGTCTGTCTACGCGGCTTTGTCAACGTGGCTTTGTATATATGTCTTTGTCCATGCGAACTTGACTACGCTTATTTGTCTATGTGGCTTTGTCTTTTTGTCGAAAGTGAAATTTGTAAGACAGTTAAAATGAAGTAAAAGCGTTGTTGGTTATAAATCTTTTAAAACTTTAAAATTTTCTAGGTTATTTGAGATTTATGCATGAATTTACTTTCCAATCCATCTCTCACTTAAAGTATTGCCACAGAATTTCATGAAGTTACTTATATTATTAGGAAACATAAGAGCCAGCTTTATAGCTAGCCAGACAAAATTAATTGCCATACGTAACTGATTTATAGACCAGGTTCGCGCCTGCTCTTATCTGATAGAAGAAATCTATGCACGTAGCTTACGAATCTTCCTTGTCCTGACAGCATTTGAGTAAACGGAGCACTTAGAGATATCTTATTCTCAACTCTGTATGCTACTTTAGCAGAAAACAATGAGTAGTTCTTGCCAAGTTCCTATATGAACGCTTTTCGAATATCTCTTTTGAGCTGAATTGAACATTCCCGTAGCTAACATCTTACCATTCTCTTATTTTGTAACTAGCTAATCGATCGTTTAACAATATATCGATTAGGATGGATCCAGGGCGGACAGTAACCGCTTGGTTGAGACGGTCATATATGGTTTAATAATACCAAGAAGTACGTCATGGATGCAATCACTAAGCCTCGTATATCTTAGCGAAGGTGTACATTGTTTCAAACCCTTACTTTCTTGGACTTGCGGTAAACCTTTTTATTGCGAAGGCGGGAGGTTACAACGAGTTAAGTTTTAAGTTCAATCATAATAGTTTTCAAGGAGGATACCTCCATTTTGTTGCTATTGCACTAATCTTGTCTATACCGAAACAACTTTAAACAAAGCGAAAATTAAAGTGAATAAAGGAGTGACATATTTGTACATAAACTCAAATAAACATTGTATTACAAAAGTCTTTATAAAGACTATACTACCCATCGACTATTGTATCCGCACTATTACCTCTAAGCGGTCGAGGGGCGGCAACGAAGAAGTGGTGCCACCGCCTAGGGTGTAATAAAAATCTACTGCGCGGCTAAAGATAGTGCAATGACGCAAGTAGTGTTGGGAGGGGAATTCGTGCGATTTGAAAATATTTAATAAATTAAATATTTCAAACAAGCATACGCTAATTTTATTTTAGCGAATTACCCAAAGATATGGGAAAGGGTTTCAGGCGTGAACCGGATTAGTCTTCGCAAGAAGCTGACGGTCAGCGAGCACCTAAAAAGATGAAGCTTGACGTGAATCTTAATGATTCTAACTCGGATGCCGAGCTTGGCAATGATGAGGACACGGCTGAAGTTGAAACTACTTTGCCAAGCAGTGGTCAGTTAGCACCAACGTGCGAAACGTGAGATTACCAAAATAATCAAGGAAATCATACGTCCTAGTGAATCTAACATAAAGATTCACTATGTAACTAACGCTGGACCTAATGGTGTTGCAGTTACTGTTGATTCTTCCTCGGATTTGAAGGTTTTCACGGAAAACACCAGTTGGAAGGCGTCTGTCTAAAAGCCACCGAACCAGAACCAGTCAAAAGATATTACCTAAAGTGATCATCTTTGATATCAAGCTCTGAGCTTGATGACGACATGGTTAAAAACTGCCTTATAAACCAAAACTGCCTAGATCAAAAAGATTGTAAAGTTCTGTATAGAAGCGGTGCGAGTAATAAAGAGACCGCTCACTGGGCGGTAGACGTCGAACCAGCAACCAAAAACATGTTGCTAAAGTGTGGAAGACTGCACGTGGAGACATATGTGAACGCATCTCCACTCACAGCATAGATATACTATGTATGCAAGAACCACAGTCGGTCAATGGTCAAATCAGTGGCATGCCTTCTACAGCCAGAGTAGTTACAGGCTGCTCTGAGAATCCCAAAACTGCAATTAGTATTCACAATGCTGGCATGAGTATGATGAAGCTAAGTTGGTTCACTCTACCTATTTTCAATATATGCCCAATACAGTGAAGCGATCGAGTACCATCTGTGCAAAATCGAAACGATCCTAGGCTCTCTATTGGGTCAACAGAAAAAGGTAATGATCCTCGGAGACTTCAATGCAAGAAGTAAAATGTGACATTACCGTTTAACCAATGAAAACGGAAGAAAAGTAGAGGACTTCATGTCTAGGAGTGACCTCTTCATAATGAACTTGCAGAGTCACCCAACGACGTTCTCGTCTAATGGGAACTCCAATATCGACCTTACCATAGTCAATGGAGTCTTGCTGGGCTCGATAGTTGGGTGGTGTTTCAGAGAAAATTGGACATCTAGTGACCATAGAGTCATTACGTTTAATTCCGCTTGCAAGTAGCAAAACTCCGAGATTCGCCATTAAGATAGCCGACTGGGATCTATTTGCTAGACACTTGGTTGGCTCTTGGGACAGTGTAGAAGCACTTCCGGAAATAGATTCGATAGATGAAATTGTTGCTCGTGTGGAGCTGATCTCAGCACAGTTAACCAGTATCTGCAACAACTCAATTCCTAAGACGAGAGTTGCAAAGAAACAGAACAGTTGGTGGAACTCTAATCTAAGGAAACTTAAATGTTCTATGCACAAGCTTAGAAGAGCCTACAGGCGGAAAGGAACCAAATAGCAAAAGGGTTAAAATTGTCTCGCTTTAGAGTAGCAAGAAATAAATACTTCCATGAAGTAAACAAACAAACAAAGTAAGCAATCAAAACTGTTTGATATTTCGTCAATCATTTTTACAGGATTGCGCAAGCTTTCAATCATCACCATACACTCTCAAAATGATTGCGCAAACACGATGATTGTCAAATGAACGTTATCGAAAGTAAACAATGCTGTAGGTGGCGCCATGTACAATAGCGGCCAATCTATTAAATGTTACCATTAAAAATTCTAAACTGAAATTTCAATTTGTATTACCGGCAGCAGATGAATCCAAAAGCCAAAAACGAAAAGTAACATAATCAGTTACCCATTTACCAGTAATGTCTGTTAATGGAAAAACATATTGGCATTGCAAATAAAAAATTGAAAATATCTTGAACTATTTTAAATATATTGGGAATACAAATTAATTCGGTCCGTTTTCAAAAGGTGGCTCTGACTTAATAAATTGTTTTTAGACATCTGCCGTTAACATTCAGTTTGTATTGCTTTGAGTTTCATACAAAATGTGTTTTTTACGGTGTTGAATATGTCTGATTTTGTGATAACTAAACAGCATTTGCGGCAAGTGTTAATGTTTTGTTTTAATTGGAAAAAAGTGCAACTGAAGCACATCGAATGTTTGTGGAAGTTTACGGTGACAATGCTCCAACCCATAAATCATGTAGAGAATGATGCTTCAAAATGATGATTTCAGTGTTGAAGATAAGCCTCGCTTGGGACAGCCAAAAAAACTCGTAGACGATGAATTAGATGTATTGCTCGATGAAGATCCGACTCAAACGCGGAAGGAGCTTGCCGGTACATTGGGGGTGACCCAACAAACATTTTTCGTACGATATGAATCTATGGGCATGATTAAATAGCAAGACAATTGGGTCCCTTATGAATTGAAACCTAGAGACGTACTGACTTCAATTAATTCATTTGAGGAAAGGCATGATAAAATTATTCTTCTGCATGCCAATGCTCGGCCTCACGTTGCAAAAGTCGTAATAAATATTTGGAAACGCTTAAGTGGGATATTTTATCGCACCCGCCGTATTCTCCGGACATTGCTCCTTCTGATTACTGGTTGTTTGGCAGGTCACCGGTCCACTTCTTTCGAAGAAATTAAAAATTTGCTTCAAACTTGGATTACCTCAAAAGACGAAACGTTTTTCCGAGATGGGATTCGAAAATCGACTAAGATGTGGGAAAAAGTCATAAGCAGCGATGGGCAATATTTTAATTAATCTGGTGATTCATTTTATCACTTATGTATTTTGAGAAAATTCAATTATAACTTTACACAATCGCCGTGTTTCATGACACGCATTGATCCGAATCAGTTAAAACTTTATATGGAAATCCTAATCCAAATTTTGTTTTGCATCACCAATTTTGATTTGAATTCTAGGAAACGCCTTTGTGTTATTTCATAAAACATGAACTGGGCCGGATCAGACCAAGCATCAAGACACGCAGCTAATATGGGAAATTCGCAATTTGACCTGGAAAACGGTGAATGGCAAATTCAAACTGAATAAACAATGGAAAAACAACAATGAAAAGCAATAATCTACATTGTCTACGAATATTCTGCATACTCTACGAATTGTCGACATTACCTACGCCAAAATGAATTGTTTGCACTATTTTCGACATCATATAATGTCGAAAATTTCAGATTAAGAACATCACGTAATTTCCTTCGTTCGGGGTTCACTTTATCACTTCACTGAGGCCGACTATACCTCTTTGTATTTCTTTCTCTATAATTGTGCTAGTCTTGATGCTTTTGTTACAGTTCTGATGTTCTAATTTCCCATTCTTATTATTTTTGATTTCGGATTCTGAATGATTGGTCTGCTGAGTAAGGCGTACTGGCAGGGCGGTTTATCAAGCGGTCAGGTTATCTAAATTTGTACTAACCCAAGCAATCGTTGCTTGACGTTGGTGATAAAATTGTTGTCGTCCTATCTATCTCTGCCACTCGTCTAGAAGCCTAATTATTAATTCTAGTTTTATGTTTGGCAATAAACAGTTTGATTATTTTATTGCCTAACATAAAATTTATATAAATACGTATTCCTATATAATGAACATAAAGAAGTAGTTAAATACTAATTGAATTTCACTAGTGTAAACCTATAAATGACATATGAATCACTAAACGCTACATAAAAAATTGCAAATATTAAGCTTCCACTAAAACCATGATCGCACCTTTCCATAAGCATAACGCACAACTATTTGTATCGCTTACTTTCTGAACCTTTTGGGTGAGTGATGCAATGATTTGGATTAGCCCGCATTTTTGATTCAAACAGATGTCCAATACATTCCGTTGCATAAACACGCAAAAGTTCAATAAAACCAAACATTTAATTTAATTCATAAAAGTTTAAATAACTTTAATGTTTGATATGCAAAGGCAAACGACTTTTTGCAAACTACTGGCTACAAAAACAAAAATTTAACTTTATGACGTTTCCTGTTGTGTAAAATTAAAGGGAAACAGTATTCCCAGTTAAAGTTTTAAAATCCGAAAGCTATGATTAAATTTTAATAATAAATCATTTATGGTGGTGCCGTTTTAAACATGCGATCTAACCCTTGTTCCCCGTTCTGTATAAAAATACCTCATAGTTGCATGTTTCTTGTATTGTTTTACGATTGGTGAATCGAAATGAAATTTTTGCTTCCTAAAGCTATCGTAAATTATAATATTTCCTTGTTTGCTGTTTGCGGTGTTCTACATAAATTATCCGAATGTATGCGATGGCGGGCCAGACCCAAATTATTCGATATCTAAAAGTGTAATACTAATGCCAATATAGATACAATCGGATTGACCTTAATGTACAGTGATAACACCTCCAGCGATGAATGATTGTAAATAATATTTTATACTTCTCCCCACCCCTGCACGAGTAACTCACATAAAAATGTTCCACCAATATATTTTACTATATCCACAGTTCGAATATGTGTATCGGTCTGTCTGCCAGTAAATCAATTTGAATTACAAACATAAATCTAAGATTTAAAGAACCCAAAGAAACGGGAATATAAGGTGGAAAAACAATGAAAAAAACTGAGAAAAAAAAACAAAACAATTTCGATAAAAATTTTCCCTTATAATAATTTAATATTTCTGTGCTACCTTCTAATGAATACTAATAACCCATGGACTAAACGGTTGCTATGAAAATTACCCAACGTTTTCTTTAAATCATATACCTGTAACACCCTGGGGGTTTATATTTATTATATTCGTATACCTTAATATTCTCAAAATTTTTGGAAAATAAAATCGCTTACACCATACAAACATTTAAAACTTAAAACTATAAGGCTTTAATTAATAAATTAAAAATCTATTTATGTTTATTTAAAAATATGAATAAACAAAACTAATTAAATTTAATTATGAAGAACTTGAATAGTGTTAATTCCCGTTTCTCTCTAGACGAACCTAAAATAATATTTTCATTTAATTTTGAAGGGTAGATCTAAATTGAAAATGTTTACCTAGGAATAGAATTAGCAATTAGCACCCTTTTCAATTTCTCTTTGTGTGTATGCGGAATTGGTTTGATTTAACGGATTTAAACTATCATAAAATGGGTAGAAATGGGTTTAAATTTGGTACACAGGTTTGCGGTAACTTTTTATACATATCTGAGTATAAGGTGTGTCTTAAGTGGCATTACCTGTTGTCTGGAAAATACATGGGAAGAGAACAGATATCAAACATATTTATTTACGTGAATGAACGTGAATCTTGACAGACCGCAGTAAAGAACTAAACTGAAAAGTTGTACTTTCGCAGAAACCAGTATAATTACAATGGCATCTCAGAACGTCTCAATGTCATCCAATCACAACAAGGAGATTCAACATCCATCTGATATATATCTGAATGTAAAATATCTTTACCTACAAAAGCTAGTCTTAAACTGGGAGTCAAAGCCTCAAAGGCAAGGGAATATGACAAATTTATGACGAAATTCTTAGTTAGACGGCCACCGCATAAAAAGCTCGTTTATCTGATCGTATCTCTTCAGCAACATTAAATAGTGGAATCACTTCAACTAGTACTTCATCGAAAACGTGTAACGATTGAAAAAAAAAACCCCCTTCGAATTGAATACGCATCCCAATTTTGAGTACAATGAAATTATTTCGTGTACTGTTTATGGTTTTATGGTAGATCACATCGGGTACAACTTAAGCTGAGCTAAAAGCAACACAAAAAAAAAAAAAAAAAATTATAGACGACGGGGAAATGACTTTAAATAAAAATGGGGGGAAAGAGGGTATAAAAGCGGTGAACAAGATGCGTATGGGGGGCTCTGAATAATAAAAAGTTAGCGGATATTGATTGTGCGAAAAATAAAATATTAAATTAAACAATCGCAAAAAAATTCAGAAAAAAAAAAACCAGATAAAAAGATAGTTTATAGGTGTGATAAAATGTTAAGTGCCTTGTATGTAAGGAATTAAAAGAATAAATTAATTAGTTCTTAAAATATATATATATATAAAAACAACAGAAAATTGAAAATTAAAACAAATAAATTATAAATTCATGGTTTTTTTCGACAAGTGCACCTTTATACCAATATGGTAGATGTTTTTATTTTGTTGAAATCAATAGAAAAATTAAACAACTATGTAATTAAAAAAAAAAAATATTTCAATTAACAACAACTAAATATTGTTCTTAAATTAAGAAAATTCCTAAACTTTATATAAAAATTGTTTTTTTAAATTAAATAAAATAAGAATCATAAATAGTGGGAAAAATTAAAAAAAAAAAAATCGTTTAAAATTGTTTGTGTGTGTGTAAATCGAGCTTTCCCTGGGAAGTTGTGTTCCTTCTCTACTACATAACATAAATGTGAATGGACAGACACATATAATAATAAAGTAATAAATAATATAAATAAATAATAATTTAGAAAAGCTGTGTGGTCAAATACTAATATACACCAAAATAATTAACCTAAGTGAATCAAGCTACGCAAAAGTTCCCGCAAATGCCGAAGTGTTACTACTAAATAGTGTTAGTGTACGAGAATGTGGAATAGAAAACTCAATCTAAAGTTTTATGTAAACTAACAACGATATTCCAAATAATCCGAAAAACAAAAAAAAAGCCGCTGGTTAAAACTAATATCCATCAAAATTAATAAAACAGTGGTGTGCTGCAAATTAACCCGGGGCATTCCAAGTCGGGTTATTACGTGCATAAACGACAAACAAGCATAAAGGTACCAGAAGCGGATAACGGATAGCTGGGTAAAGGACACCATCACAACAACAAATTTTTTTTGGTGACGTAAACATTATTTTATTTAAATTTATTTTTACCTATATTTTCCACCTATATGTTCTTCTTCTTCTTATTATTATTATTATCATTGAACCTATATTAATATTATTATTTTGTCATTTTCTTCATACTTTTATTGTGAATGGATTTTTTTTTTCTGGATGTTACTCGAATTTAATCTTTTTAGCCGGTATCATGACTTCGTGTATCAAGACGTGTTTTTGTTCAGAGCTTTTTGAGTTAGCGCTAGTATGATGTTCATAGCTTAGAACCGTACTATTGTAGGGGATGATTGTAGTGGTAGCAGCGGTTGCTTTGATCTTGAAGTTCCTCCTTTTGTTAGCACACTTATGTAAATGATAATTTATCATTATTGTACCCTGGCTTCCCTTCAGCACGGGTATCGTAAGAACCCACCCGAGCCACTGAACGCTACCCGCAGATGACAAGTGTGCCTCGTGTTGTTGGGCGGACCCAAAGCCAAACGGGGCAATTGGCGCCGAAACAGGGACCGAAGTAGAAACGGGTCATTGAAAAAAAAAATTTTTTTTAAATGTTATCAGGCCACATGTTTGATTAAGCAAAATACGGTAAATAATTTTTGTTGGCTGGTCGCTCTAACAAAGCATCCACATGGCTTCACCATGTAACTTTACAGTAATATTTTTTTTTCCGCTTCAGTCGTACTTGCGGTAATTTACTACTTTTTAATTTTTATTTAATTATATTTTTTTTGACATTTTGACTGTTGTTACAGCATTAATTTTCAATCATCATTTTTTTAAACAATTTATTCGCCATTATCTTATTAATTTTATCGGTAATAGAATATGCTAAAAATCGTGATTGATGACTCTCATTGTGATAATGTGATAGATGCTCCGTGAATCGGTTCCCTTACATTTCCACAACTGAGTTTCTCAAGGTTTATCATTATTTCTACTCAACAGTAAATTTCAAAATAAGTTTTATTTTTTTCAATCAGTCTGATTACATTTGGTTATTGACGATTGATATTGCATTTATTTCTTATGACGATAGATGGTTCGGTGAATCCGGATTCCTCGGATAGGATAAATTGACAATTGCTCATCAACCACCAAATAACATGTCATTTTGTTAATATTTTGATTTTGTATTTTTTCTCGAATAAATTCTGTAAATTCAAATTTAATCAGAGTTCATTAATAATTTTTAATCATTATTGTTCAAAAGGTGGAGCAAATTTTAAGATTAAATCATTGAAGTCTCGCGTCGCAAATGTAAAGCAATTATGGCGACTAATTAATACATGAAGCTACACACAATCATCCCCTTATTATGAAATAAAAAAAAAATAAAAAAAAAAATAACTATTTCGATATCATTTGTCATTTATAATTATTAATTTATACATTTATATTTTTGTTTTGTTTTTATCTTTTGTTCCTTATTGTGATCTATATACATATTACGATATATTTACTTATTATTGATTATATATTTGGATATAACTTCGAAAACTTATAAATTTTGCAAACGTTAGGTGTATAAAATTACCTGTAGTTGCATATATATTTTCCTTTGAGCACTAAACGTACTGTGGGGTGTTCCGATATATTTGACACCATTATCATTAGTGACTTCTGATCAGAATTATTTTTCTGTATCATATTCACCTAATTTAGTTATAACACGTGAGAGGTGCAAATTTACCAACGAATTTTTTCCGCTCTTTCCTTTTGTATTACAAACATTTAAGGTGATTATCAAAATGGAATTTAACATTATGTTTGAGGCTCTGAATTCAGAGGAAATAGCTGTTGAATATTCAGTGAGAGGATTAGTGTCAGGTTCAGCTGGAATTGAGAAAAAATTGGTGGAGACTATTCAGAAAGAACACCAAAACCCAAGTCTTAAGCCCAAACTATCTCATATTACGAATGAACCCGAAATTGAGTTAAATGCGATAAATCAGCAGGCTCTTGAACTAGACAATGCTCTAGATCAAGTAGAAAATAGTGTAGTGTCTGAGAAAAGGAAAGTATTGTACCGGATTATTCACTGGCGAGACAGAGCACAGCGTTTGATTAATAATTTTCCAAACTTATCGGGGACTTCCATCGTTAATAATTCTCTGGAAAGACTAGCTAGGTCTATTAGTCGAGACATTCGAAAGCAAGAAAGTGGTAGTGAATGGCAAAAGAAAGGTGGCCGATCTAAACCTTCATCCTCTAAAAAGCACGAAAATGGCGATTCCGGGCATGAAAACAAACGAACGGGGAATGAAGACCGAAAACCCGAAACTGACTTTGAGGAAATACTGGAAAGACGATTTTCAAAAAAATTAGATGAAATTGCCAAACAGTTCATGGAAAAAATGGCAACAGGTTCCCAAAGTAATCGCGAGAATAACAATCGAAGGAACAAATCACCTTCACCTAGACATGGAAATCGCAGGGAAAATGTATCAAGTAGCGATTCAGAAGGCAGCTCAAGCTTCCGACGAACCCGAAATTCTTCACGTTCTTTCAATTTTGTATATCGAAAACGCATTGATCCAACAAGATGGAAAATCTCCTTCTCAGGGCGTGAAAATAAGCGTGGCGATGAAAATGTCCAAGACTTCATCATGAGACTCGAAGAACACGCTCTCCAAGATGACGTTCCCAAACAAGAATTAGTGACATTGATGCGCAACTTCGTTACCGATAAGGCCGACAAATGGTATTACAACTACATTCGAAAAAACCAAAATTCAACTTGGAGGCAGATGAAAGAATCGTTGCTTGATCGCTTCAGTAGTTTGGAAGGTGATCGCGAAACACGAAAATATATTCGTAGTCGAGTGCAGTATCCAAAAGAAACTTTTAACGACTACCTTACGGAAATTGAAAATGCTAATTATCGGCTAAAAGATCCTTTGCCGAATGAAGAAATTTTGGATATCCTACTGGACAACATGAATCCTGCATTGAAGAATGCTACTAATAATATGCAAATTGCAACAACGGCTTCACTTCGGAAAATTTGCGATAATTTTGAAAAACTGTGGAATACGTCCGGTTTTGATCCACGGCGATTAATCGAATCACGTGCAAGACGCTCTCATGTAGCTGTTGCCCAAATTTCTGATCAATTCGAGTCTTCTGAAAACGCATACCACAACTCTAATTCTACAGATGAAAGTGACAAAAACAACGAAAGTCTAAAATCGGAAATCATTCAAGTAGATGCAGTCCATCGGCAAACTTTTGTAGTATGTTGGAACTGCAAAGATATTGGCCATCGGTTCTCATCTTGCCCACTTGAAAAAACCCATAATTTTTGCGAGGGCTGTGGACTGGCTGGCTTTAAAATAGAAGATTGTCTCAGATGCCAGAAGAGACGAGCCCAGGGAAATGCTGTGCCGAACGCAGTCAGAACTGGGGAAGCTCGTTCGGGAAAATTAACCAACCCCAGATTGTCAATGGTGCCAAAACAATCACCAACAAATTCGAAGTAATAAGTACCGACCCCTTAGATTCAGTTACTTTAATCAATGAGGCTATTCTCAATAATAAGCCCTCAATAAACAAAAGAATATTGCGAATACAAACCTATTGGAAATCGTTAAAACACTTTAAACGCGCGTGCTCGATATCATCAATTTCGAATTATATAGACTACGACCCACGTCCATATGCTAGAGTAAATGTAAACGGTCAATATATTGTCGGACTGCTAGATAGTGGAGCTAGCGTTAGCATATTAGGTAAAAATTCGGAGGAATTTTTGAAATCTATGGCCATTCGTTTTAAACCTTTCAACTCATGTATACAAACTGCCGATGGAACTATGAATGCTGTTCGTGGCTATGTAAATCTTCCAGTAAAATATTTAAACAAAACTGAAATAATTAAATTTTGTATCGTTCCAACTCTTCAATCAGAGCTTTACCTTGGGATAGACTTTTGGCAAAAGTTCAACATTGCACCGGGAATAATAAGTGAATTGAAAGTTCAGCAAATGGATGATAATCAGCACCAACTAGATCCAGGCCAAAAACTTGAACTAAGCCAGATTATTAAACTCTTCCCCTCTTTTGCAACAAAAGGATTAGGAAAAACTAATCTTGTCGAACATACAATTGATGTTGGTGATGCCACCCCAATAAAGCAAAGACATTATTCAGTTTCTCCTATAACCCAACAGCTCATATACAATGAAATAGATCGAATGATTGAACTCGGCGTGATTGAGGAGAGTTATAGTCCATGGAGCTCACCTGTTGTATTAGTTAAAAAATCAAATGGTAAACACAGATTATGCCTAGACTCGAGAAAAATTAATATGGTGACCAAAAAGGATGCATATCCGCTCCCCATTATAAACGGTTTACTTGGAAGAATGAAGGAGACCAAATTCATTTCTAGTCTTGACCTTAAAGATGCCTTTTGGCAAATTCCTCTATCGAAGAAATCCCGAGAAATAACAGCTTTCACAGTTCCAGGCCGTCCTCTCTATCAGTTCTGTGTCATGCCGTTTGGGTTGTGTAATGCACCCCAAACCATGTGCAGACTGATGGATCGAGTAATACCCCACCAACTACACGATCATGTATTCGTGTACCTGGATGATTTACTGATCATATCAGCGGGGTTTGACGAGCACCTGGAACTGCTGAAAACGGTAGCGGAATTATTGTCAAGGGCCGGATTAACCCTTAACATTGAGAAGAGCCATTTTTTATTAAAAGAAACACGGTATTTGGGGTACATAATTGGAGAAAAGGGTTTGAGAACGGATCCGGCAAAAGTAGAGGCAATCAATAACTTTCCAGCTCCTAAAACTGTCAAACAAACACGACGATTATTGGGGATGGCGGGCTGGTACCGTCGGTTCATACCAAACTATGCCGACGTTACCGCCCCTATCACCAATTTATTACGTAAAGGAGTCAAATTTCGATGGACCGGTGAGGCAGAGTTGGCGTTTGGAAGGTTGAAAGAGCTTCTATGTCGGGCTCCCGTTCTTCACAACCCTGATTTCGGAAAACAGTTCTTTATCCGTTGTGATGCCAGTACTCAAGGTATTGGCGGTGTGCTCTTCCAATTGGATGACGATAGTGGTGAGAAACCTATATCCTTCGTATCGCAAAAACTAAATTCGGCACAGAGAAATTACACGGTCACAGAGCTAGAATGTCTGGCGGCTGTGATTAGTGTAAAACAGTTTCGGCCGTATATTGAAGGATATAGGTTTACCATCATTACCGATCACGCCAGCCTTAAGTGGTTAATGAATCAAAAAGACTTGAGTGGACGACTTGCACGATGGAGCCTCAAACTTCAGTCCTTTGACTTTACCATAATTCACCAGAAGGGCAAGGATAATGTGGTAGCTGATACCTTATCGCGAGTTTATTGTGACACTTTAGATGAAGTAAATACGAATGTAACTTTACACAACTTTAACCTGTTTGACGAAAATAAACTGAATGACGAAGAATTCGATTCACTACGGAAGCGCATAAAAGAAAGCCCGGAAAACCATCCGAATTTTTGCATTAAAAATGGGAAAATCTTTATTAGAGTTGAGCCTAAATTAGACATACAGTTGACTGATGTTCCTCTATGGAAAATGTGGATCCCATCCGTTAGTCGGAAGGATATTATCGAGCGCAAACATAACTTACCGGAAGGCGCACATGGTGGAATCAAGAAAACGCTCGAGCGAATTCGCAGACTATATTATTGGCCGAGGATGGCATTAGATGTATACGAGTTTGTTACAAACTGTTTAATTTGCAAACAATCTAAGGCTACAAATCAATGCGCACGACCACCTATGGGGAAATTTGTAATGCCGGAAAGACTTTGGCAGAAAATATACATTGATTTGTTAGGACCCTATCCGCGATCGTCCACTGGAAAAACAACCATATTTATCGTGTTAGATCATCTAACTAAGTTTGTTTATTTAAAAACCTTGACGAAAGCGACGGCAGTGAGTAGTCAATTGTTTGCGAGACGAAATATTTTCACTATTTAGTGTCCCACAAGTCATTCATTCAGACAATGGCGTACAATTCGTAGGAAAAGAGTTCCAAGCATTGATTAAAGAATATGGGATTCATCACATAAAAACTGCATATTATTCGCCTCAGAGCAATGCCTCTAAAAGAGTAAATAGGTCCATTATAGCTGCAATTCGGGCCTACTTGATCGGGAAGCATACAGCCTGGGATAAGCACATACCACAAATCGCAAGCGCACTTCGAAATTCTAATCATGAATCAACAGGGTTTTCGCCTCATTTCCTATTATACGGCTACCATAAAATCGGACATGGGAATGAGTACAAAATACTCAAGGAACTGAATATGGTAGATGAAGCTAGATTAGACTGGATGAACGTTAGTGATAGACTTCAAATCGTCCACTCAGAAGTGAAAAAGAATCTTTTGTTAGCATATAATCGATATTCTGAGCGTTATAACCTAAGGACTCGCGACCGATCTCTGGACATTGGTCAGATAGTATTCGTCAAACAACATCCGATCAGCGATGCCACGAAAAAGTTTATTGGTAAATTTGCATTTCCGTTTATTAAAGCCGTCGTGAAAGAAAAGCGAGGAAATGTGAATTACGTCTTAGCGGATGAAACAGGTAAAATTTTAGGCACCTACCACCTTAAGGACATTAAACTTTAAAGTATAATTTATTCCCAAAAATTGTTTTTTTTCCTACTCAATTTCAGCTTCAAAATCTTCACTATTTATGGTGGATATTTTGAACCTGCCCTGTAACGATTGAAAAAAAAACCCCCCTTCGAATTGAATACGCATCCCAATTTTGAGTACAATGAAATTATTTCGTGTACTGTTTATGGTTTTATGGTAGATCACATCGGGTACAACTTAAGCTGAGCTAAAAGCAACACAAAAAAAAAAAAAAAAAATTATAGACGACGGGGAAATGACTTTAAATAAAAATGGGGGGAAAGAGGGTATAAAAGCGGTGAACAAGATGCGTATGGGGGGCTCTGAATAATAAAAAGTTAGCGGATATTGATTGTGCGAAAAATAAAATATTAAATTAAACAATCGCAAAAAAATTCAGAAAAAAAAAAACCAGATAAAAAGATAGTTTATAGGTGTGATAAAATGTTAAGTGCCTTGTATGTAAGGAATTAAAAGAATAAATTAATTAGTTCTTAAAATATATATATATATAAAAACAACAGAAAATTGAAAATTAAAACAAATAAATTATAAATTCATGGTTTTTTTCGACAAGTGCACCTTTATACCAATATGGTAGATGTTTTTATTTTGTTGAAATCAATAGAAAAATTAAACAACTATGTAATTAAAAAAAAAAAATATTTCAATTAACAACAACTAAATATTGTTCTTAAATTAAGAAAATTCCTAAACTTTATATAAAAATTGTTTTTTTAAATTAAATAAAATAAGAATCATAAATAGTGGGAAAAATTAAAAAAAAAAAAATCGTTTAAAATTGTTTGTGTGTGTGTAAATCGAGCTTTCCCTGGGAAGTTGTGTTCCTTCTCTACTACATAACATAAATGTGAATGGACAGACACATATAATAATAAAGTAATAAATAATATAAATAAATAATAATTTAGAAAAGCTGTGTGGTCAAATACTAATATACACCAAAATAATTAACCTAAGTGAATCAAGCTACGCAAAAGTTCCCGCAAATGCCGAAGTGTTACTACTAAATAGTGTTAGTGTACGAGAATGTGGAATAGAAAACTCAATCTAAAGTTTTATGTAAACTAACAACGATATTCCAAATAATCCGAAAAACAAAAAAAAAGCCGCTGGTTAAAACTAATATCCATCAAAATTAATAAAACAGTGGTGTGCTGCAAATTAACCCGGGGCATTCCAAGTCGGGTTATTACGTGCATAAACGACAAACAAGCATAAAGGTACCAGAAGCGGATAACGGATAGCTGGGTAAAGGACACCATCACAACAACAAATTTTTTTTGGTGACGTAAACATTATTTTATTTAAATTTATTTTTACCTATATTTTCCACCTATATGTTCTTCTTCTTCTTATTATTATTATTATCATTGAACCTATATTAATATTATTATTTTGTCATTTTCTTCATACTTTTATTGTGAATGGATTTTTTTTTTCTGGATGTTACTCGAATTTAATCTTTTTAGCCGGTATCATGACTTCGTGTATCAAGACGTGTTTTTGTTCAGAGCTTTTTGAGTTAGCGCTAGTATGATGTTCATAGCTTAGAACCGTACTATTGTAGGGGATGATTGTAGTGGTAGCAGCGGTTGCTTTGATCTTGAAGTTCCTCCTTTTGTTAGCACACTTATGTAAATGATAATTTATCATTATTGTACCCTGGCTTCCCTTCAGCACGGGTATCGTAAGAACCCACCCGAGCCACTGAACGCTACCCGCAGATGACAAGTGTGCCTCGTGTTGTTGGGCGGACCCAAAGCCAAACGGGACAAACGATCTAGTGGAAATGCTGTATACGATAGCGAAAATTTGCCAGCGGAAATTAAGAAATCACGCTACTCCCCACAAGTGGCAGCACTATCACAAAAGAGAAGATCATTGTTATATAATTTATTTATTTAAAGAAATCTATTCTGTGATTTACATGTATGATTTCAGAATTTAATTTAAAACAAAAATATTAAAAAAAAATTAAGAAAATTAAAATACAGAAATATATAATAAATCAAATCTTGATTTAACAATTAAAAATTTAAAAAATAATTCTTAAGTATATGATAAACGTTGTATTTAATTCTCGAAGATTTCAACGTTTAATTATCATCTGCGTATCTCGAAGAATCGCGTTTCCCCAAAAAATGAAAACGCAAATGCACAACTGTGCTTGTAAATAATTATTTTCACAACTGAGTTTATGTACACTTATTTATATTTATTTGTATAAATTTAATACAATAAATTTTTAAATTATTTATAAAATTACACCTTTGAATTTACTATAATTGATTTTCTTTTTAATTTATTTTTAGTTTTTTTATTAATCGTTGTGGTTTAATAAAACTCAAAAACTCGAATGCCAAAATACTGCCAAAAAAAAACAACTTTGTCAATTCAAAATCAAAATTATTTCGAAATTACTAAAAATCTCAAACGAAGATGTCGCGTCGATCACACTTTTCGATAGTATTGACACACTGCACTGAAAAGACTATACGGGAATTCATCCACTATTTGACATTTGAATTGACAGTTGTTGAGTATTTTTTTTTAAATTGTTTTGACAAATTACAATAAGTATGCGCAAACATATCCGCGACCTTGAAAATTGTAATAGTTAACGTCGTTAATTTTAATGGAATTTATATAATGCAAAGTTTTATTCTAATTATTTAACTATTTACAATTTACATACATATTTATGTTAGCATTTAATTCAGTTGTATCATATCAAACTTGCAAATTATTGAAGTACGAGTAGTTACTGTTTGTATTATGGTTTAGAGTTTTGATCATTTTCAGAAACATTTTCAACCGGTAATAAACTGATCTTAGTTATTGCTCGTTTAAATATTGAGTGCGCCGTTTTAATCGTAACAACTCGAACTCGACCATCGGTACCAAAGTGCAGTTCAGTTATTCTTCCCAAAGGCCAACCCATAGGAAGAAGATTATCATCATGCAGGATGACTAATGCACCAATTTTTAAATTCTCTGACGGTTTATTCCACTTGTAACGTTTCTGTAGTTCAGACAAATATTCAATATGCCACCTTTTCCAGAAGTTTTGTAGTGTTTGTTATACATGTTGTACTTGTAGTGATATGCATAAGAGAAGGATCAGGTATAGCAGTCATTGTAGAGCCAATCAAAAGATGACCAGGGGAAAGTGCCGACATATCTAGTGGGTTATTTGACATTGACGTGAGAGGGCGCGAATTTAGACATGCCTCTATCTGAACAGCTAACGTATGAAATTCATCCATGGTAAGACAATAGGTTCCCATTGAACGCCGCAAGTGATATTTTGTACTTTTTATTGCGGCCTCCCATAAACCTCCGAAATGAGAGGAGCGTGGTGGAATAGTTATCCATTCCATGTTACTGTCTGAACAGAACTTCATGATTTCGCTTTGACACGGCTGGGACAAGAAAAATTCTCGAAGTTCCTTTAACTCTGTGCGTGCTCCGACGAAATTCGAGGCATTGTCGGAATATATTTTTGAGCACATACCGCGACGTGATATAAAACGACGTAAGCAAGCTAAGAATGCTTGAGTTGTCAAATCTGGCACAATTTCCAGATGAACTGCCTTGACGGCGAAGCAAACGAATAAACAAATGTATGTTTTAATTTTCTGTTTTGATCTAAGTGAATATTTTATATAAAATGGACCGCAAAAATCTATCCCAACTATTGAGAATGGTCTCGCGGATTGAACTCTATCTTTGGGCAAGTCGCCCATGATTTGATTAATCAAGTCCGGTCGAACATGAACGCATCGAACACAATTGTGACATATTTTTCTACATATATTCCTCCCAGAAATAATCCAATATTTTAGTCTTAAGTTGTACAACAGCGCTTGAGGTCCAATGTGCAACAATCTAATGTGTGTATCTCGAACTAGTAACACAGTAAAATAATGGGCTTGTGGTAATAATATAGGATACTTTTGATCTTGCATCGCATCCGCGTTTTTGATTCGGCCTCCAACACGAATAATTCTATTTGGCTCTAAAAATGGAGAAAGTGATTTTAATGAGCTTTTGTTGTTGACACAATTGTTAATTTGAAGTGATTTAATGTCTTCAGTATATTCTTAAAATTGAACTCTTTTTAGGATAACTTGAAGAGCTGATGCGGTTTCACTTGCGGTTAGTTCCCCTAATTTTCGAAGTTCACACAATTTATTTTTGCTATTATTGTAAAACCGAAGCACGTAAGCAGTCACATTGATTAATTTTCGAAGTGATGAATATTTTTGAATTAAGCTAAACTTACTTTGTGACGTTGCAATATGCGTGTGGCTGGGGTTTCGAATCTCTGGATCTAGATCCAAACTTAATGTTTTGTTCTCACTTTGAGGCCAATCAATTTTATTTTTTTGTAAATATTCAGGCCCCTTCCACCACATGGTTGAATTTATTATTTCATTTGGGAATAATCCTCGTGAAACGTAGTCTGCAGGATTTAAAGATGTGGGAACATAATGCCAGTTATTAGTTGAAGACAATTCTTGTATTTGAGTGATCCTGTTTGCTACGAATGTGGAATAACGATGAGGTTCCGATTTATGCGAAGAAGTGTGATTTCAGAATCTGACCATAAGTAGATGATGTCAAAATTGATTTTAAAAAGTGATAACAATTTATTGCTAATTTGGGATAGCAGTAATGCTGCACAGAGTTCCAGTCTCAGAATTGTCTGTTTCTTCAATGGAGCGACGCGAGATTTGGCACAAACCAAATCAACTCGATGATTTCCATCTTGATCAGTTGTGCGTGTGTAGAACACACACCCAAACCCAACCTCACTTGCATCGCCAAACCCGTGTAACTCGATGCTGGTATATGGATGGGACATGATAGTTCGAGGGACAGAAACTTGATTCAAATGTACTAATTGTCCTTTGAAATCATCCCACCTTTCGACAAACGATTCTGGAAGCTGGTCGTCCCATTTCAGCTCTGGTACTGTCCATAATTCTTGCATGAATAATTTTGCTGTTAAAATTAATGGAGCGCATAAGCCTAGAGGATCGAATAACTGACATATTTCCGACAGGATTTTCCGTTTTGTGTTGCTAGATTTATGAGAATTGAATTTTCCAAATGACATTTCTATACTATCTGTTGCAGCATTCCACAAGAGTCCTAATATTAAAGACAATTGGTTAGCTGAATCTGACGATACATTTTAGCTATAACTGGTATTTTCTGAATCGAAGAACTAACGAAAATAAATCTGTTTGTACAACAGGGCCAACCATCATACAATCATTTAATGAGATTTGTGATGATGATTTACACGATGCATTAAACACAACGCGCAATTTGGTGGTCGTGCTTGAAGATTTTGTAACGAAGTGATGAGGAAGATAGTAGGCTTTGTTAAACTGACAATCGATGATGCTCGGATTTTTAATTACTTCCATGTGATTTAGTTGAATGTATTCGTTCATGAAGTCCTTATATTGTTGATATATCACGGGATTTTTTCCAAGTTGTTTCTCAACGTTAAAAAATTGACGACGTGCATTTTCGCTGGATAAACCAAGTTCTGTTATTTTATTGTTGACTGGAATGGCAACGGAATATCTTCCAGAGCTTAACCTTTTATGGTTCCTTAGAAAATGTTCTTCACACAATTTTTCTTCGAGTGAATAGTTATTCTTTGACGTAATATTTTCCAATTCCCAAAACTTTCTGATATGTGATTCGAGTACTTCAAAAGCGCACAATGACCTTTGATATTGAATTGGAGTCTCTGAAGATTTTGCTGTTTTGATTTTTCCCGTAAGCACGTAGCCGAATACAGTGTCATAGAATAAGGGTAAATCCTCAGTTAGCTTGATTGATTTTCCTGAGGACAGTTCATGGTAGATCTCTGATCCGGAGTGTTGAAGTAGGGATCTGCAAGCTTTATATACGATGGTACGGATTTAGTTTCGAATTTTATGGGTAGCAATGGCAAATCACCAGTAATTTTTCGTAGTACGTAACATTTTAAATTTATATTATGGTTTGAAATTCGAGATCCTACTGAAACATATGCCTTATGACTGAGGGACGTAATTTTACTTCCCATCCCAGCCACTTGTTTCGATGTTGGGTGCATTTTCAAATTTAATAGACGGCATGTTGCATTTGTGATAAAGTTTAGATGAGACCCACTATCGAGTAGGACCCTTACACAACTGTAAGTACCACTGCTTGTAAATGCCTTTACTACTGCTGTCCCCAATATTATTTGTTGATTCGATGATAGATTTAATAAATTGTTTTTATTAATTGAATTATTTGGACTTTTATTGATTGGGTCCTTATAAGTACCCAACAATACTAGTTCTTTATTGGTTGCAGAACCTTTGGCACCTGATATATTTGGTTGCTCCAAATGAGTTTTGAATGTTGGTATATCCTTGGCGACGTTAACAGAACAAGGTGCACTCACCGATTTTGCTGTTTCTGAATGTTGTGGTTGGCGATCGTAATTAAAATGTAGCAAACGATGATGCTTTAATGAACACTGATTACAGCATGAGTTATTGCAACTGCGGACACTATGCGATGAGGACAAACAGTTTGTGCATAATCTCGTTTGTTTAATGAAGTGAAACCTCATTTGTGGAGTGAGTTTTGGGTCACAAAAATCTGGACAAGCATCGATCGAGTGGGTACCACGACAATAGGAACAGGACTGAATGCTAGACAATAATGTTGCGAAGTTTTTCTTGGTTCTAAAAGTATTTGAATCCGGTTTCGGTTTTGTACCTGACGAAGATAAAGGTTTGAGAGCTCTCAACACTCGTGTACGACTTTGAAGGATTTTAATGAAATTTTCAAAAGTAAGCAAAGTTTTGTCATTGGAACTCTTGATTACTTCTGTACGACTAGCATTATCTAATTTTTCCGATAAATGGTGAATTAAAATTAGATTCCAACTTTCGACGATCACTTTCAGAGCCTTCAATGAATTATAATTCTTTACTGCGTCATCTACGAATATTTCCAATGACTCCGAAGAATGTGGGACAGGTGATTTAATGTCATATAACTGTTTTAGATACATTCTTTGGATTGCTAGTTCATTATTATATTTATCGTAGATAGCAGTCTAGGCCTGATTATAATTAGCAGAAGTCACTGGAATCCCTTCAATTAAAGAGTATGCCTTACCACCAGTTACATGCGATACGAGATAATGGAATTTAATTGAATTATCAATATTTCTTTTGTGAACGAGTTCTTCAAAAATATCACGAAACCTTAACCAGTCAGATTCCTTACCGCTAAATGATGGTAACTTAATTTCGGGCATTCGCATCTCTAATGAAGAAGACGAGTTTGTCAAATCGACTACGGAATTATTATGCAATGAGACATTGCTTTGGTCGGGTTTTTTAATTTCATGTACTTGATTCAGAATACTACTTTCAAAGTTGCCATAGTCATCTTCAAATGCTTCTCTATCCTTTCCCGCTGCCACATCGAACAATTCGATTTTCGATTGAATTTCATCATATTTATTATAAATTCCACGTAGCCGGTGTAAAACGGACTCACATGAGCCAATGGTCATTGTGTCGACATTGACGTATTTGTTTTTGAAATTTGTTAATTGACCTTTAAAAGAACTTCTCTGCTTTTTGAATAATTCCAATTGATCGGATTCCTCTAGTGTGAGAGGCATAGTGTACGATTAAGGTTTAACCTTTTAACTATAAAAATCGCGTATTATAAACGAGGGAATATTTATGAAAACTCGGGCAACTCAACTAAATTACCACGTTAATATAATTTGCACAGCTGATAAATCGCAACCAATTTGAAATTAATTAAATTTAAATAGAATTTAAAATTGACGTTGAAATTTAGCACTTAACCTTAACTTGAATTTGATTATAATTACTAATAATAATCTACTTAACTAATTCTAATTTAAACTTACTGTTCAATGTTGTAACGGGATGGTGCTGAAGTTATAGATGGCCGTTAACCACGCGATGACCTTCAAATCGGTATTGCAGCAACAGGATCTTCAACGTTATGTTAATGACCGGAATATGATGGTACAGGAATTATAGACGACCTTTAACCACGCGGCGACCGTCAAATCGATATTGCGGCAACAGGATATTCTGATGTAGGCGTGACCGTAAGCTTTATATTTCTTTGTATACTGTTGTAGCAATACTTTCCGATGTAAGATAATTTATATTCACTTGAAATGTGAATTTGATGATCTTCAGGTTAATATGGTTGATTATTAACACGCACTGACATTCGACGAATATATGTTCGAAGAATTGCAGGATAGTATCCACTTTGATACGTAACGGTGTAGTTTCTCGTTACAAAATTGTGCTTCACTCGGTGATTTGTGATACGTGATATGAATATTCACGAAAATTATATAATGGATGGTTAACCGCACTTTGGTATTATGTGAAACGGGTCTATCAAACTTGATAGATAACGTAATTGTTGATCCCGTTTTTAACTTTCGAAGAAATTGTGGTGTTACAATCCACTTATTCGGATTAACCATCCGACTCGAAGGACCAAAAATGATAAACGTTGTACTTAATTCTCGAAGATTTCAACGTTTAATTATCATCTGCGTATCTCGAAGAATCGCGTTTCCCCAAAAAATGAAAACGCAAATGCACAACTGTGCTTGTAAATAATTATTTTCACAACTGAGTTTATGTACACTTATTTATATTTATTTGTATAAATTTAATACAATACATTTTTAAATTATTTATAAAATTACACCTTTGAATTTACTATAATTGATTTTCTTTTTAATTTATTTTTATTTTTTTTATTAATCGTTGTGGTTTAATAAAACTCGAATGCCAAAATACTGCCAAAAAAACAACTTTGTCAATTCAAAATCAAAATTATCTCGAAATTACTAAAAATCTCAAACGAAGATGTCGCGTCGATCACACTTTTCGATAGTATTGACACACTGCACTGAAAAGACTATACGGGAATTCATCCACTATTTGACATTTGAATTGACAGTTGTTGAGTATTTTTTTTTAAATTGTTTTGACAAATTACAATAAGTATGCGCAAACAGTATATTTTTGAACTTGTCCTTTGATAAATTAAAGTCAAATAGGTCGTCGACGATGTTGAACGATTTAGACGATCTATTAATGGGATTATTTTCTCCATAGTTTGTGGAATGGTGTTCTAGTGCTAAAAATTCATGGTTTCGAAATGTTCTGCAAGGCACATGAATTGATATGTTTTCCAAAATGTATGCTGAATCAATGTGACCAAGCTAAACGTTACCAATAAAAGCCGTGCCTCAAAGAAGTCGTCTATTTTCAAGCGTGCATATTTTGTAATCCGTGCATCTTGTTGAGTACGGAGGTAACAGAGCCACATTTTTATGGAATGGTAAATCGTGGTCGTAATTCCAGTCACTTTTTTTTAACAAGAAAATCAGAAACTTCTTTTGAATGCTTTCAATTATTTTAATGTGTACAGTATAGTATGGATTCCAGACAGATACAGCGTATTCCAGTTGAGATCGAACGTAAGCGAAATAGAGTGAACATAAGGTTTGAATATCTTTAAATTCACCTGTCCACCTTTTAACAAGTCCAAACATGGCATTAGCTCTCGCAATACAATTTTCAATATGCCTATTAAAACTAGCACTCTCGACAAATGTAACACCTAGATCTATGATCTCATTGACTCTTTGCAATACTTCGTTGTTGACTTTGTAGGAAGTAATTAGCGGATTTCTCTTACGATGGAAAGACATGATCTTGCGTTTCTTAATATTTAAGTAAAGCGAGTTTCGATCACACCACTCACTTAATCTATCGATGTCCTCTTGAAGTTTCTTCGTATCTAGCATTCCATTAACAGTTCGAAAATTTTTCACGTCATCAGCAAATATGAGCACGTTTGAGTTTTTGATTATCTCGGATATTTGATCTATGAAAACAATAAATATCCACGGCGCGATGTGAGATCCTTGCGGAACACCAGACGTAACTTTAATAACGTTTGATTTCTCATTTCCCATTATAGCAAATTGACGCCTGTTTGACAGATAGGACTTGAACCAATTTATGTAATCGAGTGAAAACCCAAATGCGAATAAAGTGCGAAGTGCTTATTAAGTGATTATAAAGTGATAGCTTATAAAGTGATGGCAGATGGAATCAAATGCTTTACTGAACACGGATTTCAGTCTACATCAACTTGATGATGGTTTTCTATCTCATTAATTATTTTACTGGTGAATTCAACCAGATTAGTTGATGTGGATCGGCCAGGCATAAACCCATGCTGGTTTGTTGATATATGACGTGCAATTGTGGATTTAAAGTTGTTGCATAAAACTAATTCAAACAATTTTGGAATTGATGATGTAGTTGATATTCCTCTGTAGCTCATCTCGTTTGTCCGATTTACAAATTGGTGTAATTTTTGAAATTTTCCAGTTTTCGGGAAACACCCGGTGCTCAAGGAGTGGTTGAATAGGTAACATAATGGAATTGCTGTCCTTCAGAATAAAAGAGGGAATATTGTCAAGGCCACAACCGTCTCCAAATCCCTTTAGAGCCGATAATATGTTATCCACATATATATTAGGAGGAGTTATTGTTACGTTGGTGTTGCTGGGTTGTTGGTACAATCCACTAGTAACGCTTAGTTTATAGACTGATTGGAAAAACTTCGCGAACATGCCAGCTATATCTTTGGAGTTTGAGGAGCTGGTATTGTTATATGTCATATTTGCAGGGTATCCGTCAATTTCGCGTTTATTCCTAAAGTATTTCCAAAATGTTTTGGATTTACTTTGATTTTTCCTTGAATTTGATCGAGATACGACCTGTATTTTGATTTGAAGTAAATTTCAAATTCGTTACTATGTTGTAGAAACATTGTTTTGTCGGCTTCTAACCCGCTTTTCAACATTTTGGCATACGCTTTCGAGTTCCGATTTTTTAAGTTAACTAGTCTATCATCGAACCACTGAGGGTAAGCAATTTGTGGTTTACAGCACATAGCTACATAAAGTTCGAAGCTGCATAATGTCATTAAGTTTATCAACATTTTCGTTTGTATCATTGGAACTGAGAGTTGTTTGCTAGTTAAGGGATTCTAGGTAACTTTGTAGCCCCGCACGATTTGTTTTTTTGAAGATGTATTTGATTGGTTGTAGGTGTTCCGAACTCGCCATTAAATTAGTTGAGTCAAATACAATATCTAAAGACTTGTGATTGATATCGTTAATTACAAAAGGTAACACGGATTCTGAAATTTGAAAGTGTCAATGTCGTGGCTGAAGACAAGCCGTAATCTATCACAATTATTAGAAATTGTGTTTATCTGGTTCAAATTATAACCAAGCATGGCGTCCACAAAGAAAGATTCAGCATCTGTTGTTGTATTGTTTGGAAAAATACAATTTAGTTCCGGGTCCAGATTCCATATTATATTTGGAAGGTTAAAATCACCAAGCACAAGAACTAAATCTGACGAGTTTGCTGTATTAATAACTTCATCAACCGCATCGATGCAAGTTGCGTAATGATCACTATTTGACTGAGGTGGTATATACGCTGCGTAAATGAATAGATTGGTTTGGTTAATTTTGATTTTTACGCCAATTTGTTCGACTCTCGATAGGGCTAAAGTTACTGGAGCATTTAAGAGTTTAGATTGTACTGCTATCAGTACGCCACCACCCGATTTCTTTGAGCTAGTTTCGAGAGACCGATCGCATCTGTGGACAACGTAATCATGGCCAAAAAATTCACTGCTCATTATGCCCGGTTTTAATGAAGTTTCACAAATTACATAGATTATGTAGTTTGATTTTAAAACGAAGTTATAGAACTTAGATGCTTTTGATGCCATTTTGTTGACGTTTTGATAGTAAATTGCATATTTCTCATAAACATTTTATGGATTGATTTGCTTTTAGAGTAGTAGTGTATAGGCTCGAGCTCTCATTAAAAGCGAGTGTAGTCTATCATTAGTCACTGGTGAAAAATATCTAAATGATTGGGTGTGTCTTGAAGTTGCAACTATGGCATGGGATACACTATCGAACAGCTCAAGTGGTTGAGAATTGATTCTTATACACATCACATTTGGTGAGGTTAATGATCGTGTTTCGTGGATAATGATCGTGTTTCGTCATGACTTTACTAGATTCTGGTATCTTAAGCTGGGAGATTAATTGTTTATCAGCTTTGGTAAAGGTTAGATAGAATGTGTTATCCAACAGAGGTATCAACATCAAAGTTGACGGCAGGTTTATAAATTTGGCGGAAATTTGCACGGTATTCTTACTACTGATGTTAGGGTAGTATTCCGTTAGAGCAGATGTAACATCAGCTGGGTATCTATACGTCACATTCAAGTATTCCGTCTTTGCTACGAATGCGCTTGCATCGGAAAATTGCATGTTGACGTGATGTAATCTGTCAATATATGGTATTTGGTTTTTCTCACCCAGAAGATATATTTTGGAACATTTACTAAGGATAACCACGAGTCCTATATATCCAGCATGCCTCTACGATGGCTAGGGACGGAAACATCCATGTACTGGTGCAATGGATATGGCTAAAATGCATGTATGAGAATCTAATGTAGTTATAGGGAACGTGGTCTCTACTTCCCAACAACTTTCAATGTTTCTGTGATTCGTGAATCATCTGAATTATCCGAATTTGAAACAAAAAATATGATTATGGTTATCTCATCAGTCCAGTTAAGTAAAAGTGCTCAAAATAGTGGGAAAATTGCCGCATGTATAAACATTTCTTTCTAAATGTAAATTTAGTTCGTGCGAAAATATCACATTAAACTGTATACATGTACATGTCGCTAAAAATTTGTATAGGCTTATGACCCTACAACAATTATCCAGTCTTGATGTCATTGCACCTTTAAGCGATTTATCGCGTACAAAACCTGCAAAAAACGTAATTTAAAGTTTTAAATAAAAATTGGGCCAACAATCAAATCGTTACAAGTGTTCGACATTTTCCTTAAACATTCGTATTTTTAGTTTGATTTAAATAAAACTTTCTTGTTCCTGTACTCGTATGTACAGTACCGTCCATACTAATTATTGTATGAAAGTACAATGTACGTACTCGTTTCCATATATACACACACACACACATATTTAGGTATAATACCAAAATACAACGAAAGGACTTAAATTAACTTCTATCCTATAATTTTTGGTTTGCATGCAATAAAAAGGCGGCGCTACTTTTTGAATTAAATTATTGCTGTTTCCAGTTTAACAATTGTATTACTCGTACCTATTTTTTACAACTTTGCCTATTTAATTCAAAAGCTATCTCGTATTTTCAGTTAGCTTTTATTATAACGCAAACAGCAAAAATCGCAAACAATAAATAACGATAACAATACAAATAAACAATAATGAAGTTCTGATATGGCTTTGATAGCCTAGAAAAATGTTTTACAAAAATAAAAAGCTTCGTATCTGATTGCTTTATAATTTGATGCAATTATTGCATAAGAGTTGGTTGAACCTTTCGTTTATTACCGTACCATTTAATAGTAAGGTTTTAACAATTTTTATTGTTTTTTTAACAGGTTAATTTATGTGCTGAAAGTTGACAGCACTGCAAAACGATTTTATTATTTTCCCGTATTATGTCACTTGCAACAAAATGTTACTTGTACCGTATACGTAGTTAGCTATATGTGCACGCCCGGTTACTTGGTTGGATCCACCGTTTGATCCACCAAAAAATTAACCAATTAGCCTGTTAATAAATTAGAGTCTATCACCAGAGAAAAGCCTTTCAAAGCGAGGCTTAAAATATTCTGAAGTCGATATATCCTTAACAGGGCTTTCAAAACTATTATTTCAGAGGCTACAACACCATCTGATAAGCGCTCTATTCTTCGTGAAATATAAGCGATTTTAAACGATTTGAAAATTTAAAAAAATGCAATTAAATCTGTCTAGTATGTAACTGGTATTTTTTACGTCACTTAAGCTAGCAGAACCCATACGGCAGAACATTACAAGGTAGTATGAAAAATTATAGGCTAATAATAGGCAAAAAGTGTTGGGCTCCACCCCTTCCAACTAACACGATAGTTCTCTTACCTTTAGATAAAGTTAGCAGAACCCATATCAAAAAATGATTTAAAAACATTTGGAAAATTAACGGTTAATTTTAGGCTCATTAAATGCCCTATTTAAATTTTTTATTCTGCTCATTCTAGAAAAAGCATAGGGCTTTATTACTTCAAAGCTAACAGAATGTAAATCGAAAACGAAATTAGAACGCAAAACAAGATCACTTGACATACAAAAAATGTTAGGCTCATTATGGCCTAATCAAATGTCTCATTAAAAAAATTTGGGCTCCACTCGTTCTTGACCAAACTTCAGGCCATTTATTCCAAAGCTAGCAGAAGCCAAATCGAAAATCGGACCAAAACCGAAATTAGAACGAGAAACTTGTCTACTGACAAACAAATAATTTTAGGCTCATTATGGCATAATCAAATGTCTCATTAAAAATTTTTGGGCTCCACTCTTTCTTGACCAAACTTCAGGTCATTTAATCTAAAGCTAGCAGAACCCAAATCGAAAATCGGACCAAAACCGAAATTAGAACGAGAAACTTGTCTACCGACAAACAAGTAATTTTTGGCTCATTATGGCTTAATCAAATGCCCCATTAAAAAAATTTGGGCTCCACTCGTTCTTGACCAAACTTCAGGCCATTTATTCCAAAGCTAGCAGAAGCCAAATCGAAAATCGGACCAAAACCGAAATTAGAACGAGAAACTTGTCTACTGACAAACAAATAATTTTAGGCTCATTATGGCATAATCAAATGTCTCATTAAAAATTTTTGGGCTCCACTCTTTCTTGACCAAACTTCAGGTCATTTAATCTAAAGCTAGCAGAACCCAAATCGAAAATCGAACCAAAACCGAAATTAGAACGAGAAACTTGTCTACCGACAAACAAGTAATTTTTGGCTCATTATGTCTTAATCAAATGTCCCATTAAAAAAATTTGGGCTCCACTCGTTCTTGACCAAACTTCAGGCCATTTATTCCAAAGCTAGCAGAACCCAAATCGAAAATCGGACCAAAACCGAAATTAGAACGAGAAACTTGTCTACTGACAAACAAATAGTTTTAGGCTCATTATGGCATAATCAGATTCCCCATTAAAAATGTTTGGGCTCCACTCTTTCTTGACCAAACTTCAGGCCATTTATTCCAAAGCTAGCAGAACCCAAATCGAAAATCGGACCACTAACGAAATTAGAACGAGAAACTTGATTTACTTACAAACAAATAATTTTAGGCTCATTATGGCATAATCAAATGCCCCATTAAAAATTGTTGGACTCCACTCGCTCTGAACCAAACTTCAGGCCATTTATTCCATAGCTAGCAGAACCCAACTCGAAAATCGGACCAAAAACGAAATTAGAACGCAAACCAAGATCAATTGACATACAAATAATTTTAGGCTCTTTATGGCATAATCAAATGTCCCATTAAAAAAATTTGGGCTCCACTCTTTCTTGACCAAACTTCAGGCTATTTATTCCAAAGCTAGCAGGACCCATATCGAAAATCGGATCAAAACCGAAATTAGAACGAGAAACTTCTCTACTGACAAACAAATAATTTTAGGCTTATTATGGCATAATCAAAAGCCCCATTAAAAATTGTTGGGCTCCACTCGCTCTTGACCAAACCTCAGGTCATCTAATCTAAAGCTAGCGGAATCCAACTCGAAAATCGGACCAAAAACGAAATTAGAACGAGAAACTTGTCTACTAACAAACAAATAATTTTAATTATGGCATAATCAAATGCCCCATTAAAAATGTTTGGGCTCCACTCGTTCTTGACCAAACTTCAGGCGATTTATTCCAAAGCTAGCAGAACCCAAATCGAAAATCGGACCACTAACGAAATTAGAACGAATAACTTTATCTACTGACAAACAAATAATTTTAGGCTCGAGTGAAGCCCAAAATTGTTTAAAGGGGCATTTAATTAGCCTAAAATGAACCTTTAATTTTCCAAATGTTTTTAAATCATTTATTGATATGGGTTCTGTTAATTTTTTATTAAGCTAGCAGTTCCCATCGTTTTAGTTGGAAGGGGTGAAGCCCAAAATTTGTTAATAGAGCTAAATGCCTATTATTAGCCTATAATTATTCATACTATCTTGTAATGTTCTGCTGTATGGGTTCTATTAGCTTAAAGGACGTTATTTTTTTAGAGGTCCACATCTTTAAGTTGGCAACACTGGTTTGTTTGACAATCGATCAAAAGACCCACGTGATTGCAACGCTTGCAAATTGTTAAAATTTTTTATCAAAATATTGGTTCTGTTCGCACACTAAGCGTGCATTACGTCCATGTTACACATGGTCGACATAATCGCCCATTAGAGCGAGTAATTCGGTTAACTATGGATTGTTTTCGCACCACGTATGCTCTAAATGATAATACACATCCAGTAAGACGTCAAACAGTGCGTACATTAACTCCTCGAGCGTGGCGAAATGATTCTTGACGGATTGTATGCCTGCTTCTCGCAAGCCGTCACAATGCGGCGATGCAGGGGGAATGAAGTTTCAGGTCGTGCCATCCTGAGTCAATAATGCAGCGATTTCCGGAATGTCTTCTCTCGTGATCCGCTGATGCAGGAATGCTAGTTGGTGACTAGCTCCGACGAAGTTGTTTGCGCAATCGCTGTACAGGCTGCCGAGTTTACCTCATCGCGCTGTAAACCTTTTAAACGACGCGATAAATGCATTTGTACGGAGTTCGGACACCAGCTCCAAATAAAGCCCTTTGTTACACGATGCGATCAGTTGCTGGCTCGTTGTTCCGCGATGTCGAAACCACACAACACATTGATGTACGTGTGAGCGCACCAAGTTATTGGTGCCTAAAATAAAGTAGTGCTTCCATAAATGTGCCAGCACCAGCAGGGGACCACCGTGTAGCATTATGCGATGTAATTGCTAAATTAGCAGGTTGAAAAGCCCTGTCTTTGGGATAAATGATGGGATGCTTCGGTGTGTTTGGCAGGTTCGATTCGTTTTGTCACCCTCCGACCCGAGTATACTGTCGCTGCCGATGAAAGGATACAGAGATGGAAGTGAGCTCTTGTCCAATGAATATTCTCCGGATTGCCATCTTAATATCTCCTGCGCGTAAAGTGATTCTTAAATCAGCTTGACCCAAAACTATAATGCCCAAGGCATTGTAGCTCGTCTACGGTGATGAATACTCTCGGAAGAAGGCCGTGGCACGAAGTAATTTTCCCAACAATGAGTATCGAGCGGGTAGGTAGTACAAGTCAAACGTCATGGTTTCTGTATGCGTTGCTATCATTGATTTTATTTTTCCTTCATCGACGAGACGCGCAATCTGTAATCTAAAATTTGCGATTGAGCCTGTGACACGCCGAGTGACTGTACGATGGTGTGCATGGGTTTAACAAGAAGTACAACACTGTGATTTTGGCGGATGCGTCTGCTTTCTCAGAGGCATCCCTAAACCTGTGCAATTGAAGACTGAGAGTTGTCGAATGATGTATCCAGCGATCGATTCTGGGAGCAGTTGAGAGGAGATACCCTGCCGACCGGATCGAATATCTTTGATGCCTGCAACAATAATGTACGTTTGGCTGGTGCACGAACATCCGCTGATTCGTTGATGTTGAATACTAAACAATCGACAAAGGAAACCAACGTAGTCTGAGCGGTTTGGCTTAATTGTCCCAGTTTAGCTCAAGTTGAGACCATGTTCGCGGAATTCGCTTGGTACCTCATTGTGAAGATACTGACTGCTCGAGAACCATTTCCGCAATTCGAATCCGCCACGTTAGAGTAGCTCCACCACCATTTGCCTCTGGATCTCGATTAAATCGAGTTGGTCATCAGGTCGTCGACTTAGAAGTCTTTGGATGCGACTTTCACTGCAATTGGAAATTACTCCTGTTCATCTCGTGCTATCTGAAGGATGGTGCGAATTGCGAGATACGGAGCGCTGGCAATACCGTACGTGACGGTGTACAAACGACAGTCTCGAACTGGCTCATCTGGAGAAGGTTGCCTATACGATCGTCTATACGATCCGCACATAATTTCCGTGTTCGGGCGTCATCAGGATCTGCCGATACATCAGCTTGATGTCTGAAACGAAAACAAATTGTTGTTTGCGAAAAGGGGTTAATATTTCGAAGACGTTCTGCTGTAGCTTGGGGCCAAAGTGAATCTTCTGGTTAAGTGATATGCCTGCCGGTTGATGTTTTGTGAGTTGCATCGAATATCACATGATACACACGTGATATACACGTGTTCCTTCACGTGATCGTAGTTGATAGTTCTTGGCGAACCGGAGTTCCATACGTTGTAGTCGCAGAACTGCATCCTCTCATGATCTTCCAAGGAGTGATGAGTTCTGATTTTTAGTGTCGTTTTCATTCTGACTCGTGGAGCGTTAATACTAGAGATGAACGAACATCTTTGTTTTCTCAAAATGACCAAAACGTGCTGTCGATTGTGATCATAGTCCTGGTGCCGTTAAACTAGACGGCTGATTGGTTGTCCTGCGCTCCACCTTATCGAAGAGGATGTAACCAATTTTCGTATTTTGTGGGAATGGTGAGTAAATTATCTATCTTGTTGGGTCGGTTTTAATGAGGATCGGCAAGTTCCAATTGATTCAAGTGTGGCCATTGACGCATGTCAATTGTTTGGGAAGGCAGCGTGCCTGTGATCTTCTCGACGGCGATGGCTATGACCGAGATTGAGAATGTTGAATCGATTCGGGAATGTAATACAATAATTCGGCGAATGAACGCGATTTGGATGCCCCTTTCGCACAGATTCCACCGATCTTGAATGTTGTTGGTCTTCTCGGTAATCCGATACAATTTGCTTTACTCTTCGATATAAAGCTGACCTGACGAATGACAAAGTTTACGATACGATACGATACGATGGCAGCAATCCTGCTGCGGGCAGAACATCCGTGTATAGCGATGCGACGTGGTTGACCGAAGTTTGTGATGATTTGACGGATGATGTTTCGGTATTCGGATTCGAGTTGTGTAATAGCACAAACTGGATATTCAATTCGAAATGGTGTGGCCTTTGCGCAGGCACTTGAAGCACAACCTCTTTGCTCGAAGGAGATTTGATCGTTCTTCAAACTTGACACGTGATTCGATAGCCCCAAGTGATGACGAGTGGGCGAGTTGATTGCGTGACAGGTTTGCGAGGTGCTCGAGTGCGCGACGAAAGCGATGATTACGGAATCTCCTTGTGCGACTGTGGTGGATTCGCAATTGTGCTTTAGTCATGGAAATTATCTCCTCTGATTACCTTCTTTATTCAGGAAATCGACCAGATCTTTGTATGATGGATATTGCGCTCAAATTAGTGACACATCAAAATATATATAAGTGAAGTTAGCTCACATTCAAACCCGAATAGTGAGATAGCCACACTAATTATCGTTAGCACGACATTTTGTAACTGGAGGTGCGGAATACGAATCTCACCAAAGACAGGATGTAAAATGGCATTTTCTCATTTATTATATTGGTGTTGTTAATTAACACAACTATTCCCTCTGAGGGAGTGCAGATCTCATCGCCATCTCATCACATGCCGATATGGAGATTGCATCGTGCAGAAGGAACACACTGTGAATAAATTTGTGGGAATTCAAACTACTTTTTATTCTCAGTTGAGTAAAACTAATCAAAAATGCAAACACTGAAATTACAATGGCAACACTAATTGCTTTCATGGCGGTTGCTATTATCAGCACGAAAATATTTACTGTCATGATAGTTTTAAGCTATCATTGCAGTCCAATATTACTACGTTAAAAGTAAAAATAATTCAAATGTTAATTAATAATAAAAACGCGTTAGCAACACTAATTAATGTTATTATGGCAATTATTACTCCCAGGCCGAACATATTTTCCACGATAGTTTAAAACTATCACGAGAGTCCAATTTTACTGGGCCGAGGTAAAACTTTATATTAATATTTTAGTAAAAATGCGATGGCAACAAGGATTAATGCTATCGTGATAATTTTTGCCATTAAAGTGCCATTTTTCTGGGGTGAGAGTAAAAATAATACAAAATCTGAATGACGTATTATACTGAAAGTGGAATGTTGTGTGTTATCCTCAGCCCGAAAATATTTGCTTTCGCGTTAGTTTACGGCTATCATGGCAGTCCAATATTAAGGGGCTGAAGCCAATATAATGCAAATGAAAATATATCCATAGCCCTCAAAAAATTTGCTTTCACGATAGTTAAAAAATTACCATTACGACATTTTTTAACTATCGTGGTAAAAATCATATACATAAAACTGTAATTACGTATCTGTAAATGAATTTACACAATTTGTGTCCCCGAAAAGTACGGCAGAGAAGATTTTCCTAACTTTCCTAATTTCTAACACGTGTCAAGGTATTGGTCAATCTGCCAACTTAAGCAATATTAAAGCCCAAAAAAATAATTGAAAGCCACAATTGAAAATTTATTTCACATTTAACTTTGAAATCCATCATCATCGACGAAATCCAGTTATACAAATATGAAACAATAAGATTTGCAAAGTTTACAAAAACATTGATAAGATTTCTATACTAGAAACTACTTTGTGTCATACTTGATCCTTTCAAGATCCACATATAGTTTGAAGAATTCCACTTGACAGTAACAGGGTTAAATAAGACAAAAACCACAACAGGCAATACGTCGAACGACAAAATTTCAATATTTCCATTACAGAAACCACTATTGGCTCTTAGCTATAGACGGGACTAAGACTAATATTTTTAAGCCATGCTTGATCCATTCAAGATACACACACAGATATATGAAATTCTGTCAACGTATGACCTGGGGGATTTCTCATCTTATTTGACCCTGTTAGAGAGTTTCTTCAAGAACCTATAGAAAGTTTCTGGAACGGAAATTTTGAAATTTTACCGGCCAACGTAGGACCTGAGGTGATTTTGCCTTTTTAACCGTGTTGATACCAAGATAATTTCTTCAAATTGTTTGTGCATTTTAAGTGGACCGGGGATAATCTAAAAATAGTAGTCTCATCTGTGGCCAAGAGTTATAGTTGTTTCTGGAACGAAAATATTGAAATTTTGGCCGTTCAACATATGATCCGGGGTGGTATTTTTCTTATTTAACCATGTTAATGTCAAGAGAATTGCTTCGAATTGTGGTACATCTTGAATGAACCAATCATGTTCTAAATATATTGGTCTCAGCTATGGCCAAGAACCTGTAGTGGTTTCTGGAGCGGAAATGTTGAAATGTTTCGTTAAACGTATGACGTTAAACGTGTGAACTCACTTATTTATCTTCGAGCGACACAGGTATGATAGTGACCATACGGTGGATGCGTATTCTAAAATTTATCGCACAAATGAAACGTATATTGAATATAGAGTTATCGGATCGCAAAAATTTTTACAATTTTGTTTAAAGAAGCCTAGCATATTGTAAAATTATATCGGTTAAAAAACTACTCCCAGGTCAGATAAGAATTCGACTTTGTGAATAGCTTCGTTGTACAAGCGTCAGATTTATACATTTACTTCCATTAAGGTGTAGTCTATTATAAGTCGACCATTGGAGCTTGTTACAGTCGGTTTCGATGTTAACCCGGGCGAAAATTTTCATGACATCGGCGAAAGGCAGCCAGCTTGCTAATTTAAAGCAGTCAACGACCTCGTTGATAAATAATGAAAATCAAAGGGCAAAATACTGGGGAAGATTGACCCAGAAGTCTTAAAGTTTGCCAGTGGTTTGAAAGGTAAGAGTGCAACTACTCTATCGGAATGAATTGGCAGCCCAAATGCGATATGAATTGAGGAATCAATCTTGTCGAACGCCTTAGCAAAATCTAGATAAGCGACGTTGTTGTTTCGATTTTAAACTACCAAATAAATTACACTGAAGTTAATAAGGTTCGTAACTGTAGACCTCCCTGAATAAAAACCGTACTGTTCCTATTTATATAATTTATGAACCATTGATTCAAAAAGTTCATGTATGACGGGAAGAATGACTGTTCCTCGATAATTATTTTGCCTCATTCCTTCTACCTGCTTTAAAAATTGGTTGTATGCTTTCCAAGGTTCAGGAAATAGACCTGACCCATACGTAGTCTTTCACTGAATATGAAAGTAATCGAAATAGATAAACTTTCAGTGCTTAATTAGAATCGGGTCGATTCGTGAGCAGCCCTTGTATTAACATCCATTTGAAGTATGCAATTAAGAACTTCTATTCCGTGCAGCTAATAAAGTTAAATCCAGAGTGTTTTGGCACAGTAGATGGCATCGAAACTGGTTCATATACGGAAACGAAAAATATCGCAAACAAATCACAAATATCCGAGGCGACCGAACTCTAAAAGGTTATTGGAGATGGGAAACCAGCTACTTTTTCCCCGTTAATTATGAAATTCCAGAAGCCTTTAGCATATAATCAACTCGTCCTCTATTATCATCTATTATCACGTCCTGATCTGTGCCGTGCAATTTGAGCAATATATGGGCCACAAAATTGCAATTCTCCAGATCACTAACTCCTCATTATACCAAGGCCCCCGGAAGGCAGCTTTCCTTTTAATCAACGGAACGTGTCTCTCGGTACCAGTTCTAAGTATGTCGTTGAACATTAAAACTATTTCGTTTAAATTGTAGCCACGTTGAATAAAGTTCCACATGATATTTCTAAGAAATTTGTTCAAACATTCATAGTTAGCGCTTCTGGAACTAAAATAAGAATTAGATAGTGGATTACACCCTATTGAAGTTTATCCTAAATTAATCCTAAACCAACAAAAACAAAAATAAATGTGAGTGTATTGGTGTAAAGCAGTCATTTAGGCGCAGTCATTACGCAACAAATATTACTATTGAAATAATTATAAATATTTATTTATTTATTTATTTAAGAGTTTTAATATAAAAAACATTATCATTTATGTATAATAAGTGATATTTAGGAAAGTCGAAAATAAAAAAACTTAACAATATAACAACTATAAGATTTTATTAGACTCATATGTGCACTCTACTTGTGCGAAGCCGATTAAAATTCTAATGGAGCTCGCATACCTAAAGTGACATTCTTGTGAAGAACGGAATTTCTTAGAAATTTTGATTATAAGAAAATAAATATTTCAAAATTTTCACCGACCGGCAAACTTGCCACTATAATATTTTGATAGACCCATATGTGCACTCTACTTGTGCGCAGCCGACTAAATTTCTAATGGAGCTCGCATACCTAAAGTGACATTCTTGTGAAGAACGAAATTTCTTAGAAATTTTGATTATAAGAAAATAAATATTTCAAAATTTTCACCGACCGGCAAACTTGCCACTATAATATTTTGATAGACCCATATGTGCACTCTACTTGTGCGAAGCCGATTAAAATTCTAATGGAGCTCGCATACCTAAAGTGACATTCTTGTGAAGAACGGAATTTCTTAGAAATTTTGATTATAAGAAAATAAATATTTCAAAATTTTCACCGACCGGCAAACTTGCCACTATAATATTTTGATAGACCCATATGTGCACTCTACTTGTGCGCAGCCGACTAAATTTCTAATGGAGCTCGCATACCTAAAGTGACATTCTTGTGAAGAACGAAATTTCTTAGAAATTTTGATTATAAGAAAATAAATATTTCAAAATTTTCACCGACCGGCAAACTTGCCACTATAATATTTTGATAGACCCATATGTGCACTCTACTTGTGCGAAGCCGATTAAAATTCTAATGGAGCTCGCATACCTAAAGTGACATTCTTGTGAAGAACGGAATTTCTTAGAAATTTTGATTATAAGAAAATAAATATTTCAAAATTTTCACCGACCGGCAAACTTGCCACTATAATATTTTGATAGACCCATATGAGCTCGCATACCTAAAATGCCATTCTTGTGAAGAATGGAATTTCTTAGAAATTTTGATTATAAGAAAATAAATATTTCAAAATTTTCACCGACCGGCAAACTTGCCACTATAATATTTTGGTAGACCCATATGTGCACTCTACTTGTGCGCAGCCGACTAAATTTCTAATGGAGCTCGCATACCTAAAATGCCATTCTTGTGAAGAACGAAATTTCTTAGAAATTTTGATTATAAGAAAATAAATATTTCAAAATTTTCACCGATCGGCAAACTTGTCACTATATTATTTTGGTAGACCCATATGTGTACTCTTTTTGTGCGCAGCCGATTAAAATTCTAATGGAGCTCGCATACCTAAAGTGACATTCTTGTGAAGAACGGAATTTCTTAGAAATTTTGATTATAAGAAAATAAATATTTCAAAATTTTCACCGACCGGCAAACTTGCCACTATAATATTTTGGTAGACCCATATGTGCACTCTACTTGTGCGCAGCCGACTAAAATTCTAATGGAGCTCGCATACCTAAAATGCCATTCTTGTGAAGAACGGAATTTCTTAGAAATTTTGATTCTAAGAAAATTCATATCTCAAAATTTTCACCGATCGGCAAACTTGTCACTATAACATTTTGGTAGACCCATATGTGCACTCTACTTGTGCGAAGCCGATTAAAATTATAATGGAGCTCGCATACCTAAAGTGACATTCTTGAGAAGAACGGAATTTCTTAGAAATTTTGATTATAAGAAAATAAATATTTCAAAATTTTCACCGACCGGCAAACTTGCCACTATAATATTTTGGTAGACCCATATGTGCACTCTACTTGTGCGCAGCCGACTAAATTTCTAATGGAGCTCGCATATCTAAAATGCCATTCTTGTGAAGAACGGAATTTCTTAGAAATTTTGATTCTTAGAAAATTCATATCTCAAAATTTTCACCGATCGGCAAACTTGTCACTATAATATTTTGGTAGACCCATATGTGCACTCTACTTGTGCGCAGCCGATTAAAATTCTAATGGAGCTCCAAAATTCTAATGGGTCTACCAAAATATTATAGTGCAAGTTTGCCGATCGGTGAAAATGTTGAGATATGAATTTTCTTAGAATCAAAATTTCTAAGAAATTCCGTTCTTCACAAGAATGGCATTTTAGGTATGCCAGTTCCATTGGATCTTTAATTTGGTTAGCATTACATAGTTGAGAAATTTAAATTATTTAGTATTTCTGAAACTATCTTACTTTAATTTTTTATTATAGTATAAACTTCATATTTCTCAGTAGAAGTATGAATTTTTTCCTAAAATAGTACTAACCGCCATTATTATAATTTATGATTAATTTAGGATAAACTTCATTAGCATGTGGATTACTCGTACTTACTAGTACAGGTAATACAGCGGAATCGATGAAAATGGTAATCGCGTTGTAGTAATCCATATACATATACAGCAGCAACCACAATTGATGGACTAGCCACCATCCCATTAGGTAGTGAATCTTTTACGGCAATCAGTACTCCGCAGCCTCTAGGGTTGGTATCAAAATTATATCTGTATTGCCTGTGGATGGCATAGTCGGTTGGGAAGGACTCCGTAGAGTTGGCTTGACATCTGATATTGGATGCACTATGGTAATAAATCAAAGTTAGACTAATGTTATTATTCTTTACTTGTTGATTACTACTTTTGGATACTTCGCCTTGTTGGTTGAATAAAGCCTAAATGACGCTGGACGAAATTTTTATTGTTAAATGGTCTTATACACACTTACACATTATTGGGCCAATTTTTCGTAAACCTGACAGTCCCCTTAACATCAACGTCGAGTCCAACTTTAAAGCAGACATATTCCATATCCGCTATGTTTACGCCCATTTGGTATCAGTTTGATTACTATAGCATTCGATATGTTAAGGGTGTCATTCACAAAATCAACGATGACAGTTCCGTTGGCGGATGGGTCGAAATGCGACAAATGAAACCAAAACTTTGGTTTTATTGTCCTAATAATCGAAGGGGCAGGTGAGCGACGGATGGTAGCAGCTTCAGGTAAAATTACTGGAACAGTATTTGTAAGAACAGACGAAGTAGTCTCGGATGTATCAACACAATCGCGAATTTGGAGAGGTATTTGGTCACCAGATTTCCACGTCTCACACTTACCGATGATAGAAAATCGGGAAAATATTAGTTTTTAATAAATTACTCCCAATTTGATGAAAACAGTGTTGATTGGTTGGTAAACAATATTTTATAGGCCAAATGGGCCGTCTGTACAGTATTACGAATTCTACTCTGGTCGAGTCATTAAGGTATACCCCACTAACTGCTATCAACCCAAAGGTCGCAAGTTCGAACGCAGTTGCAGACCATAATTTTATTCAGTGATTCCTTCAATACTGATTGGGATTGGGATTTTAGAATGGCATTCCAAGTGGAGAGGAATAAATAGATAACGAAAGAAGTTGTAAACGAATTACCAACGGTATTAATCATCATTATAGAGGAACTGATGACGTAGAATGTAAGCGAATACAACTACATGACCGTGATTTACAATTGGAAAATGCACACGTCGCGAAATGCAATAAAAAGAATAATCTAGAACAGCAATAGACAAGTAATACAAGCGCGAGCTATTTGGGATGCAGAGTCAGTTGTAATTTAACCAGTGAAGAGTGCGAGTTAAGAAGCAAACCGTGAAAAAGTGTGAAAACTAAAAGAACGCTGGGTGTTTTATTTGGAAATTCGAGTTCGAATCTATATCGAACGCCCGAAATTCGTAACAGTATGGACACACTTAATTTAAACTACATCAGGCATAACATTTGTAAATACCTAAATGTTCTTACGATCCATCCATTCATCAGTTCGAACAACAAACCCAACCTTAAATTGGACGCGTGCTGCTAAATACAATATCATGTTACATTGCACATGATGGACCCAAATAATTCTGTCTGAATTTTTATTAATTTACTTACAATCCTTAACCTACATTCTCAATCAATTTAAAATCAAACATTATTATTACAAATAAAAAATTGCATTCAGGACATGGCAAAATTATTTAAAAGCAACATAAAACTGAATTTTCATCATTTTTGGCAACCGAAAGAATAGCAAAAAAAAATCTTTTTTATTATCGAGTATTGTCTTATTCTTAAAATAATAAAATAAAATTCAAGAAATTCATTCGGTAAGACTTTATTCCATTGAAGACATTGTCTTTAAAAAAATTTCTATTCTTTAAAACAGATGTACGATTGTGAACTACGGAATGCATATTGTTCTGGTCAGCGGAATTGAAAAATTGTCAAATTGCTTAAATTGAATTTGTTTTAAAGTAAAAAACTATTTCCTTGTACGGAAGCATTGGTTGGGCGGTCAACAATTAAGTTGTTTTATGGGGTACGAAAATTTTGGGAGGTATAAATCGAGCCAATATTTTACCTGTGTGTTCGTTATATTGTTTCTCTTGGACGTCATTTATATGTTTGATGTCCAAGTCTTAAAATGGTTGCTAATTACTTGAATTACTTAATTTACCAAAGTAGAATTTTTTTTTCTGGGGCTGGGTTAGGTTAGGACAGTCCATTCCTCTCCTACCTCTCCCGAGCTATTTAAAACCACTTTTGTAGTGAAAAATCTAATAAAATAATGTTTCCGAGTTGCTACAGGTCATTCATTATGAATTGACCCATATAGCCATGCCTGTTGGATGCAAATACCGGACAGGAACAGGAAAAATGAGCTGCTGCTCCTCGTCTATTTAGTTTATACAAAAGTCATTAGATTCTAGGTCTATCAGCAACTGAAAACACCAGAACATCTGACCTCAATGACTTATTTTCCGCCGGACTGTTCACATAAATTGTAATATGAATAAGCCTCAACCTTAACTTGGTATTCGCTGCAGCAATTATGGAGTTCAACTGAGGTATTCTCGTTTATTTCATCACAGAAGACTCGAGCTTCTACTCCACCCTCTAGCTTAGAGCCGTCAATGAAATTGTAGTGCTTCAGTTTCCTGTGCAGAACCACAAGTAGTTAGAAACCTTACATCGAAGCCTACCGAATCAGGTATAATGTAATCAAGATTCACCAGCTCCACCTTTAACGCGTTCCTTTACGAGTAAATACATATACCTATAGTGGCCTTTTTACTCTTTCTGAACAATTTGGCTTTCAGCTCAGCTTGCTAAACATGGGTCTATAGTTCTGATTAAAATAAAAAGGGAAACATTCAGCATTTTTTGAATTTAGTACGTTTTAGTACGGTTGATCCCCAATTCGCATCGTTCGCTCTTTTTTGACGATCATCATCTCCTTAATCGTATATAAGTGTTTGGAAAGCAATTGCATTTGCGTCCGCATAGATGAACACTCTAACTCCTCCTTTCTCAAAGGAATTCAAATGATGTAACCTCCCCCACCAGCTCAGCGCTACAATCTTAATTACAAGAGCATGATTGATTAATCTGTAAAGAGTGGCACCTCCGCGAGACACCATAATTCGATGATAGCTTTCGTCTTGATATTATTACAACCACCCTCAATATCGAGGAATGCTATTAAGGACTATTCCTGTTACTTTAGTGTGCATCAAGGATAGGATACGTAAAGATTTAACGGGTGTTTTTTTAGGAGGTTTGTTTTTCCGATAGATGTCGTTTTATTTTATGACAGTTGTTTTGACAGCTCAAAGTGGCATTTCTACTCAGTATTGTTTGGCAAATCATTATGAATAGGTTAACTCCAGAACAACGTTTTCAAATCGTGGAAATTTATTTTCAAAATCAGTGTTCAATTAAAAATGTTTATAGAGCACTTCGTGAATTTTATGGTGCACATAATCGTCCGTCAGAGACCACCATAAAGAACGTAATTACCAAATTTCGGTCTACATTCACTCTTTTGGATGCCAAGCCACCGACAAGAATGAGAAGAGTTCGTACAGAAGAAAATATTGCTGTCGTTGAGGCCAGTGTCGAAGAAAACGACAATTTATCGATTCGTCGTCGTGCTCAGCAAATTGGACTTTGTCCATCGACTTTATGGAAAATTTTACGTAAAGATTTGGGTTTGGTGCCATACAAAATTCAATTGGTGCAAGAATTAAAGCCACACGACCATCGTTTGCGCCGTGAATTCAGTGATTGGTCGTTAAATCAATTGAACGAAGATCCATTTTTTTACCGTAAAATTCTCTTCAGTGATGAGGCGCATTTTTGGTTAAATGGATACGTCAACAAACAAAATTGTCGCATTTGGAGCAAAGATAATCCACACGCCGTTCTAGAATTACCAATGCATCCTGATAAATGTACTGTTTGGTGCGGTCTATGGGCTGGTGGGATCATCGGTCCATATTTCTTTAAAAATGAGGAAGGACGACGCGTTACCGTGAATGGAAATCGATACAGAACCATGTTAAATGAGTTTTTGTTGTCAAATCTTGAAGATATGGATATGAATGAAATGTGGTTTCAACAAGATGGTGCCACTTGCCATACAGCACGTGAAACAATCGACTTATTGAAAGAAACTTTCAACGACAACATTATTTCGAGAAATGGTCCGGTGAATTGGCCTCCGCGTTCGTGCGATTTGACGCCACTCGATTACTTTTTGTGGGGATACGTGAAGTCATTGGTTTATGTGGATAAACCTCAATCGATTGACGCTTTGGAAACCAATATTCAACGTGTCATTGCTGACATACGCCCTCAAATGCTTGAAAAAGTGCTGGAAAATTGGACCTCCAGAATGACATTTGTGAAAAATAGTCGTGGTAGCCATATGCCAGAAATTGTGTTTAAATGTTAAATGCCAAAAAATTATCTACCAAATAAAAAAAAATTTTGGTCATTTCATAATTTTATATGTGTTTTATTCAAAAAAAAAATCGGCAACCTCTTAAAAAAACACCCTTTATTTAAAAAGAGACGTATTTTAGCCATCCTTATTGAAAATTACCTCCAGCCAAGTGTATTATGAATAATTCAAGGCAAGTTTTATCATTCATCGAAATATTTTTTATCTTTCATAGAAAAATTGTGTAAGAAATAATTTTTCCGTGCGGCTTTCATGATGCTACCCCTCATTTCCGTTGGTATGACTCGGTCTACGCTGATGGTTGATTTAAATGGCTTTGTATACGATATTTTTTGTGTGTCACGAATGGGTTTCCCCATGTGTATTAAGCTCCTTCATATCCGCAAAAATTTCTGGGAAGTGAGTTTCGATAAGAAACTCCAAGAATTTCTGACTCATAATTTCCAAGAACCAGGTTTAATCAAATAACGGGAAGTGTTTGGTTTAGTAAAGAGAACCTTCCTAAGACGAGAAATTTCGGAGACCCGTTCCATTTTATCACAAAGGATGTACTCGAAAACTATTTATGTGCGTTCACTAGCTCTCTATTATAAATTTTAAGGTTCTCCTTGTAAGAATTACAACCAAGATCCTCTTTGCTTATTTTATCTTTATTGGCGGCTCTTCCTCATACTTTCCCTAGTTACGCAAACCCCCGTATTGGTTGAAAGCCGCTGAACTTTACTACGGGCCGGTTGCATCTAGAGAACGGTTGCAGGCTCTTGTGATAATCTACCATGCAATCCAGTTTCTACAGTTCGATTAGAAGAACGTGTAAATTATGTTTTGTCGTGTTTTACATTTTGTAGTCTAGGCCGGCCGCAGTTATCTCATCAACCCTATTGAAATTATATGGAGAATCTCAACCCCATATTCTGCCCGCAAATGAAGTCTAATTGGTTGCGTAATCTACCTATAAATTCGATTATTGCATACACACTGCCGATACTTCCCTCTTTGACTCGGTAGGCTTCCCAGATGGGCCTCCTGCATCCTTTTCGGTTTCATCATTTTCATAGAGTTATTGACCCAAAGTCGAAATTAATAATTTCGCAACCATAGTGGAATATCTAGAGTACCCTTTGGCCTTTTATTTGGTACAATCATCCATTTATTGGTCGGAAGATTGGAATTGCTTGTTAAAATAATTGCTAAAATTTCATTCGCTTTAGCTCACGTGTTACTTAACGCTCTATTGATACCATGACGCAACTCTGCAGATGGGGGAAGGTCCCGGATTTACTCTCAGTACCTTCATAAAAGTGGAATTTATTGTCTTAAGCACCGCCAATGTTCAATTTTCTAAAGTGATCATCATTTTTCTTTGCTCATTGGTCCATTGTGCGTCTTGATAACACCCAAAGTAGGTATTTTGCCCTTTTGTTGCTTTTTGGAGCTTCTCCCAATCTCGATCCGCTATCGCGATTTATATTGGGTTTACCGATCCCTAGGATACCTTAGGTTTGTTCGAGTTTCTTGTCATTGTATGAGCCTCAGCTTTACGGTTCAAGTTATTTTTCCCTAGTCGCTTAGACCTCTTTAGTGGGCGCCGTTGGTTTCGATATTATCAGAATTGGCAAGAACTGGAAAGTATGGCAAGAATCCAGAGGCTTCCGATCAATACTGTTTTTCGTCAAATTTATAACCAGCCTGGTGGATCGTCGGTTTGGGTCGCTTTGTACATCGACCTAGTTCATGTAAATGTAATCCCAAATTGAGCTAAAACAAGGTCATCTCGTGAAGGGTGGTGGTATGTAATATAACCACCACCCATGATAGTAATTTTACTTGATTGTAATCCAATGAGATGATGGCTTTAAATAATCCTTCTCTATTTTGTAACATCGGTGATCTTATTTTTGTTTTAGCCAGATTATATAGCTAAACCAGATCTCTTTCTGCAATTCCTTAAATATGCAGTCGTATCTCATGGACTTATTCTGCCTCGTCGATCTTACTTATTCTTCGTCTTAACATATACACACTCATACGGATGACTATCTCATTTTCAGGCAACCCAACCGTATCATTGTAGGCGAGGCTCTCTGTCCTACCAGATAATTTCCATGTACTGCACCGCGATGCTCCAGCATGGTTCATAGAACTTACTCGAGTTTATATAGCATGATCCGAATGTAACCCTAACGGCATTCCAAATGTTTCGCAACCAGTTATTCTCGATTATTTAGGCGTCGATCCGTCTCCTTCCCACCTTCCACTGAATTTTTGGCCCACTCCTGTATTTCTGTAGAACCCTTCTACCCATAGTTCGATAGTATCCCAATTCGCAGTCGAATCTTGATGCCGTCAACTGATTCCCGGACAGCAGTTCGTCATATATCCTAAGCGGCTGCCACCGCGCCCAAAAACTGTATTAACAGTAGCGTTTTAGGATGCAATTTCAAGCCACTTCGGTCGTCTACCTGGAAAATATGTTATATGTACGTTTTCCAAATATCTCGTTTTCTTAATACGTCCTGAATGTGTATGGTGCCGAATAATTAATTTCTCCTCATGGGATGAAATGGTTAACCTCTTCACTTCCTCCGGCTTGGGCAGTTTTTAGAATTTCCTTAAGGTTGTTACCGTGTTCTGCGATGAGGCAGAACTGCAATGTGGCAGTTCAGACTTTTCTTTCCACCACTCAAGTGTTTAGTGTAGTTTTCTGGGTTCATGCTTAACGTGTGACTTAAAAAAATTAAACTGGATCATCCAAGCATATTTCAAAGACTTGAAAATGTTCACTTTTATTTTTCACTTTTATTTTTCAAGAACTTTATTATATGCACATTACTTTAAGAAATAGTTCACCCTGAGTTTCGTCACCTTTCTGACTTTCATGGTACTTCTTGCAAGGCTCTCTGGATTCCATCCCGCGCAATCGTTTTCAATTCCCTTTTTATCTTTACAAGCAAGTTGTTGGATGTTTTGGTTTGACTCCTTTGGCAGGTATTCAATATGCCTTTTTTCCAACCAAAATATCTTTGGCGTGATGTGCAGACGCCAAATTTGGCCAAAAAACCACTTCATCATGAGGATGATGTTTTTTGACAAGCGTATCAAACACTGGTAAGCGTTTTGTGATGTAAACTTCCTTGTTACTTCCAAGCCGCTGTTGCAAAACACGGGTTCACTTATGCTCCTTTCGCTTATCGCCAACCACATTAAAATCTTTCCAGGAAACTTGAACTTTTTGATCAATTTGATACTTTCTGGTGCACGATGTTCAGCAGACTCGTAGTATGACTTTTGTTCTAGAGTGAAATATGACTCGTCGTCCATGACACACTTATAAATAGTTTGATTGTGCAGCAAAGAAATTTTGAGAAAGCAGCTTCAATCGCTTTTTTATCACTTTTTTCTGCCAATCGGTTTGACTAGGAGAGGATTTTTTTGCTCGTCGTCTGATGTTCATCATTTCCAAATACTTTTTGATAGTAGAATGGTTGGTTCCATATTTTCTAGCTAAAGAACGATAAGATTTTGCACTGCTGCCTTGCGTTTCTGTCTTTAGTCTAGCACGCACTCGACGATTCGATAAAGTTGAACTTCTGTCCGAACCAGGTTTCCGGGTTACTGATTTCCCAGTCTCGATGAGACTAAGTACTCGATAGATCGTCGTTTTTCTGAATCCCATTATTGCAAAGTGTTGTAAACTTCATTTTTGGTCTTCGTTGGATTTTCTTTGCAAAAATTTACTATGAGATTTCAGCGTTCTAACTGAGGCAACGACATCATTATAACTAGACTGCGTTATAATTAATTATCTCTTCACTCTTTTAACACAAATAGATAACAGTTATTTTTTTGTTTTGGATTTTTTCATGTATGTGTGATATTGTTGCATCATCGGTTTGTCTCATTTTTATGTGACAAACGCTTTCTCTCTTCGTTTCGCTTGACGTTTAAATAAAGCAATTCTTCACTATTGTGCACTATTTTCCTGACTTACTCTTATCGCAATTTTCGTGGTGTTTTTTCGTGACATCTGAAACAGCACGACCGTGAACGTGAACGTTCCTTTTAACTAGCACGAAAGTATTGGTCTGATCTTCTTATCTCTCCGTTTCAGTGCCTTTATCTGATAAATATACTCTAAGCAATGATTACCACATTGAATTGATCACGGGCAGCCTAACCATTGTACTGTACACTACACTGATTCATGAAATTTTAAAATCCTTATCGGCACTTTTGTTCCTTGCGCCTGATTCACTCTACTTGCCTCCCTCACCGCGTGAGATTTTTTTTTTATTTATATATTTATTTATTACAACTGATTTACAAATCATCTAGTATCTTTCATAATTTATATTCTGGTTTGGAGGGTTACCTTGTGGCTAAGTCCCCTTTACAATTTTATTATATTTTTAGTCGACCCTGATTGGATCTAGTACGACGTGGTGTAGACTAATACGTTGCATGTGTTTTCTCGCGTGTTAGCTTATTTCTTCACTGACAAAATCCATCTTCAGATCTCTATGGAGGTTGTCATTTCTTATGTACCACAGTGCATTAACTATTCCACGTAGGACTTTGCTTTGGAATGACTGGATGATATTGACATTGGTTTTCTTTGTACAGCCCCAGAGCTGAATACCGTAAGTCCACACAGGTTTTAGGATTTGCCGGTATAGTAGCAATTTATTATGTAGAGTTAGCTCAGAATTTCTTCCTAAGAGCCAATCCATCTTTCTGTATTTGATGTTTAACTCTTCTTTTTTATTTTTCACATGCTCTTTCCATTTTAGTTTCGCGCCTAGAGTCATGCCTAGATATTTTGCCGTGTTTGCATAGGGAATTTGCTGAGAGTTCAGTTCTACTGGTATCCAGTTGATCTTCTTGTTGGTAAAGTCTACGTGAGCAGATTTTGTTTCATTAAGCTTTATTCTCCATCTCTTGGTCCAGGTACTGACAATATTAGTAGCTCTTTGCAATTTCCTTGTAGATTCTTCTATGCTATAGCAAGTGCTAAGATGACCGTATCATCCACAAACGTCGTTATGTATAGAACATATAAAGTTGGTCCCAGAACGCTACCTTGTGGCATCCCTGCTGATATTTTCTTAATTTCTGAGTATTCGCCATCTAATTTTCTAAGTGTCTTTGTAATTTATATTCCAAGCCTTTATGCCATACTGTGTCAAAGGCCTGTGCTACATCCAAGAAGACGCTTGAACATACTTTCTTTTTTTCAAGTACGTCTTCAATTATGTTTGTAATTCGCTGTACTTGTTGAATGGTTTTCTCTGAAGCCAAATTGATGTGGAGGGTTAAGATTTCTTTCTACTATTATTGGGAGTAAGGAAATCGGGCGATACGAATTTTTGTCATTTAGTGGTTTGTTGGGTTTAGGTATCATAATTACTTCTGCTACTTTCCATTGATTTGGAAAGTGTTTAAGTCTGAACACTGCGTTAATTATTTGGAGTAGTTTACGTAGTCCTTTTTCAGGAAGAGCTTTTACTATTTGTCCTGTAATTAAGTCATATCCTGGAGATTTCTTTGTATTTAGGTTAAGATTGATTTCCCCTTTTAATTCTTGTAATGTGACAGGAAATATATTGCAGTTATCCATTTTATATATAGAGGCTGGAACGCGTTCTTCAGGTGGGCAAACAACGAAGATTTTTACATGGCACTTATAGCACATGTGCCATTTTCATTTTTAACTGGTGGAATTTGTAGTTTAGGTCGTTTTAAACTTTTTGTCGCTTTTCAAAGGGAGTACTCGGTATCTTTTTCCCCAGTAAGTCTTTAATTAGCAACTTTAGTTTATTGGATAAAAAATTTAGAGTTGTTTTATATTCTGGCCCTCGACTTATTTGCCAGGCCTTTCTTGCTTTTCGTTTTGTTGTAACCAGTTCCCTAACTTCCAGAGGATAAATCGCATTTCGGCGCATTTCCTTTGAACTTGAGGGGGTACTACTCCACGCCGCTTCTTGTATACTGTTGTTGAGTTGTTCTAGTTCTTCTTCTAGCTGTATCGGATTTTTAATTGGCACCTGAAGATCAATATTATCCTCAACAGGTTTCTGGAATTTCTCCCAGCCGGATTTTTTGTTAGTTAGTGAAGGTGGACTAGTTTCTTTAACAATTGTTGTCATAATAACAGGCGAATGATCCGACATAATCCCCTCGCTCCCTAGAAAGCAGATATATGTAGTTTTTGTCTACACCTTTGGTGATAAAGAAGTCAATGATATCGAGTATTTTGTTTCTATCCGTAGGCCAATAAGTTGGTTGATCTCCAGAATGAAAATTGCAATTGCATAGTCTTCCTGCTGCAAACAGCTCTCTTCCTTTTTTAGAGGTTACTCTTGATCCCCAGTAGGTGTTTTTTGCATTAAAATCACCTCCGATTATGAAACTTGATCCAAGTGATTTAAATAACGTGCAATAGTCTTCTTTAATTAAATTATATCTTGGGGGGTAATATATTGACGATACACTATATTCTTTGTTATTATTTATAAATACTTTTGAGGTGACTACTTGCATAAATTCCTCTTCAATATTAAGATCTGTAAAGTGTTTGATGTTTTATTTTATATCCACCGACGATCCTCCTCTTGCCCTCCCTACTGGATGAATGGCGTGGTAACAACTGTATCCATATATTTTAAGATTTGAAGTTGAAGTAAAATGGGTTTCCGATACTAGGCATAGATCTATTTTTTCAGTATTTAGGAAAATTTATAATTCTGGAATATGTTGCATTAGCCCATTTGCGTTCCAGGTTACTATTCTGAATGTTTTATTTTTTGTTGTTTGCATCATTTTAATAGAGCATGGATTTCATTTCATTTAGAAAGTCTTGCTTATCTGACCTGTTGCTTAGAACTTGCTTATCTAACCAGCTAGACGAATGACGAATGTTAAGAGCTTCCATGCTTCTTAGTATCTTTTGGAGCACTGCTGTATCTTCACTAGTGTCCTCCGAAATAATTGGTTTTGTCATGACTACTTGCGAGTACAGTTTTGGTTTTGGTTCTCCCGTTTTACTAGCATGAGGTTTAGGTTCCTCTTTGGTGGAAGTTTGATAATTTTTTACCGATACTCCTGGACTTTGTTTTCGCGTTTTATTTCTTATTCTTTGTAGCTCCTTAGGTATTTCACATCCCCGGGAGTTTACGGGATGTGACTTATTGCAATTGGCACATTTTGCACCAATATTTTTACTATCCGGGCATACCTGGGCATGATGCTTTCCGGCACATTTCACGCATCTAATCTCTCGTTGGCAATATTTCTGCGTATGATTAAAACCTTGACATTTTTTGCACTGCGGTATTAATCCGTTTTCTTTTTCAATGGCTCTATTTTAACTCTCATGCTAAGTATTGCCTTGATATTAGACACATCTTCCACTTTTTGTTTGTTATTAAAAGTGAGCATAAATAGTGGAAGCCCTCTTTTGTTAACTTGAACTCCTTGTTCAGTTTCGATTTTTTCTTTCTTAATGATGTTTACGGCATTTTCTCTTTGATAACCCTTTTGCTTGAGATCCTCAATAATTTCCTCTTTTGCGCAGGTTGGGTGAAGACCTCTAGCCATAACTTTAATTGGGCGATCATTCTTATCCTCATAGGTAAACCACTGATGCCGTCGTCTCAAGTTCGGCACGTGTTTCAACTGCTTTTTTCAGTTCTTCATTCTCTTTCTTTAAAATTGTAAATTCGTCTTTCAATTTAGTTGTAAATTCCTTTATTTCTCTTAGTTGTTCACGGAGTTCGGCATTTTCCTTCTCGTACTGAAATATATTTCCAGTTGAAGATCTTGGTGATCTTGATAATTTGGAACTTCGTCCAAATGGATTAAACAATGATTGGCCCACCCCAGAATCTGTTGAGCCTGCCTCCGAAGAGTGTGGATTTGGCAGCATATCTACCGCTGTACCACCTGGAGTATTACATTTGTTGTACTCATTGTTTGTTTTAGCCAATTTATACCACTGGCATGGTCCCCGGTAGCACTTTGCCACTGTCGAAGCAGTACCCGTGAGAAATGAATCTGTAAGCGAGCCTCCACTTTTTAATTTTATTTTGCTCGGTCTTCAAGTCGATATTCAATTTATCACAGTTTGCAATCTGTTCACAATACAGTTTACTATGCAACTGAAATTGTACCGTACATTTTCAGTGAAGTGTTGTGTAATAAAGTAGTAAAATTGTTAAATAGTGAATTTTTTTGCAAGTGGTGAATGTATTAATTAATCAAATTTTGGGAGAATTAAACGCCGAATATATAATTTGCAAAATCAATATAGTACCTCCTCTTGACCCCATTTCGGTCAAAAACTAATTGGACCTTGTGTCAAATCCACAAGTAAAGAGAATGTACCTAATGAATCATCTATTATTACCTCAACCAAATAAATTACACAGCACGTTGTGTACAATGTAACAAGCATATTAATTATAGTTTTTAATTACATGTGATGCGTCGATGTACACATGGAAAAATAAATTCTAATTTTAACATAATAAATTTTGTTATTTTTTATTTACAATTTGTCATAATTTTGAAGGTAACTAAATAATTATGGTAACGTTTTCGCATTTACTACTTTTTCGATAAAGGTATCGTGAGCGACAGGTATGTTAATATCATGTTTTGTACACCCACGCCACCTAGATAGTATGGCATTCCATGGGAGTTAAAGGTTACCGCACTAAACCAAAACTCTCATTTTTCCTGTGTTGATGACGTAAATTACGGAGACAGCACGCGGTCATTAGCCATCTTGAATTTACTCATTTTGTATTTCAACTGAAATAAGTCTTTTAGAGAATTCCTTCAAGGTCGATCATTTCATTTAAGAAAGCCTTTTTAAAGATTCAGATCTTAAATAAAGATTCAGATTTGACGGGCATTAACCCAATGGTTACTCCCGTTTGAATTTACATAATTTATTATCCTCTGCGACAAAACAAAGAAATGTTACAAACCATTGTTGAAAAAATGAAACAGTATTGCATTTAGGTTTATAATAGTAGGCTAGTTGGTAGACTACAGTATGTCCCTTTATTCATGTAACGGTGCCCACACACTTTGCAACTTGTTGTACAACAAGTTTGAAAACATAGAAAGCAGTATTTTATTTTTTATAGTTTTTCCAAATACAAGTAAATACCTATCAAGTAAAATTATTCCAAGTCAAAATTATTTAAGTAAAATTAAAAAACGAAATTATAAATATGAGTGAAAGTGATGACATTTCTGCTTTAATTGTTATTGCGGAAGTTTTATTTCAAGGCAAAGAACAAGAAAAACGCAGAAAAAGAAAAATTTGGATGAAAAGCTGGTTAAAAGATAAAGATACGTTTTCTAACCAAAGACTTTTGAAAGAATTAAAAGTTAGTCAACCAGATGACTTTAAAAACTTCATGCGTATGGATGAAGAAACATTTCTATATCTTCTGGATACAGTAAAGCCATTGATAGTAAAGCAGGATACTTGTATGCGTGATGCCATTAATGAAGAAACGCGATTATCCATAACTTTAAGGTTTCTGGCTACCGGTAATTCTTTTGAAGATTTAAAGTTTTCGAATGCAGTATCAGCGCAACCCATTGGAAAAATTGTTATCGAAACATGTGAAGCAATTCGAAAAGTTTTAAAGGATTATATTAAGGTGAGTTTTACCAAAATAATTAGTTGCATAATATTTTACTAACATAATTTTCTTAAAATACAGATTCCAGCTACCTGTGATAATTGGAAAAAAATATCCAACGAATTTGAAAGAAAATCTGGTTTTTCCTCATTGTATAGGTGCCATTGATGGCAAGCATATAAATATTAGAAAACCAGCGAAATCTGGTTCCTACTATTTTAGTTATAAAAAACAGTTTAGTATTGTTCTTATGGCTATTGTCAATGCCGATAGCGAATTTATAATGATTGATGTAGGAGCAAATGGTAGGATATCAGACGGTGGTGTATTTACTCGTAATAATACAAAATTTTACCAAAAATTACTAATCCAAGAATTAAATTTTCCTGAACCTGAAACTGTCGATTCTACGGGCCGGAAGTTACCTTACGTTCTAATAAGCGATAATGCCTTTGTCGTGTGAGAGAACTTACTGAAACCATTCAGTGGTAATCATCTGATAAAAGAACAGGAACTTTTTAACAAAAAATTGAGTTCTGCGAGAGTAAAAGTAGAGAATGCATTTGGCATTTTGTCTGCTAGATTTAGAGTTCTTTTAACAACTATTGCTCTTTCTCCTGAAAAAGGTACGAAGATTGTGATAGCTTGTTGCTATTTACATAATTTTTTAAAAAAGAGTAGAGGCGTTTTATACTCTAGAAATGAATCGGGAGGAACGTTTCGGCTTTCAGAAACATTATTGCAAATGCAACCAGCAGCATCAAGAAACTCATCATCACAAGCTAAGCTCGTGAGAAACGATTTCTGCGAAGTTGTCAATCGTTTGCATAGCACCGAATAAATGTTTGTAATTATTTGGACTTTTTTTATATTCATAAAAATAAACAATTTTAAACATAGAAAAAGCAATAATATATTTTTATTAAAAATTTTTATGAGTATTGGTTGTCATTAAAAAGATCATTAAAAGTTATATGATTTGGATTTTGTGATGACCTAGAAATATTAAAATTAACAGGAACAATTTCCTCAATAACGATGTGATTTGATGTATAAGGTTTTACACATCTAGAGTCATCAGCTCGTGAAGAATTACTGGTACTTGGTAGTGGGTTGGATGCATCAATTGTTGAGCATCTAGGATCAGCATGCGAAAAACTACTGGTACTAGGCAATTGATTTGATGTGTAAGGTGTTGAACATCTAGAATCAGCGCGTGATGATCTACTGGAACTGGGCAATGGAGAAACTGTGTTAAGTGTCAGCTCGTTTAATTGTCCCATTATTAAAAATCATCTATGGCTTTTTTGGCATAAAGTTTCTGTCTATCATTCAGTTTTTTAAAAGATGTTGCCCATCCTTCAGCAAATATTTCTGACTCATCTTTTTTAGTTTTAAGTCGAACTAAATGATCGACAGCTGTTTCCAAAAATTCGTCCCGAATATTTTTATTTCGACATATTTTTTTGGAAACTGGGAGGGTTGTTTCAAGCTAAAATAGAAATTTAACAGTAATGTGAAATATCTTTAAAATGTATAACTTACTTCAATTTCCTCTACATCATCATCGGTATCCACACTAGAAATTCCAGCAGTTGGGATTTCATTGTCCCTTAGGAAATATAAAATTTCAAAATAGCGCAATGATGGGACGTATACATCATCCTAACCAGCTCCAGATTGCTCACTGTTTATAATCTTATTAAGTTCGCGGCGATAGCAGCTTCTTATGTTGTTTATTTTATTCTTTAAACTTGAAATTGTAGCCTCACTATCTAAGTTTATATATATAGTTAACAATTTCTCCCATGCTTTTTGCTTTTTATCTTTATTTTTGTACACAGAACTTTTAACTTTCCATAATTCTGGACATTGTTCGAATTCTTCGAAAAAGTCTCTCCACAATTGATTATTAACTATACAGCCATTTCAATTAAAGAACTTATTCTTTTTTAATAAAATATTTAGCTCGTTTTATGTGGTTTAGTTATAATCTTCGTCAATAACGGTATTAAAATTCCCAATAAACATAAAATGTCATTTAAGTTGTACAACTTGTCCACACACATTGCAACTTGGTCGTACAACCACTGACTCCGCCTATAAAAATCAAAAATTTTTGATTTTCTTGCAACCTAGCTGCGAACCTTCAAAATGGTTGTACGACTGCCCTACAAACGATACAACTTGACTAGTCTGCAGACCAGTTGTACAACCAAGTTGCAAAGTGTTTGGGCAGCTTAACAAAATTATAAATTTGATTACTTACTCGTAGTTTTTTAAATAACGAAATTAGTTTACAAGTTTGCTTAAAAGAATGCGACAAAACAAAGAGAAAATATGAGTAATGAATCGAATTTAATTATTATTTTTACAATTAGTATTTAAATCGACCGCCTTGGGTCTTAATAAGAGCAAATATGCGTCGAGGTAGAGAATCGAACAGATTTTCAATGAACTTTACAGGAATTTTTCTCCATTCTCTTGTAATTGCGCTCTTAGAGTTCGCCAACACTTTCGTATTGCTTGCCTTCTGCATGGGACATCGCTGGCCATTCCAACAATTCTATATTTTTTAATCCAAAGAAAGATTTCACAATGCGTGCAGTGTGAATTGCAGCGTTGTCTTGTTAAAACATGAAGTTGTCGGATTCCAAGGCTTCTCTAATTTTCACAAATTGCGTATTTATTACTGTTCTGGCACCCATTTGCCGTTTTGATAAATTTAAGGCTCCTTTCGTAGGTCGTGAGAATAATAATCGAAGCCATCGGGGGCCATTTAAATTGAATTTTTTTCATCAGAAAAAAATGACTTTATTTCAGTTATCCGTCCAGGACATATGTTTTTGTGCTCACTCACGTCGTGCTATTTTATGGCTATGTTTCAAAGCAGGTGTTCTCTTAATTTTCTTTCTTTTCAAATGCTTAGCCGACTTTAAAACTCTTTGAACGCTTCTTATTGAAATATTTAAATTCAAATCACTCTTCTTAATTTGCGCAGCAGACTTCATAGAATTTGAAGCAGACCGCATAATTAAACGCTTGGTCTTTGGAGTGATCGAACTATTTCTGCCAATTTTCGGTCTTTCATAATTTTCTTTATCTTGACATTTAAGATAAATTGTTGACAATCCTCTTCCTAGCGCTTTGGAAATGTCAGCTGCTGACCAATTTTCCGTCTGCAGTTGGTTAACTTTACTTACTTCAGCTTTGGAAAAATATGTTCCTTTGGACATCGTAGAAAATTGCGAGTACACATTTTTTTTAAATTTAATAGTGCAATACCTATTTAGACGTAAATATATTTAAGAGAAAAACAAAAAACACAACTAACTATCAAGAAAATTCAACGTGAACTGAGTTTCTCTTTGTTTTGTCGCATTGTTTTAAACAATTTTGTAAACTAATTTCGTTTTTTAAAAAACTAAGTAATCAAATTTATAATTTTGTTACATGAATAAAGGGACATACTGTAGTCTACCAACTAGCCTACTATTATAAACCTAAATGCAATACTGTTTCATTTTTTCAACAAATACAAACATTCTCTTTGTCCTAATTAAACACACTGCCCAGTTCTAAAGGTTTCTGCCTTTGAAGTCTTCTTACTGCATTGGTGATGTCCAACAAACTTTGTATGTCTGCATTTTAGTGCCGAGATATCCGCTGAATGTGTTTCTTTGCATGTTTTTTTATTTCTTCACGCACATATTCCATGTTTAAGTCCCCCTATGTAGGTTATCATTTCTGATGTACCATGGTGTGTTGTATCATTTCTATATTTGTCTTCTTGGTACAACTCCAAAGTTGAATACCATAGGTCCATACTGGTTTAAACGTATTTGCCGATATAATAGCAATTTATTGTCTATTGTAGCTCAGGATTTCTACCTATTAGCCAATACATTTTTCTATATTTGATGTTCAATTCTTCTTTTTTCTTTTCGTTTGTCCGGCATTAGATGTGCTGCCGGGTAATTAGTTGATTTACTCTCAATGTTTTAATTAGGAATAGTGCGCTTACCTCGGGTGGTTGCTTAGACCACTATATTTCCAATTAAAGGACGAGACTTGGATGTTTTGTATTGTGTACTGATTTATTTATTCTAATTATTCTAAATTACACAACTGATTACACTAACAAATTACACAATTAGATTTTTCGGCACTAGCGAAATAAGATCTGCCATTTCCTATCAACCAAACACGTTGAGGCTACCATGTTACACATGTTCGTTTATGATGTTTAAACATACTACCGGCCTTGACAGAATGGCAAGATCAAGTTAAAAATGGTCAATTCAACGGTGTTGGTTGTTCAATCGCGTTTGGCAATTTCTTCTTACGCCTTATGATGTATATGACGGCTCGGATAATTATGGGTACAACACTTCCATAAGATTCAATATATTGATGTACGTCATGTTGAGTGACTTGAGTAGATGGCAATATCTCCCTTGCCCTCGGTTGGTTGATCGCTACCTGTATGTCGTCCCACTCCAGGGTATCATCTCATTTTAATCCGAGATCTTGGGATATTCGCAATGGATTGGAATGTTCAACTTCTAACAGCTACTCAGTGACGTTTATTGCTGATAAGACAGAATTATTTAGCGTACTAACTGACGTGTGAAATCCGGCTCGAATAATACCTTGATGTTTGATAAGACACCGTGATTGTTTTAAAATTCCTGTCGCCTTAATTTGGGTCATAGTTGTGGCATTTGTTGTGGCATTTATTGAACTCTGCTTCAGTCATTGGGTACAATTTGTCCTTATGGTCATTAATTGCTAGATACTCTGTTGATGGTTTGATGTAAATATACTCATCTCCATTTCTTGTTGGCAATGGGAAAACCTTATACACTTGATACCTTTGCTCATTGACAAGTGGAATCCTTAATACGGTTAGTCAATTTACATTGTTACTCGTGACTTCGCGGTCATAAACTTAAACATGTTAGCGATTTATCCATATTTTCTCCTGGAATGGCTAAAGATCTTGAACTATTTAGATGTATCAGGTTCAATTGTTGGTCAAGTTGCTCCCTACTTAGTAGTTCCCTTTGAATATTTTGATAATTAATTAGATCCAAGGCAGCACGTAACGCGAGCGTGATGAATAATTATGTCACCTTTAGTGTATCTACCTCCGTAAATAACACGTTTGCTGCCTTTATTAAGTTGTGCAGTCCGTTTGAGAAGGTTGCCCTTTGTGAATTTAAACCTGAAATTTCCTTTTTGTATACGTTTAACGTTGACTCAACTATAGATGTGTGCTCCTTTAATAAGGGCATTACACTTTGTATTTTAGACTCGTATTTGTTTGTCCATTCTTCATCTAATACGCCAAAGAGATCGTGAGCTAATGTGCCAACAAATAATTTTGTATTAGTTTTCAAAATGTTATTTGCATCATTCGATGTGCCGCAATTGGTCTAGCAGATATGCTACCGTATGTTGACAGAGGTGGGCATCAATCACAGTTTCCTTTTGATGTGAGCATAATTGTGTTAAGCGTCGTACATTGTTTGTTAATTGCTGCAACTCTATCCAATAATTTTCCAACTTAAAATGAACAACAACCTTCCTGGGCTAAAGTTACAACTGCGATGTTTTCGAAGTAAGTACCGGGTGCATTTTCGAATGGGAATATTTCAACCAGGGTGGTTGATGATTGCTTCATTAATATTGTGGGGCTGGTGTTATAAGGAACCGATTCTATTTGACTAGTTTGAGGTGTTGGGAACGCAGTCACCATTCCTATGCACATTAGGTAGATTGTCAACATGCTTAGAGGTCCCTTAACAAACCTTGGTGATCTTCTAAGATTGGTAGTTAGCATTTCTGGTTGTGTATATGGTTGTTGTTCAGTGCTGGTAGGTTTGTCAACCTTAAGATTGTCCAAAATGCATATTTTTTGGATTGGTCTTTTTAGGAAGTTATTTCCCTTGCAACGAACCGTAACCAAATGGACCTTGCCGTCTGTATCCGGATGTAGTTCCTCAATTTTGCCTTAAACCCACTGAGATGGCGGTAGATTCGTACGTTGTAATGATGTTAAATATTCACACGACCATATTCTCCATAAATTTTGTACCAACTTCCGAGTTAACTTCCAACGATTGCTAAAGGACCAGACTCCTTCGCTAATATTTTGATCAGATCCAGCGATTAATGATTCCCCGGTAATAAAATGTCCGGGAGTTAAGATGTATGTGTCTTCGATGTCTGAAGATGTGTAACACAGTAGTCTAGAATTAAGGCATGCTTCAATTTGGCTTAACACTATTGATATTTCTTCGTATCTCAATACGGTTTCACCTAAAATTCTTTTTAGGTAGTATTTTAGCTGATTTTACGGCTGCCTCCCATAATCCACCGAAGTGGGGACTTGCCTGGGCATTAATATACCAATTTATACCTTCATTTGATAAAGTATTAATTATTTCTGAGATATGGGTTTTGTTGAACTCCTTTATGGCAGTCTTCAATTGTTTATCTGCGCCTTTACATGTTGTACCGCAATCACTGTAGATGTGCCTGCACAGTCCACGACGGGAAATAAATGGTTTCAAGCCAGCTATGAAAGCATTTGTTGTTAAATCACTAAGAACTTCTAGATGTACTGCCTTTGTTGTCATACAGATAAATACCGCGATGTAAGCCTTGTAAAATTTTTTGCTGCGGCCCACTGTGTGTACCAGGAGATGGTCTAACACGCGATGCTGGCAGTTGTCCCATTAACTGAGTTGCTTTCTTTCTTTTTTTTACCGGTAACAACGAACACATTTGTCGATTATTTTTTGAATTATTTGTTTGGCATTTATAATCCAATATTGGCTCCTGATCCAGCTTAAAACTAATTGACATCCCCCATGTAAAGTCTTAGCATGTGTTTCTTCAATAATTAATTTAGTAAAATGATGATTTTTCGGCAGAATAATTGGATGTTTAGTATCGAATGATTCTATCAAGTTTCTGATTCTTCCTCCTACTCGTAAAATACCTACTTTGACGACAAATGGAAGTAATTGCCACACAGAACTTTTGTTGCTTAAATTGAAGCTTTTCTCTAACATTCTTACCATAGCATCTGGCATTGTTGATAAACCTTTTTATATAAGTTATGATTCTTATCAATTTCGAGTATGATGAATATTTATCCCAAATATCACATTGGCGTATTGCTGGTTGCGTGGTGATTATGATTTTCTTCACTTCTTCCTGAGTGCTGAAAATTTGATGTTTTGATGATGGCAGATTCATCCGTTGAAGCCACTTGGGTCCAGACCACCACAGGTTGGATTTCTTTAGGCGTAAGGCCCCATGAAGCCGCGACAGCGGGGTTATCTTCTGATTTGACGTGGAACCAATACGCTGGACTGATGTTGTTTTGTATTTCAGCTACACGATTTTCTACCTTACCTTCCATTTCCATTTGCTTCAAGGACCTTGAATCCATTCAAGAGTAATGGTTCAATCCGTATAAGCATATATTGATGTTGACGACTCTAGGGACTGCCTTACGCTGTCCAATAATCTTGACAACAAAACTGCTCCGCATAGCTCTAGTCGTGGTGTATTTTTTTCCGCATCCGAAGCATCACAGAATCCATGTAATTCCATTACATTGCCATTAGAATTAATCCACCTAGGAATTTTAATTTTGCTTACAAGCTGTAACTGTTGTTGAAATTTTATCCAACGGTTTTCCAGGTGACTAGATAATTAGTTTTTTTCGTGCCAACTAATGTTTGCTTCCCATAGGCTTTATCCAGCTTTATCCAGCATAGTGGATGAAATATCCTTGCGATGCTTGATAGGACATTTCGCTTGGTGTTAACCTTTTGTGCAGTTAGGATCTCTTTGAGGATCCCAGTATATACCTAACGTTTTTACATTTTGATCTTCTGTGACTTCAAATTTCGTAAATTCTCGATTTTCCTCCGGAATTGTTTGTAGTACCTCCCTTAAATTGCTGCACCATTTTCTACGGTTGAAACCTCCACATTTCAATAATTTAATTAGCTAGATTCTGCAAGATCAATAATTCGTCTAGCAAATGCGCGCCATTCAAGACATCATATAAATCTCCCTTTTTAAGATTTCTTTGGGATATACAGTTTCTTCGTCATGTGCCACCTGATGTAATGTTCTTATGGCCAGGTATGGTGCTGAGGCCATGCTATAAGTTACTGTTGTTAGTTTTTACTCCTGCAATGACTTTTTTGGATCATCTCGCCAGACTATTGTTTGCAGATCCTGATGTTCTTCGGAGACCTTTATTTGCCGATACATTTTCTCGATATCAGCAGTGAATACATATTTGTATCTTCGCCATCTTCGCACGATTGAAAAAAGATCTTGCTGTATGGTTGGACCAGTTAATTGTGCTTCATTAAGACTATTACCTGAAGATGTTTTTATTGAAGCATCAAAAACCACTCGAAGTTTAGTTGTTTTGCTTGTCTCCTTGTCGTTTGCTCAAACCATTTGGCCTAAGCTCAGGTATTCGTCCATAAAATTTTTGTAATCTCGTTTTAGCGCATGATTGTTTTACAATTTTTTCTCTATTTGTTTTTTAGAGTCACCTAGCTCTACGTTTTTATTTAATGGAAGCTTCACTTCATAAGAGCCATTGGATAAACGTACATATCCTTCTGGGTAAAGTTTTTCACATTTAACTTGCTCAGTCGTTATATGTTCCGGTGACTGAATTTCTTCGATCTCCCAAAACCGATGTAGATCATAGTTTGTATCTGATGTTCATTGGAGACTAAGTTTATAGCTTCAAACATAATCCAACCCAATTTCGTACATTGAGCTGAGGACCCCGTTTCACCCTTTATTATTTCTGGCATTAAAATATCAGAAATGTAATCCATTCCAATTAGAATATTTATAACTCCTGGAACATTAAAATTCGGATCGGCCCAAACTAAATCGTCTATGTGTCTCCAGGTTTCTGTGCTTAGATACTCATTTAGTATACTTCTTGTCAATTTGGGTAAAACATACGCATTGACATGAAGTCCAAAATCAGAAGCGAATCGGGGTTTTATTGTTCTACAGGATTTTCCAATAAGAGGTTTCATTTTGAATAGCCTGCTATTTGGGCAGCTATCAATTTTGAAGCTGTCATCTTTTGACATTTGACAAGTAAAAACTACGCCATTACTAAAAATGGTACGAAAAACGCTTCAACAACACATTGAAACTAAAAAAAAGGTGAAAATTTTGCAGTCACAGTTCGCAAAACTAAACCACTTTTGGGTCGTCGTGAAGCACCTTCTCGGCCGGCAATATTGAAACTGGTGGAAAAATTTGAGCTGATTTGATTTTAATATCAAAATGAAACCTCTTATTGAAAAATCCTTTACTCCCTCCACATTCGTCTTTTGTTTGTTGAGTCTTAGCCTCTGAGTTGTCGATTCCATTACTTAACTTTAGTTTCACTAGCGCGGTTGCTAGAAGTCCGAAAGTCGTGTGCGCTCGATGTGCCTCTGCCTTTATGGCAGTATGGTGATGTAGTAAGGAATGATGGGCTTCCTGACAGGTATTACATTGAGTTTTTGAATCACATCGTTTGTGGATGAAATGTAAAGGGTTTTCCAATAGGAATGATACAATTAAAAAATTTTAAAAAAACTTATTAGTGAAACCAAAATTTTTTTTTATTTGAAAGGTTAATTAAATTCCCATTATGTATGGGAAAAAATCATTTAACATTGTTCAGGATCGTTCGCCATTGACTGTTACTCTTCGACCATTTTCTTCAAAGAAATATGGACCAATCACTCCACCAGCATGGATCTGGATGTAATGGTGTCTGAACAGTTTCGTGTGGATTTTCATCACTCCAGATTCTGCAATTCTGTTTGTTTACAGAACCATTTAACCAAAAATGGGCTTCATCACAGAATAAAAAATTTCGATAAAAATGTTCATCATTTTCAAGTTGTTCAAGAGCAAAATCAGAAAATAAACGACGTTTATGGTGATCTAATGCCTTCCGTTCTTGAACCAGTTGAATTTTGTAAGGATGTAAACCCAAATATTTTCTTAACATTCTCCATGTTGTTGTTTGAGTAAGATTTTATTGTTGAGAACGACGTGGAACCGATAAATTTGGATTTTCTCTTACACTTGCTGCTACCAAATTAATATTCTCTTGTGTGCGTGCATTTCTTTGTCATATACTGGTACTCGAATAGTGCGCTTACCTACTGATTTATTTATTCTAATTATTCTAAATTACACAACTGATTACACTAACAAATTGTACAATTAGATTTTTCGGCACTAGGGAAATAAGATCTGCTATTTTCTATCATCCAAACACGTTGAGGCTACAATGTTACACATGTTCGTTGGTTTTATTGTATTTCTTGAATTATGTTTCACTGGAATCCAGTTAACTTTCTCGTTTGTGAAGTTTACGTGAACCGATTTTACTTCGTTTAGGCTAAGGCGCCATTTTTTGTCCAGCTACTCACCGACTTAGTTGCTTGATGAAGTTTTGTATACAGGATATACAATATAGGCCCCAGTGTACGCTACCTTCAGGTATGTCTGCTGCTATTCTCTTTAGTTCAGAGTACTCTCCGTTATATGTTACACGGAAATAGCGATCTGCAATGTAAGATTTAAGAATTTGATAGGACAGCTTAGGTAGATCTCAATGCAATTTAAATTCAAGTCCTTGGTGCCAAACTTTGTCGAAATCTTGTGCTACATCTAAGAAGATACTGGATCATATTTTCTTACGTAGATTGACAGATTATTATCGCCATGTTTTGCACTATCAGGTTGATCGTTACTGGTTTTAGTCACTTTGGATTTCACAATTATATATTGAAGATCCTGAAGATGAGCTTTACTGCCGTTCGTAATGATGAATACGGTTGGTCACCTTCCTCTGGTGCATAGCAACTAAATGTGGTGTGCCTCATGTATAGTCATGTTAACTGTTTTTTGTCGATTTTCGTGAATGTTAAATACAGTGTGTTTGGTAATAATGGAGTATCAACCATTGACAGACTTAGATGGAAACTGACGGAGTTTGTGGAGGTATTGGTTGTAACGAACTCATGGTATATAGGCTGTAATGCGTACACAATATCAGCAGGACACCTAAAGGTTGTATTAAGATATTTAGAATTCGTTGTATATTTGTGGGCATCAAAATAGCGCATGTTGACGAAGTTGAGTCTATCGATATGTGCATTTGGTTCTAATCTCCCATAGCCGAGCTACCAGCCCTAATAGTCCCGCATCACCTTACACCATATACTCATCCATAATTGGTTTTAATATCGCCATAGTTTATCACAGTATCCTTACACTGAAACGCAACTCCGACCAGATCCTTTCCAATACGGTGAAAATTTAGAATGCATGTAGATTTACCGCAATCAAATACTCCTTTCGTAAGGAAAGCGAATTAATACTTTCAAAAAATTTAGGTACAACATTTAGGTATATTGACCTATATCGACCATTATTTCTTTATCGTATCCCCAAAGATGAACAGCGGCAGGCTCTTGTAGATCTTTCCGGTTTTCATTATCGTAAACAAAAACCCTGAGTGGAAAATGAGCCTGCAGAGTTGGGCAGTTTACCAACTGTTTTGCAATAAAGCAATCAACTCATCGACAATAAAGGCGTTTGAGACTCCTCCTCTGAGTAGTATTTTGGAAATGCTGGAGGAGTAACGGCGTTTGGTGTTTCCGTGGGACCCATTACATAAGACACATAGCATTTCATGAGACATCCACATTAAGCTGGAATTTTTGTGATGGTGGATAGATAGATGAGGTCACTGCAGTTTGTCTTATTTTGATTATTGATTATCACAATGTAATTATTTGCAATACCATTTACATAGTTTTAATACAGAATTAATTGTTTTTTATATACTCGAATTGTCTATTTTGCTTTTCTTTAAAAACGTTTTGATTTTCTTTAAAAAGGACGACATCTAAGAATTGGAAACAATTTTCACAACCTTTTTATCATTTAAGTTGTGGCCGATTTGCACGGTTTGGTCGTAAGTCTTGTTACCAATGATGAAGAAGACATGGAATGTGCAAGTTGAACCTTTATGTCGATCTGCGTTCCACAATATACCTGCAAACTAAAAGCCTTGGTGTTTTCTCGGTAATTGGATTTAATGAATTCTACAAAGAGGAACCCACCACTTACATCACAATTCGAGTCTCTTAACTTTAATAAATTTCTATCGTTCAAATCCAAGCCCGGAGTATGTGAGCCAGAGTAATAATTTAAAACGCCACTATCAAAGACCCAATTGCAATTTTAGGACGTAATTCTTATACAAAAGGTAGCTCCTGCAGCATGAAGTTATCCGCTTGGTTTCTTTAAAAGTTAATAAATGTGAGTCGAAGTCCCGGTAAATAAAATCCTTGTCTATTGAGTAGGCTTTTCTATGGCTTAGTGAAATATGACATCACCGGAATCGTATGAGACCTAAGAAATTTTCCGTTTCTGAGAAGTCACCGGGCTTCAAAATAAAATATATGAAATTTGAATTGAAGTTAAATTTGTACGTTTCAAGCTTATTCGGCGAAAGTTAGTCGATAAAACCGTGCGGATAACTGCAGCATGGAAACTTTCGAACTTCAAAATGACACTTTGCATATCGATTAAGCCCAATTTGTGCTAACTAGTGCTCCCGGAAAAAAAATTAGTGCTAGTCCAGCCGAAAAAACGGGAAAAGAAAATTTCAAATTTCGCCTGAAAGACGAAACAAATAAAACACGATTTCTAGAAAAAGGACCAGACTCCTTCGCTAATATTTTGATCAGATCCAGCGATTAATGATTCCCCGGTAATAAAATGTCCGGGAGTTAAGATGTATGTGTCTTCGATGTCTGAAGATGTGTAACACAGTAGTCTAGAATTAAGGCATGCTTCAATTTGGCTTAACACTATTGATATTTCTTCGTATCTCAATACGGTTTCACCTAAAATTCTTTTTAGGTAGTATTTTAGCTGATTTTACGGCTGCCTCCCATAATCCACCGAAGTGGGGACTTGCCTGGGCATTAATATACCAATTTATACCTTCATTTGATAAAGTATTAATTATTTCTGAGATATGGGTTTTGTTGAACTCCTTTATGGCAGTCTTCAATTGTTTATCTGCGCCTTTACATGTTGTACCGCAATCACTGTAGATGTGCCTGCACAGTCCACGACGGGAAATAAATGGTTTCAAGCCAGCTATGAAAGCATTTGTTGTTAAATCACTAAGAACTTCTAGATGTACTGCCTTTGTTGTCATACAGATAAATACCGCGATGTAAGCCTTGTAAAATTTTTTGCTGCGGCCCACTGTGTGTACCAGGAGATGGTCTAACACGCGATGCTGGCAGTTGTCCCATTAACTGAGTTGCTTTCTTTCTTTTTTTTACCGGTAACAACGAACACATTTGTCGATTATTTTTTGAATTATTTGTTTGGCATTTATAATCCAATATTGGCTCCTGATCCAGCTTAAAACTAATTGACATCCCCCATGTAAAGTCTTAGCATGTGTTTCTTCAATAATTAATTTAGTAAAATGATGATTTTTCGGCAGAATAATTGGATGTTTAGTATCGAATGATTCTATCAAGTTTCTGATTCTTCCTCCTACTCGTAAAATACCTACTTTGACGACAAATGGAAGTAATTGCCACACAGAACTTTTGTTGCTTAAATTGAAGCTTTTCTCTAACATTCTTACCATAGCATCTGGCATTGTTGATAAACCTTTTTATATAAGTTATGATTCTTATCAATTTCGAGTATGATGAATATTTATCCCAAATATCACATTGGCGTATTGCTGGTTGCGTGGTGATTATGATTTTCTTCACTTCTTCCTGAGTGCTGAAAATTTGATGTTTTGATGATGGCAGATTCATCCGTTGAAGCCACTTGGGTCCAGACCACCACAGGTTGGATTTCTTTAGGCGTAAGGCCCCATGAAGCCGCGACAGCGGGGTTATCTTCTGATTTGACGTGGAACCAATACGCTGGACTGATGTTGTTTTGTATTTCAGCTACACGATTTTCTACCTTACCTTCCATTTCCATTTGCTTCAAGGACCTTGAATCCATTCAAGAGTAATGGTTCAATCCGTATAAGCATATATTGATGTTGACGACTCTAGGGACTGCCTTACGCTGTCCAATAATCTTGACAACAAAACTGCTCCGCATAGCTCTAGTCGTGGTGTATTTTTTTCCGCATCCGAAGCATCACAGAATCCATGTAATTCCATTACATTGCCATTAGAATTAATCCACCTAGGAATTTTAATTTTGCTTACAAGCTGTAACTGTTGTTGAAATTTTATCCAACGGTTTTCCAGGTGACTAGATAATTAGTTTTTTTCGTGCCAACTAATGTTTGCTTCCCATAGGCTTTATCCAGCTTTATCCAGCATAGTGGATGAAATATCCTTGCGATGCTTGATAGGACATTTCGCTTGGTGTTAACCTTTTGTGCAGTTAGGATCTCTTTGAGGATCCCAGTATATACCTAACGTTTTTACATTTTGATCTTCTGTGACTTCAAATTTCGTAAATTCTCGATTTTCCTCCGGAATTGTTTGTAGTACCTCCCTTAAATTGCTGCACCATTTTCTACGGTTGAAACCTCCACATTTCAATAATTTAATTAGCTAGATTCTGCAAGATCAATAATTCGTCTAGCAAATGCGCGCCATTCAAGACATCATATAAATCTCCCTTTTTAAGATTTCTTTGGGATATACAGTTTCTTCGTCATGTGCCACCTGATGTAATGTTCTTATGGCCAGGTATGGTGCTGAGGCCATGCTATAAGTTACTGTTGTTAGTTTTTACTCCTGCAATGACTTTTTTGGATCATCTCGCCAGACTATTGTTTGCAGATCCTGATGTTCTTCGGAGACCTTTATTTGCCGATACATTTTCTCGATATCAGCAGTGAATACATATTTGTATCTTCGCCATCTTCGCACGATTGAAAAAAGATCTTGCTGTATGGTTGGACCAGTTAATTGTGCTTCATTAAGACTATTACCTGAAGATGTTTTTATTGAAGCATCAAAAACCACTCGAAGTTTAGTTGTTTTGCTTGTCTCCTTGTCGTTTGCTCAAACCATTTGGCCTAAGCTCAGGTATTCGTCCATAAAATTTTTGTAATCTCGTTTTAGCGCATGATTGTTTTACAATTTTTTCTCTATTTGTTTTTTAGAGTCACCTAGCTCTACGTTTTTATTTAATGGAAGCTTCACTTCATAAGAGCCATTGGATAAACGTACATATCCTTCTGGGTAAAGTTTTTCACATTTAACTTGCTCAGTCGTTATATGTTCCGGTGACTGAATTTCTTCGATCTCCCAAAACCGATGTAGATCATAGTTTGTATCTGATGTTCATTGGAGACTAAGTTTATAGCTTCAAACATAATCCAACCCAATTTCGTACATTGAGCTGAGGACCCCGTTTCACCCTTTATTATTTCTGGCATTAAAATATCAGAAATGTAATCCATTCCAATTAGAATATTTATAACTCCTGGAACATTAAAATTCGGATCGGCCCAAACTAAATCGTCTATGTGTCTCCAGGTTTCTGTGCTTAGATACTCATTTAGTATACTTCTTGTCAATTTGGGTAAAACATACGCATTGACATGAAGTCCAAAATCAGAAGCGAATCGGGGTTTTATTGTTCTACAGGATTTTCCAATAAGAGGTTTCATTTTGAATAGCCTGCTATTTGGGCAGCTATCAATTTTGAAGCTGTCATCTTTTGACATTTGACAAGTAAAAACTACGCCATTACTAAAAATGGTACGAAAAACGCTTCAACAACACATTGAAACTAAAAAAAAGGTGAAAATTTTGCAGTCACAGTTCGCAAAACTAAACCACTTTTGGGTCGTCGTGAAGCACCTTCTCGGCCGGCAATATTGAAACTGGTGGAAAAATTTGAGCTGATTTGATTTTAATATCAAAATGAAACCTCTTATTGAAAAATCCTTTACTCCCTCCACATTCGTCTTTTGTTTGTTGAGTCTTAGCCTCTGAGTTGTCGATTCCATTACTTAACTTTAGTTTCACTAGCGCGGTTGCTAGAAGTCCGAAAGTCGTGTGCGCTCGATGTGCCTCTGCCTTTATGGCAGTATGGTGATGTAGTAAGGAATGATGGGCTTCCTGACAGGTATTACATTGAGTTTTTGAATCACATCGTTTGTGGATGAAATGTAAAGGGTTTTCCAATAGGAATGATACAATTAAAAAATTTAAAAAAAACTTATTAGTGAGACCAAAATTTTTTTTTATTTGAAAGGTTAATTAAATTCCCATTATGTATGGGAAAAAATCATTTAACATTGTTCAGGATCGTTCGCCATTGACTGTTACTCTTCGACCATTTTCTTCAAAGAAATATGGACCAATCACTCCACCAGCATGGATCTGGATGTAATGGTGTCTGAACAGTTTCGTGTGGATTTTCATCACTCCAGATTCTGCAATTCTGTTTGTTTACAGAACCATTTAACCAAAAATGGGCTTCATCACAGAATAAAAAATTTCGATAAAAATGTTCATCATTTTCAAGTTGTTCAAGAGCAAAATCAGAAAATAAACGACGTTTATGGTGATCTAATGCCTTCCGTTCTTGAACCAGTTGAATTTTGTAAGGATGTAAACCCAAATATTTTCTTAACATTCTCCATGTTGTTGTTTGAGTAAGATTTTATTGTTGAGAACGACGTGGAACCGATAAATTTGGATTTTCTCTTACACTTGCTGCTACCAAATTAATATTCTCTTGTGTGCGTGCATTTCTTTGTCATATACTGGTACTCGAATAGTGCGCTTACCTACTGATTTATTTATTCTAATTATTCTAAATTACACAACTGATTACACTAACAAATTGTACAATTAGATTTTTCGGCACTAGGGAAATAAGATCTGCTATTTTCTATCATCCAAACACGTTGAGGCTACAATGTTACACATGTTCGTTGGTTTTATTGTATTTCTTGAATTATGTTTCACTGGAATCCAGTTAACTTTCTCGTTTGTGAAGTTTACGTGAACCGATTTTACTTCGTTTAGGCTAAGGCGCCATTTTTTGTCCAGCTACTCACCGACTTAGTTGCTTGATGAAGTTTTGTATACAGGATATACAATATAGGCCCCAGTGTACGCTACCTTCAGGTATGTCTGCTGCTATTCTCTTTAGTTCAGAGTACTCTCCGTTATATGTTACACGGAAATAGCGATCTGCAATGTAAGATTTAAGAATTTGATAGGACAGCTTAGGTAGATCTCAATGCAATTTAAATTCAAGTCCTTGGTGCCAAACTTTGTCGAAATCTTGTGCTACATCTAAGAAGATACTGGATCATATTTTCTTACGTAGATTGACAGATTATTATCGCCATGTTTTGCACTATCAGGTTGATCGTTACTGGTTTTAGTCACTTTGGATTTCACAATTATATATTGAAGATCCTGAAGATGAGCTTTACTGCCGTTCGTAATGATGAATACGGTTGGTCACCTTCCTCTGGTGCATAGCAACTAAATGTGGTGTGCCTCATGTATAGTCATGTTAACTGTTTTTTGTCGATTTTCGTGAATGTTAAATACAGTGTGTTTGGTAATAATGGAGTATCAACCATTGACAGACTTAGATGGAAACTGACGGAGTTTGTGGAGGTATTGGTTGTAACGAACTCATGGTATATAGGCTGTAATGCGTACACAATATCAGCAGGACACCTAAAGGTTGTATTAAGATATTTAGAATTCGTTGTATATTTGTGGGCATCAAAATAGCGCATGTTGACGAAGTTGAGTCTATCGATATGTGCATTTGGTTCTAATCTCCCATAGCCGAGCTACCAGCCCTAATAGTCCCGCATCACCTTACACCATATACTCATCCATAATTGGTTTTAATATCGCCATAGTTTATCACAGTATCCTTACACTGAAACGCAACTCCGACCAGATCCTTTCCAATACGGTGAAAATTTAGAATGCATGTAGATTTACCGCAATCAAATACTCCTTTCGTAAGGAAAGCGAATTAATACTTTCAAAAAATTTAGGTACAACATTTAGGTATATTGACCTATATCGACCATTATTTCTTTATCGTATCCCCAAAGATGAACAGCGGCAGGCTCTTGTAGATCTTTCCGGTTTTCATTATCGTAAACAAAAACCCTGAGTGGAAAATGAGCCTGCAGAGTTGGGCAGTTTACCAACTGTTTTGCAATAAAGCAATCAACTCATCGACAATAAAGGCGTTTGAGACTCCTCCTCTGAGTAGTATTTTGGAAATGCTGGAGGAGTAACGGCGTTTGGTGTTTCCGTGGGACCCATTACATAAGACACATAGCATTTCATGAGACATCCACATTAAGCTGGAATTTTTGTGATGGTGGATAGATAGATGAGGTCACTGCAGTTTGTCTTATTTTGATTATTGATTATCACAATGTAATTATTTGCAATACCATTTACATAGTTTTAATACAGAATTAATTGTTTTTTATATACTCGAATTGTCTATTTTGCTTTTCTTTAAAAACGTTTTGATTTTCTTTAAAAAGGACGACATCTAAGAATTGGAAACAATTTCCACAACCTTTTTATCATTTAAGTTGTGGCCGATTTGCACGGTTTGGTCGTAAGTCTTGTTACCAATGATGAAGAAGACATGGAATGTGCAAGTTGAACCTTTATGTCGATCTGCGTTCCACAATATACCTGCAAACTAAAAGCCTTGGTGTTTTCTCGGTAATTGGATTTAATGAATTCTACAAAGAGGAACCCACCACTTACATCACAATTCGAGTCTCTTAACTTTAATAAATTTCTATCGTTCAAATCCAAGCCCGGAGTATGTGAGCCAGAGTAATAATTTAAAACGCCACTATCAAAGACCCAATTGCAATTTTAGGACGTAATTCTTATACAAAAGGTAGCTCCTGCAGCATGAAGTTATCCGCTTGGTTTCTTTAAAAGTTAATAAATGTGAGTCGAAGTCCCGGTAAATAAAATCCTTGTCTATTGAGTAGGCTTTTCTATGGCTTAGTGAAATATGACATCACCGGAATCGTATGAGACCTAAGAAATTTTCCGTTTCTGAGAAGTCACCGGGCTTCAAAATAAAATATATGAAATTTGAATTGAAGTTAAATTTGTACGTTTCAAGCTTATTCGGCGAAAGTTAGTCGATAAAACCGTGCGGATAACTGCAGCATGGAAACTTTCGAACTTCAAAATGACACTTTGCATATCGATTAAGCCCAATTTGTGCTAACTAGTGCTCCCGGAAAAAAAATTAGTGCTAGTCCAGCCGAAAAAACGGGAAACGAAAATTTCAAATTTCGCCTGAAAGACGAAACAAATAAAACACGATTTCTAGAAAAAAACCAGAAATAATTTACGTCTAATTTTAAAACTTTGTAAAGGTGGCTAAACTGATGAAATTTGTGCTTATCATAGAAATATGATTTTCATAAATTTTTATTCATAAATCGAGGAAAAACGAAGTAGCCCCTAAAAGATACTATCTTAAACAAACAAAACCCAGAGGAATAGCGTTCAATAATATTTGTGTTGAAACAACAAATAAAACAATAGAAACAAAATGTTCTAAAATCCCAGTCATAAACAATTTAGATAGCATATTACTGTCAGGTATGTTCATTGCCATCCGAAAAACGTAGTTGATGAATTTGTGCTAATCCGGAATTGGTCCAATTTCATTGAACGATAAAAATCGTTGAATGGACGGTTTTCTGGCAAAACATGTTCTAGAAATCAATGAAGTTGACACTTCCAATTGCACATTCATATCAGGATTGTTCATTGCCATACGAATAATATAGTGGCTGAATTTGGGCTATTCCGCAGAATCGGTCCAATTCCTTTGAACAACAACTTTTTGTCAGAAAATTGTTCATTCAACGGTTTTTGTTGTTCAATGGAATTGGGCCAATTCTGGATTAGCACAAATTCATCAACTACGTTTTTCGGATGGCAATGAACATACGTGACAGTAATATGCTATCTGAATTGATAATGACCTGGATTTTAAAACTTTTTATTTCTATTGTTTATTTTGTTGTTCAACACAAATATTATTGAACGCTATACCTCTGGGTTTTGTTCGTTTAATATAGTATCTTTTAGGAGCTAGTTTGTTTTTCCTCGATTTATGAATGAAAATTTATGAAAATCATATTTCTGTAAGCACAAAGTTCATCAGTTTAGCTGATGAAGCTACAAAGTTTTAAAATTAGACTTAAATTATTTCTGGTTTTTTCTAGAAATCGGGTTTTATTTGTTTCGTCTTTCAGGCGAAATTTGAAATTTTCTTTTCCCGTTTTTTCGACTCCTGGACTAGCACTAATTTCTTCCCGTGAGCACTAATTAGCACAAATTGGGTTTAATCGGTATGCAAAATTTCATTTTGAAATTCGAAGTTCCCCTGCTGCAGTTACCCACCCACACGATAAAATCATATACAGACCATTTAATTGTTTTTTTCTTCCCAATGTATACCATGGGTAAATCTTTTATCTAGAATACGAGTACAAAATAAATTTAATTTTTAAGATATATTAGAAAGAACCAAGTCGCGTTTGCCCCAAACTCTTCAATAACGTGGCGTTGGTTACTTTTGTAAAAATATTCTTCCAAACCCCCTCAAAAATGAAGTTGAGCCAGAAAAATCGTTATTAAATAATATTTAGTCGGATTAATTTTTAGTATATTACGGATTGAGTTAATAATTACCCAGCTTAATCTAAATACGAATAGTAAATTTCACAAAGAAGATATAATCCATATACAAGGAAACCGCAAATTTATTTATTTTATACGAGTACGTTACGTCTTCATTAAATAAATTACCACAATACACATAATATAAACCATTAGACGAGTATATTACGTTGATTTCAATGCTTTAGCAAAAAATTATAATATTCGTTCACCAACAGCTCTCCCAGATGCAAAATAAAAAGATTCTTCAAAACCGCTTTATAAAATCGTTACAGTCCACAAAAAATTAAATTTACAATATTTCTGCACTACAGGGTGTAATCATAAAGTTGTAAATTAAAAAATTACCACCTGTTAGTTTTCTTGTTTGCCAACTTTTAATTCATGTAGTACCGCCCCACATGGTGTGCTAAAATCTACCAACCCAACGTAGACTATGGCTCGCCCCATTGCTTACATAATAATTCAGTACACAAACTAACTTATAAATTGATGTCAGCTAAAGAATAATAACGATGCAGTATTGAAATAAAAATTATGAGACTATCGAAAGTGTCTAGACTATCCTAAACTACATTTGGCGATAGAAAAATTTTAAAACAGTTTTAAATCAAAATTAAATTCCGTTCACCACACAAAGGGTTTTGACTGAGGCATCCAGCCATTTAACCTCTGTGGTTGGGGATGCGCCTAGAATTCCACCACAGCATCCACTGCTTGCCGTAAGAGGCGACTAAAATGGTTGGATTGTTGGGCTTCATCCACATCAGTACTCAGTTCACCAGCGACTCTTTGTATCTGCTTTATATGGCGAAAATTTCGTTGAACACAATGTTGCGTGTTTATTCTCGATCGTCCTTTAGGAGCCGACCTTGCTCATGCGACTGCTCAATTTTCACTTTGGTTTTTGAGCGGTCTCGTGTGCCGCCGCCGAACCTTGACCGAAAACAAGAAGTTGCAGATTGATTCCCACCATATCTTATATTTGTCCTTGAGACTTGTTCATTGTGATGCAGAATGAGTTTGACGGAGCGAGCACAATTCTGCGAATGATGACAACCTCTCCCTCTATTGCATTCCGATAGAATTCGTACAGTTATTGTGTTTTGCGTCATGAGCTCTACCACCAATCGTGTGCCGTTGTATATTAGCGTATTTTCGGGTTCAAATTGCGTAACAACATAAGGATTATACCTTTCTTGAGCATTAGAGAGTGAGGAGGCATTCCTGAAGGAATTTGTTTGGATGATTAGTCGATTGGATTCCTCATCGGTTAGGTCGCCAGGCTTCTCACCTGAAATTGAATCGATTAGGCTTGCATTCTCAATCATTTCTAGAGGAATTTGAATGGATTACGAGGTGTATAGGTTTTTGCAGTCTTCCTTGGCCAAACATCAAGAGCCATTGATGGTGTACTTGCTGCTCTTCACTTCCCATGCTAGCCGTTAGCGTTATTTTTTTAAGTGCCGCCACCAAGAGCTTGATGTGATGCAGCACTTATTGTTTGTCTTAACGATAACGAGGCTCTGCCGCCAAATGGTCTTGAATTGTTCTTGATTTCGCGCAATAATTTATTAATGGACCTAAGGCCATCCTTCTATAACATCATTATCTCATCAAGAATAATGAGCGATGCGGATTTTAAAACTTCCGCATCAGAAGAAGTTAAATGCGCATAGATCAAATGGATGTATCGAGTAATGGCACTGGCAGTTTAAAACCATTGTGAACAGTTCTGCCTCCTTTGAGAAGCGTTGTAGCAATTCTTGTTGTTGCGAAAGGAAAAGCTACTTGTTAACGTCCTCTCAAGAAAGACATCAGTCCTTTATGATCCACCAGGGCCGTCCAAGTAGTCATAGTCGAAATCATAACGGATATCCTCAAATGCCTCACGCTCGAGCTTATCAATGTTAGTTTGAGGGAAGTCTGCTTTCTCAGCTACGTCATAGAAATCGCTTTCTGCTAGTGGATTTTCTTGAGGAGTAGGCAAACAGAAAGAAGCACATTATAAGCCAGGCTGCTTGAGAATCCAAACTGAAATCCTCTCTAAATAGCTCCCTTACGTCCATAGGTCGCGCTGGCCGACCAAAGCAAAGGTATCGCTCAGTTGTCGGGGCTTTTGATAACTGACTGCTTCCTCTAAAAAATGAACCCACTCTAAGTTAGAGAGTTGGACAGTTCTCTCGAAAGTACGCAATTGAACTTTCAGCGCCTTGTACGTTAGTACGTTACTCCCTGAGTACTTGCACGAGATTATTGTTGGCACCTCGCTGATAGCATTGTAAATTGTTTCGAACGTAGACATAATTTTGTGGGATTTCAGTATAGTCCGAGCATGAAATAAGAACCGAAAAAGGTTGTAAGAAATTTTTTTTGATCGTAGATTGCTGTGAGACCGTAAAAAGTTGCAAGGAAAAATGTTTTCATCGAAGAGTGCTTTGAGCGTGACGTAGGGCTATTGTATAATATATTTAATATCTTTTGGTGGGACGGTTTTTCTGAATTTTTGCACAAAAAGTATAACAATGAAAGATATTAATCGAAAATCTCCGAAATATGCCTCTTCGGATTGCGGGGCACGGCATAATCCTCGTAAAGGCACAATTAATAGCCTTACCATCCATTTTGCCAATGTTCGAGGACTCCTGATTAACACAAATTACGCACATCAACACATCGAGTTTTGCAGACCCGACATATTAGTACTGACGGAAATAAAAGTATTTCATAACATCTATCCGATCAAATTCTACTTCAAGCGCTACAAGTTCACGCTACTCGAATTGTAACATTGAGTGTGCATGTTCCTTAAAGACCACATATCGTACGCTCGACATCGTACGAAGTTTTTACGACCGCTCAAACTGTTGTACTTAAAATATTCCTACCTAGTAAACTCATTTCCTTAATTAGTTTTATAACAAACCATGAATTTGTTTGATAGTTTGTCAGGCAATTGTGATGACATTCGCAACCAACATCCCTACTGCGAATCAATTTTAATTTATGACTTTAATGCTCATCATAAAAAATGGTTCAGTCGGAGTGGTTTGCCGCTTCACATCACCTCACACAGCTTGTTAGTGATACCACATTTGAATGTGAAAATTATACAAGAGTCCATACTCTGGAGCTTTGTCTCACAACAATCCCCCATTCCATGGAAGCACTTTTCAAGGCTGGAATTGGAAATTCTAACCATAACCTGATAATCATAAAAATATCTGTCGAAGCATCATCGGAAGTCAGACAGCAGTCGAAGCATGGCATTTGAACGATGCTGATTATCATGGATCATTTTCCAACATTTCTCTTGGAAAAGCCATTATTTCTATAACAATAAAATAGATGACGCCTTTTCCAATTTCACTGAGACCGTTCACCAAGCTGCCAGACAAAATAAAACTGCTCACAAAAAATATAAGCGCAAGAACGCAATCAAGACTTCTGACCTGATAATAACATCGGTTACCAACATTTCTAAAAGATGCATTTCAGTATTGAAATGTGCAGACGGTGCTTTGGTGGTGTATTCATATTTGCAGGCTGACTTATTGGCAAACGCCTTCACATCGAATATGGCCTTAGTTGTCCCCGATTTATTTACTCTTCCGTTACTTCCGTATTGTGGTTCCAAAATGGACCTCATCAACATCTCAGAGGAAATTCTGAACGTAAATAAAAGCACCGGGCCCGAGAGAATTCTAGTTCCAATATTGAAAGAGTTTGCCAGTCAATGTCTCCTTTCCTTGAAGTGCGATGATACAACCAGTTCTGAAACGTGGTTTAGATAAAACTGATCCCTCAAACTACCGGCCAATATCAATTATATTATCTTATTCAAGATGTTTCAATCTTGAAATTAATAAAATAGTTTCAGATAAACATGTAGCAAACAAATGGAATCTCGCCCTATGGCGAGGCCTTTGTCATATAGCTTTGGATATATCCAATACTTTTTTGTGGTAAAAGACCATGCACTCGTGGGTTGTTAATCAATTCGTTTGCTTGGTGTTCAACATGTTAGCAATAATTTAAAATGGAATGAACACATTATTGCATTGGTGAAGTGAGCTGAAGCTCACGAAAACTCGGGTTCCTCAATTAAAATTCGCTATGCACAAATTTAAGCCAGCTATCAACCTTTAGTTGAAGGATCGCGCGTTGTGTGCAGCTGCTCTTTTAGTTACTCGCAGCTAGGACAGTCTAAAAGTCCGACTTGCTTCCAATTAAAACTAAACATACAAAACAGAAATATAGGTTTATCCCCTCCCCTTCCTCCCGTGAACTTATCTCGGATCGAAGATATAAAAAGTAAAAATATTGTCTAAAAAAGCCGTCTTTTGAATTAAAACAACAGCGATACGAAATCTTTTGATTTTTACAGTGACCCCAATATTACCGACCAAACAGCACAGTGGTTAAATCTTTAGGGTTTGGATCGGGAGGTACCGGGTTCGAATCCCTATAGGTTCAGGATGCAAAAGAGAATTTTCGTCATCAGATTATGATCTGTGATGAAAAGGAACACAACTATGACCTCCTGTCGGAGTGCAGAACTCATGGGCCGATCCATCTTCCATGCCAGTACTATATGCTAGCCGTACGTCATCGAATTGGCTGACAATGGCGTAAAAGTATAAGGACGGGAAAAACGAACCGAGGAAGAGTTGGGAGCGCCTCGGCCCCGTTAATAAAAATAAAACAAGAAACCATCGTACTCATTTTGCAATGGTCCGAATTATTCCCAGTTACTTCATATGTTTCTCGCTGATATTGAAGTAGTTCAGGCTGGCGTTTTTGTAATTCCGGCTGTCGTTGTTGTAGCTCCGGCTGAAAGTTTATATTATGCGCAACCATACATTTTTCTCATTGTGCATTTTCAAAACGTTCCGGCTGGCAAAATTACGGTACCGTCAGGCTTAAAATAGCTGCGGCAAAATGGATAAATGGTCCAAATTGTTCTCAATGCCGATTATCATTTTTATGGTTACGGCTGACGTTGTTATGGTTCTGTGTGAAATCGTATATGTTGCACAAGAGTAAAGTGTACTGTACAGTGTACCTTCAAATTTTACAGAATTTTATATAATATTTCGGATCAAAACGTTTTCCCGTTGGTTGTCTTTCGTGACAAATTCCATCACTACCAATTAAATTAAGTTTTGATTCCATTCCACCATATTTACGTGCAAATTGCAAGCGTCTTCCTCTATTGGTTTCAGAAATAAATGGCTTTTTGGCTGGCCGTCGTGAAAAGAGTTTAGCTTCAACTGCCCACCTTTTTACTGTACGCTCGATGACGTCGGTGACATAAAAGGATCACTTTTGAAAGATCACACGATGTTACTATTTTTTACTAACCGGACAAGTGGTGCAGTGGTTAAAGCTTCAGCACTTGGACCGGGAGGTGCTGGGTTCGAATCCCATCAGAGGCTAGATGCAAATCGAATTTTCATCAGCGATTACGATGCTAATAAATACAACTAAGACCCTCTGATGGAGTGCAGAATTCCGTGTCATGCGCCGACCCACCTTCCATGTCAATGTACAGGTTGACATGGAGCTTGCAATGTGCAGGTGGTATACTGTATTGTGTGAGTAGGTGAAGTAGGTGGGTTAATGATGTGGAGTGAATGAGTGGCATCACAATGGGCCTAAAAATTGGGCTAAGTGTGCAGTAAGCAACCACTGAAACCTAACCTAACCTACTATTTTTTCCTGTAGTCGTTTTTCGAGGACGTCCCCCTTTATGTGTTGTCTCAAATGTATCACAATTACTAACTTTTTTTTCTAATTCGGGATATTGTGAATTTATGCACTCCATACATCTCGGAAATGTGATTTTGCTGAATATCAGCACGAAAATCTTGTATAATTTTTATCTTGAAGACACTGTTATACTTATTGCCCGCCATTTTAGAAAAATTCAATTTTTGTTTCCAAAAAAAACAAAATCAAATAATTTCGTAATGCACTTTTGACCTCAAGGTTTAGAGCAAACTGAATATTTTTCGACACATGGTCTAATTTAAAAAACAAAACTGGTTGTTTTGTTTTTTAAATTAGACCATGTGTCGAATGAGAGAACGGTTAAACTAATTCAAAATGAGCAATGAGAGAAACAATTGAGAGATTGGTTATGGAGAGATGAATATTTAGAGGAATAAAAACAATTTATAGCTGCAACTGTTTTAATTTTTTTTTTAAATTGATTAAGTAAGCCGAAAAAGTTGCAAATGTTTTGTCCGATACTGTATGTAAACTAATAATTAGTTTGGTTGCTTGGGTTTTTCGTGCGGAGCAGGGAGGATTCGTTTTTTTGTGTAAAATCATATCTCTTTTATGAATTATTGGATTTTTTAGGAGGACTGAGTAGGGAGTCAGGTTAGGTGTTTGTAACCGGGTCAAGTCTGTCATATCTAATATTCCTTTCCTAACCTTCGAATTCGTTATGTGATAAAAGGGTGTTCAGTGGCCCCGGAATATCCCTGCTTAGGATGGGCCGCGCACTTCAATCAATCAACAGTTGGTTTTATTATGATATGTTTCCGACTGAGTAACAATATTTTGTCTACTTTCTAATTGTACAGGAAAGTTCAGTAAAATCAGAGCAAATTTCGAGTGACTCAACAGACCTCAAAAGACATAAAATTGAATAATTCCTAATTTACAAATTGCATTTTTACTTACATTATGTTCCCTTGTAATATCATCTTTTGTTCGACATTTGAAACTGAGCTTAAATATTGCACACAGGTTGCCAAAGGAAATTATTATTTTTCACATTTGCATCCACCTGTCCAATGTAAAATTAATTTGTACCTGGTTAGAATCAAACGTTCACAGTATCTGCCATTCCGTTGACCTCACATTGGGAATTGGAAATTTGAGTTTCTGTTTACTGTGTTTCAAGCATATGGAATTGAATTGCAAAAATTTCACATATCGTTATGTGAAAGAACCTATACGAGTACAAACATAAAGTCGATTACATAATTTATCATATTCGTGATGTTTTTCAGAAATGTGTATGTACGAGTATGTTACATTTGTGTATCATTAATAAAATCGATAAAAAACATATTTCTTATATATTTGAAACCTAATGAAATTCAAGGTACCGATATGCCATAAAATTTAAATCATATTTGTTGTTTTTCCCCGTTCGTTCTTTAGATGTACGAGTATGTTGAAAATACTCGTAATCAACTCCCATCAAAAAGTCATTCAATTTATGCTCGAATGTAAGATATGTTAAAAAAATAGTTCATTTTCGAATTACAAAAAATTGGAAATTTTCTATTTTTTGTGTTGGTTTTTGTTGCTGTTATATTGATTCTCATAACAAACAGAAAGACAAACAACTGTACTTTGAAAGATACGTTAAGGAATTCATCTTTTGGTAAGCTCGTATACATATTTATTTGTTTGGTGGGCACCAATTTGATTGTTTTCGTCTCTTATATTTTTCTAGCAATAAAACAACTTTTTAAAATCG